>JAFEMH010001160.1:0-524640 GCA_022495995.1 Adenophora triphylla var. japonica | reverse complement strand
GATGGAAAAAGGTGAAGGAGAAAGTGAAAAAGGTTTCCAATTAAAAACCCTAGATCTTGGGGTGGACACTAATTAAATGGAGGTTAACTCCTCAACCTCCACGTAACCTCAATAATTTAAACGCCTTGAGCTTCTAGAAAGACGTGGAAAAAACCGACCTTTTAAATTCATTTAAAAGACAGTTTTTTGGGGACAATTGTTATGGGTAAAATTCAGGATTGCTACGTCTTGAGTTTTTATCAGCATGTCAACATCTTCACTCTCGAACGCAAGGTAAAAATTATTTACTTAAATTAAATTAATTGTTTATTTCTGTACACATTTATATTTTAAATGCAAAGATAAAAAGTACGTGGGAAAAACGTGTCCAAAAAAACTCCTTTTCCAACGGCTTGAAAGACTAGGTCGAAGATGTGGATAACTCACATAGAAATTATAGGGAGTTTGTTAGGATTTTATCTTTTTGTTATTTTATTTCTTATTTATAAGCTTATGGATGGAAACGAAAAATACAACACAAGAACACACACTACACTCACACATCTCAAAAACACTTTGTAATCCGCCATAGCTTTTCTGCTTTGTAATTCCTTATTAATACAATTATTTGGGAAGGTAGGTAGCTCATAATCACCTCCCGAGGTTTTTGTGCCGGCGAGATAGTTATCTCAAGGGTTTTGCCTCCATTAGATAGATCGAGGCCCATCTTGATTACATTGTTGCACCAATTATATTTCATTGCACCCTCCTTAGCTTCATTTCAATTCTATTTTTATCATTTGTTAAATTATATTTTTAGCCAAAACATTATCCATTGACAATTATACTAATTATTCTCTTAATAATTAGGGACGGAGATTATTACAATAAATATGCAAAATATATAATAATCAAATAATAAACTTATACATGACGGTTTTAAGTTAAACATAACTAAAGCCTAGGGCATTACACCAACAGTCTCCCACTTCCACTAGGCTCCATTTAGTATCGAATACTCATGGATCTAACATGACCATCATGCTTACGCACTTTGTGCGAGGGTCTTTGTAAGTGAATCTCTGATGTTAACATCGGTTGATACTTTGCATATCTTAACGTCTTCTCATTCTTTATGAATTCCTCGAAAAATATCTAAGTGAGTGTTTGAATCGTTGTTGTGACCTTGGTTCCATTGTTTGCACAAATGACACCTCAATTGCCACAACAAAAGTTCCATCGATTAGTGATACTTGGAACATTTCCAAAATACTAATGAACTTTTGATCCAAGCGCCTCTTTTAGCCACATCATATGTTACTAAAATTCGGCCTTAGTAGTAGAATCGGCTACAATTTTCTGCTTGGAACTCTTCCAATCAAAAATGCACCTCTAATAAGCATAAACATAAATCTTAATTGCGATTTTAAATCAACTTTGTCAGTTTGGAAGCTAGTATCTATGTAACATTTACAACAAGATTATCTTCCAACCTTTCAAATACCAAGAACGTATCCTTAGTTCTTCTTAAGTACTTAAGGATCATCTTGACTTCCATCCAATGGTTCTCAACAGGATCAGATTGGTATCGACTCATCATGCTTAGAGCATATGAGACGTCGGGTCTAGTATAAATCATGGCATACATGACAGATCCAAATGCTGAAGCATAGAACTTCATTCATTCCCCTTTTTGCTCATCAGTTGTCATAAGACAATGAGTATTGCTAAGAGAAATACCATGACCCATTGACAAGCTACTATTCTTAGACACTTCTAAGAACCTTGTCAATGTGAATACTTTGACTCAAACCAATTTATCCTTCTAGATTTATCTCTATAGATTTTGATGCCAAGGATGTAAGCGGCTTCACCCATATCTTTCATTGAGAAACCTTTCCTTGACCAAGACTTGACAGTCTTAAGTGTTGGAACTTCGGTTTTTCAAATGAGTAAGATATCATTGTAATAAGACAATAGAAATAATACTACGCTCCCACTGAATTTCATGCATACACAAGATTCATCTTTGTATTTGATGAAGTCAAACATTTTGACTGATTCATCAAAATGAAGATTCCAATTCCTTGAAGTTTGCTTCAATCCATCTCATGGATCTTTGCAACATGCATACTTTATTAGAATTTCTCGGATCGACAAAACTTCGGGTTGTGTACTATACACATCCTTAATAATGTCGTTTGACATCCATTTGTCATATCACATAGTTATAATATGCGATCATGGCAATTGAAATTCTAATAGACTTCGACATTGTAACTGGCAAAAAAGGTTTCAACATAGTCAATACTATGAATTTGCCTAAATCCCTTTTGTTACAATCCTTAGTCATGAAAGTATACACCTTCTAATCCATGTTGGTCTTGAAGACCTTCTTGCATCCCTTTAGTTTTTATACCTTCAGGTAGCCCAATCAAGTTCCAAACTTGATTATCAAACATGGATTGCAATTCAGACTCCATGGTTCATATCCATTTATCCAAATTAGGAGTGGACATCGCCTCAAGATAGGATGTAGGATCGTCATTCTTAATGACTTCCACTTCATTACTCTCCGATACGAGAAATCAATATTTCTTGAGTTCGGATCGTAACCTATCAAGTCTACGATGGAATTGTGCATCTTGAACCGGTTCCACAACTCCATGTCAACTTGGTTCCGTCTCTACTCTTGGTTCCATATTATTTTCGGGTTCTTGAATTTCTTCAAGGATTAATTTTACTCCCACTAGATCCTTTATTGAGAAACTATTTCTCAAGAAACGAATCGTATAGAGCAACAAACATTTTGTTCTCTTCGCGGTTGTAAGATTAATTTCCAAAATAATCTAGTCAGATTTGGTTCTAACTTACAAGAGACAAGTCTTTTTTCATAAGATTCTCAACCCCAAATCTTTATGAAAGACAAACTAAGTTTTCTTCCATGCCACATCTCATGTGGGGTCTTAGGAACCGATTTAGTAGGGACTCGATTCAGTGTAACCGCATCATATCTAATGCATATCCTCAAAAGGAAATAGGAAATAGGAAAGTCTAATTGACACATCATCGAACGAACCACATCCTACAAGGTTCAATTCCTCCTTTCAGACACACCATACAATGTGGTGTTCCGGGTGGAGTCAACTCTGAAACGATTTCATAGTTTTGAGATGATTGTCAAACTCTTGGCTCAAATATTCACCACCTCTATTTAATCGAAGTACTTAATAGTTTTGCCAAGTTGTTTTGTACTTCATCTTGAAATGTTCGAAACATCTTAATTGATTCACCTTTGGACTTCATCAGATAGACATAGTCATATCTAGATAAGTCATTGGTGAATGTGATGAAACACCAAAATCCTCCCCTAGCAATGCTGCTTAATAGTCCACATACATCTCATGTATAATGACAATAAATCACTAGCCCTCCCACTACTTTAGTGTAGGGTGGTTTGGTCAATAATTCCAATAAACAAGATCCACATTCCTCAAATGATTTATGGTCATATGAGTCTAAAAGTCCATGTTAATGAAGTTTAGATATATGTTTCTTATTTATCTGACCAAGCCGACAATGCCATATGAACTCGTTATTCATATTGTTCGGTTTAGATTTCCATTTATATTATAGATATCTTCAATATTATTTTATTTCTTAACATCAAGGATATGAAGACCATTAATTGACATATGCAATACAATAAGACATATCATTAAATAAATATAAAACTTCTTATTCTTAATAAGAAATTTATATCCTTCATCATCCATTTAAGAAACGAAAATAATGCTTCTACTCAAATCCGGAATGTAGTCGTACTTGTTCAAAACAAGTACTAGTCCACAAGGTAAAGTGACTTCATAAGTCCCTATGGTTAATGTAGCAACTCTTGTTTCATTCCCACGCATAGGTTTAATTTACCTTCTTTGAGTAGCTTTCTATTCTTTATTCCTTGCACATTCAAACAAATGTGGGATCCATGTCCGGTATCATATACCCAAGAACAAGAAGTCGAAAGAAAAATATCTATCATATAGATACTTGAAGTAGTAGCAATCGTATTGCCCTTCTTCACCTTTTTAGGCCTTCCTAATTAGCCTTGCAACTTTTTCTTCCAATGACAATCTTATTGCAATGATAGCAAACTGCATCCTTTTGAGACACTTTGGGTTTAGCCTCTTCGGCTTTGCAACTTTTGCCCTAGGTTTAGCAACCTTTGCTTTACCTACTTTGTGTTTCCTTTTAAACCCGTTTCTTGTGTTAACCATTAACATACTTGCGGATTGCTCCCTTTTGCATCTCATGCATTAAAAGCCTTCACTACAACATACACCTTTTGCCTAGCTTGCACTTGAAACATTTCCTTTGTGCGTTTTGCTAGAACAAAGTAGTTTTTCATGTGTTCCAGGTTCTTCATAAGAGCCTTTAAACATGGTGGCAAGCATAAGGCAAGCAATATTATTAGAATCATCAACATGTTTCTAATGTTGCTCCTTATCTGTCATTTGCAACATTTGCAGTGGGTTCAAAAAGAATGGATTCATCAAGAACGTACACATTTGCTTAAGAACACTTCTTGAGCATCTGATCAAATCAGAATTATTTGTATCGTTCCTTTCGAACTTTGTCCTTCATAAGGACGAATCGCAATTATCATTATGTAATGCTACTTCTACAACAAAATATACAAATTATATAACACATATCAATATCAACACATTTACCATCTAAGCGCAAATAATGTATTTCAAAAATACTCCCACTAAATCATACACCTTCCAATGCAAATAAACATAATATGCATTTAATGGGCTAAGATTCATCTTTAATTTAATCTCAAGTACGCTATGGCGCACCGCTCAAGATTAAATTAATTAGGTAGAAAACATCAATCATATCGTATATGACTCTTAGATCTTTTATGAGATTTATTTAAGACATCATATGTCTAAGCATATTTTAATCTCATCTTATGCCATGGGTCCAAAACCACTTTGATAATCCAATTAAGTTCATCCACTTTAAACGTATAGGAACCACCATTACCTCATCTTGCTCGCAAACGAAATAGAATCAAAGCACCTTGCTATGACAAGCCTACCCAAAACTATCCGAGTGGTCTCAAGTGTTTTAATCATGGATTGGCATAAAAAACTTAAAAGTTAAATGAAGGTTCTTTTGAGCAGATTATAAGCATATCGACAAAGATAATGTACACCAGGTAAGTTCCCAAGAAAATAGGTGAGCCACAAGGACTGTTTAAGTACCAAATCTTCCTTTGACAGAACTCTCCTAGTCATGCACAATTATAATACCAATTTGAATGAAACATAATCAATACTTTGTATACTGACTTGTTTCTCATAAACAATCAGACTCATAAACTGATTTGTTTCTCATAAACAATCAGATTTCTTCAAATTTTGCGTAAACTGACTTGTTTCTCATAAACAATCAGAAAATCAAAATTTAATGTTTCAACTAAACATTTATGAAATTATAATTCAATGTTTCAACTAAACATCTAACATAAGCTCTTAAAACATAAGAACACATAATTCATGCATCGCAACAATTAATAAAAACACATTTAAATTAATTAAGCATGCATAAACAATGAATTAATCTAGCATAGCCCTATAAATTTAATTTTCAGAAATTTATAGCATCCAGATTAAGACAAAAACATATCAGATTATAAACATAATCACAGATTAGCAGAAAAATCAACAAACCGATTCGCCCGTATTTTGGCAAGTTACGTCACGTGACGTAAAACTTCCATGGGTCAGATCTGTCGCGCGGCGACATCAGCCAAAAGGCCAGATCCGTCGCACGACTAGACAAGCTCCTCTGACTGCCCACGGCCTACTATGTCGCACGACCAGAGTAGCCAGTCTGGCAGATTTTCTGAACTTCAATCAATTCCAATCATAAAGCAATTAAATCAAGTAAACAACTTTTATAGATTTAATTCAACATAATCAGAAAATGATTTTCACATTGTTTCACATAAACAATCAAAATTCTATCGCATACAAAAACATGCAATAAGCATATAAACAATTTATATCTTAATTCTAGCATGCCAATTCAAACTTAACCATACGAACGGGGCTCTGATACCACTGTTGGGTTTTATGGGTCCATGCGCAGCGGAATTAAGCATCTAATAACACAAAACCCAAAGCCCTAAGATCCGATCTATGCGATTAAATTGAATTCTTATGAGATAGAATTTACCAACCTTAGTTGCTTTCCGGTCTTGAGCTATCGAATAATTTGTCGGTGTGATTTTGAATCACAATCTTCGATCTTCAAAAATCTTTGAATCTTCGGATTGGAACTCTAGGCCTTGATCGTCATACGAGCGAAGACCCTCTAGTAGTATCCACACGTTAGAATGAACCAAGAACGGTTCTTGAGAATTGCTAGATTCTTAAACCTTAGAGAGAATATTGAGAAACCTTTTGTTGTGAATTTTCTATTGAAAAATTCGGCTAGCTACTAGGGTTTTCAGACATAATATTTATACTACTTTAGTATTGCTATTTGTTTCCTAATCAAATTAGGAAACTAGTCTGAAAAACCGCCTTGGCCTTGCTCTGTCGCGCGACCCGACGTGTCCTTTGGACAAGTTCTGTCGCGCGGCTACACAAGCCATATCAGGAACTCTCAATCATTCTTTTTTTGGTTTAACCAATTCATTCTAGTTGTGTGTGACCCAATAGGATTATATTATGTTGGTAATGAGCCCGATCATATCGATCCTCATAAGACATAAGCGGACTCTAGCAAGCCATTATGTCTACCCAAATAATATAACGTAAGAGTTCACGTTTCCAATGGTACACTTCCATTTCTCCCTCTGTCTTACGATGTTATATTGAACACAAGTCATGGTCCACGTCAACTTGTATTTGTTCAATGCTTTCTCGATCTTGAGTATAATGATAATCCAATCGCATTGGGGTGTGGCCACACACTTTCATCATTATCACTCATCGAGGGGCCCAAGCAAAACATCTCTCTTTCGAGGGACAAATTTCATCTAGACTTATCATCCTTCCCATTATGAATCCGATCATGCCAAAGATAGCCTTTATAAATATCGTGTTAAGATATCGTTTGACTAAAATCAAACATAACTTTCATCATATGTAAGGTCATGATAATCTCAGGTCTAGAGACTAAATGAAGTGACCATATGAGATTTAATTATGACATAAATCTCATAGGGGTCATGTCCAGTCACTTGTTCTCTAACAAGTACCCATAATTTCAATGTGCATCTCTATGCATATAATCATCATATAATTATCCATTGACAATTATACTAATTATTCTCTTAATAATTAGGGACGGAGATTATTACAATAAATATGCAAAATATATAATAATCAAATAATAAACTTAAACGATAAAGACGATACATGACGGTTTTAAGTTAAACATAACTAAAGCCTAGGGCATTACACCAACATGTATATCACGGCCATCATCCAGGCCCTTGGATAAAGGAAGGCCATCAGTAACACGAGCAATCATTGTCAACTTCACCATCTTTACTTCCAGGAGCTATCAGCTACAAAATATTGAAATACATGTGTCATTGACGGGACCTATTCAAGAAGAACAACAATATAAAGGTACAAGTGGTGGATATTCCAATTCAAGATCATATCCCTTCAAATATCAATATACCAGACATTAACCACTACTATTATGATTCAGAATAGGAATGCAAACAGGAGCCGCCAGAGAACATGTTGCTCGCAAAAAACACCAACGATACAAGAAGAACCACAATAAAAAGGTTAAAGTGGTGGATACTCCAATTCAGGACCATATCCCTTCAAATATCAATATCCCAGACATTAACTACTACTATTACTACTATGATTCAGAATAGGAACGTAAACAGGAGCCGCCAGGAGGAAAAATGAGGAAAGATATAAGCAATGTGATATATCCATTCTCATATAGTTTTGTACCCTCTCATCCAAAATGAGTGTCCTTTTCAAACAATTAAGATATTTAACTTCAACGTACATCATAAACCCAAAAAATTAAGATATTTTACTTCAAGACATTGAACATTTGAAATTGCTAACTGTATATTATATAATTCATGTGAGTTGCAAGGAAAATAAAATCACAGCACGTAGCAAAAATAGAACAGTGAAAGAGTTTTTTTTAGCAAAAAGTAATTAAGAGTTTTAAAAGCGATAAAAAATAACCAATCAATTAAACATGAAACATATAGTAGTAAAGCTTATAAGAAAGATGAGTATCAAAGATTTGACATAAACTCACAAAAATCAAACACCAAACACTAAAAAGATAGAAAATTTAGTACTTGTAATTGAAGATGTCTAAAGAAGAGAGAGAGAGAGATTGACAACTCTATTGGGAAGCTATTCTTGAATTCATATCAAATCAAATTAGTGGAGAAGTGATAAAATTGAATTATAAATGTCAATTTTGTTAAAGAGATCGAGAAGAAGAGAGCCTATACTTATCCCTATCATGATTTTGTAAATTAAACCCTAGATAACTGTGATATTACCAAACATTGAATTCAAACAAGTCTGTTACCTCGATAGGATTTTATTCCTTTATCTTTTTGATGGGCATAGTTTCGGCCGACTATTCGAGATGAGTTGCACCGTAGGACGTCTGAGCCATGGTTCTTTTCAAAGCAATCTCTTCGCTGGTAGCTTGCAGAAGAGAGAAGAAAGAGAGCGGCAGTGGTGACCATAGAAGAAGAAGAGAGAGGGGTGACAACAACCATGGCGACGATGGCGTTGTTTGTAGCAGGGCGAGATGTTTTGGGGAAAGAGGGAGTGACGCCCGGAGAGAGTGAGTTGAGAGAGATCGAGAAGATGGATTACTAAAGGACTCGACTTATTATTTTGTTAGCTATTATTCAAGGGTATTTTCGAATTTATGAATATTCAAAGGGGGTGTATTTAGTAACTGACATTAAGGGGAATAAATTTAGTCTTTATTAAGTTCAAGTGCTTATTTTGGAGGGAAAATGGTGGATGTGCTGAAGTGTTTTGCACTTCAGCTTTTATTTAGTTATAGACTAGTTAAACACACATGCATTGTGAACGTACTAGTAGGGGTGTCAGCGGTTCAGTTCAAATCGCGGTTTGAGACCGAACAACGCGGTTCAGCTCGGTTTGGTTTTTAACGATTAACGGTTCAGCTCGGTTTCAAAAATTTATAAACCATGCGGTTCGGTTTGGTTTGGTTTGTGGTCTGACTCCACCAAACCGAACCGAACCAAACCATTTCGAGCTGAACCGCCAAATCGAACCACCGAGCTGAACTGCCAAACCGAACCATCAAGCTGAACCGTCAAACCATTGATTCTTGACCGTTGATTACTTTGATTTTATTTCCACCCTTGGATCTTTTAAACCCTAGTCTAAATACCTAAGTGTAACCGTTTCTCTTTTCATTTCTCAGATTCAACAACAGCGCTGCTCCCTCAACCCTCTCTCTCCGTCTTCTACCTTTGGTCTTCAATCAGGAAGACGGTCTTCCTTTTCCTTCATTCAAGCTTTTTGATTGATACAAAATTACCCCTCCATTCTAACTTTGGACCGACCGATCAGAGCCATCATCAGTCCAATTCCACTCTCAGCTCGTTGGTCGGGGATTTTCGGTGAACAATTAAGCCATGGCGATGCCTATTTCCGGTGAACAATGTGAGCTATCCAAGTCCAACGCAAACCACGACGCTTTCTCTCTCTTCCATCAACGCCATTTCCAGTTCCAAAAATAGCTCAGCTTCAACAATGGTGATTGGGGTGCCATTCTCTCCGACATCTACGCTCACAAAGTAATTTTCTCTCTCTCTCTCTCTCTCTCTCTCTCTCACTCTCTCTCCTCTTGTTATTGATTTCTTCGCACTTTTGCCTAGTTCGTCGCTTAACGATATTTTTCGATTGCATTTACTCTATATTTTTTATTTTGCTCGTTTACTGTCTAACTGAAGGTGATTCTCAAAATTAATTAGGTTTTGCTAATTCATGCTTTGCTTATCTAACTGAATTTCATAATTTTATTACCGAATTGCTTTTTCGATTTTCGTTAATTTGTCTGATCTCTATTCTTCCTGTATGGTATGCTCATAGTTTACTAGTGTGTTTCCAATTAATATGTGTATTGGAGTATTGTGTATCTGTTGGAAACCTGAAGCTAGAACAAGAAAAAACTCAATTCCACGTCGTTAATTTGATTGTGCTGGAAAACTGCAACAGGTGCACACAATGTGAAAAAGTATAAGGTTGAACTTGACTATTCGAATATGATAATTTTGTGGGATTTGCTCTAAATTTGCTGGGTCATGTTTCAGGCTCTGGTTTTTCAGCTTATGCGGTTCGGATCGCAGTTCGGACCGCGATTCGGATCGCGGTTCAGACTGCGATTTGAACCGCTTAATGGAACCTGGTTTGAGACCGAATCGAATCAAATCGAGGTGGTTTGGTTCGGTTTGAAAATTTTCATGATTCGATTTGGTTTGAAATTTCTCCGAACCGAGTACTAACGATTTGGTCTCTAAATTTGTCCAAATCGAACCAAATCAAATCATTTACACCCCTAGAACGTACAAATATATAATATGATCAATCAAATAAGAAGATGACTATTATATATACTTAATTAATTTGAAACGAAGAAAATATATAATATCATTTCAAGTTGTTTTCAAGTCATTTTTAGCCTCATGAAGATTTCAATAGAATGTAATCATAATTAAAATACAAATATATATAATATATATGAACGGTATAAAACGAGTTTGGGTCGTGAGCCATAAAATGAACAAAGCCCAATGGATAATTGAATTATTGTAAGAATATACTCCCTCCGTTCCTTCCGTTCATGTTGAGTGGATATTTATTTCTTTTTTGGTCCATTTCAGCCTAATGAAAACTGTCCAAAATGAAAGAAAATATTTACTATTTTTTCCACTCATTCTCTCTCTTATTTTACTTTTACACTCACAACACCAATCAAATCACTATTTCTCTCACTCATTCTCTCTCCTATTTAATTTTTCATACTCACAACATTTCCTTTCATTTTTTATCTCTCTTACTTTTCCTTAATTTATGTGTCCAAATTTTTGATATCCAATCGACTATAACGGAGGGAGTATAATTCATTTCACATATTAATTGTAATTTTGTAGTATGCATAAAGTGTAAAACGACATACATCTTGAAATAGAAATAGAGGGAGTATTTTCCATCCAATTATATTATTATATTACTAACCAAATTAAACATTTACTCCACACGTCCCAAAATAATTCTCATTTCAATACTTGGATCTACAAAATAAATGGAGTTGAAAGAATAATTATTAATTACCAATAATTTTATTGATCTTTTCTTCTTTTTTCTAAATATATCTTTTTGAATTGTTCTTATGAAAAACTAGTTTTTTTCTAACGAAAAGGAAAAACTAGTTTTTAAAACGCATGAAGGCACTATCGTAAATAACTGCAACTTATTTCTTTAAATGCACGGTTAAAATATTTGGATATCCAAAAATGAAATCAAATACAAATAGTTTATTAATGGTAAATTCTATATACAAGGCATATTACATACAAGGCACCAATAATGGCCAAACTACCCTTCGCGTGTCGTGTTCGAAAGGACGACAGAAAGCCTTTATATCGTGTACTTTTACACGACATCAACTAATTGTATAAAATATTAGGTCGTATGAAATTATACGAAATTTAAATTTACTCTGTCATTAATGTCGTACACAACCACACGATATGATGTCCTAATATCGTGTATATCCATACGACATATCAAAATGAAGGTGTTCTTCGATGATTTGTAACACGGTGTTAATGATACGCATATGCTATGTTATATTATTGAATTGTGTTGTTAATTGAGCAAAATTTATACACTTATACATGACGAGGAACAAACTTCATATTGGATCATACAATATCATATAACCTATCACATTTAAGTGATACCACTTTATTTATAATCACCTAACAAATGATTATACCGTAAAGTCATAGAGATGAAAAACACTTTAAATGCCATTTAGAATGTAGAAAAAAATTAAAAAAAAATAAACGAGGTAGCCGTATACCATTCTCACAAGATCGCGACACATAAAATCCTAAAAATCCTAAATAATGGCACATATTTGTAACTCAATTTCCATTTGGATTTGGAGGAAAGTCATAGAGATGAAAAACACTTTAAATGCCATTTAGAATGTAGAAAAAAATAAAAAAAATAAACGAGGTAGCCGTATACCATTCTCACAAGATCGCGACACATAAAATCCTAAAAGCCCTAAATAATGGCACATATTTGTAACTCAATTTCCATTTGGATTTGGAGGAAAATCATAGAGATGAAAAACACTTTAAATGTCATTTAGAATGGAGAAAAAAAATAAAAAAAAATAAACGAGGTTAATGATATGTTGTACATTAGAGGAATACCAACTACTCAAGATTATATATTTCAAATTATCATATTTGTTAATCAAGATTATATGTTTCTTGTTATAATAAGTTGGAAAACAAACAATGATTACATATAAGATTGAACCAACATCATACAATATCATATAACCTACCACATTTATTTATAATTAATTTTTATTTTATTATATGATGTGTCGTGTTGAAATACACGACATTTAGCAAGACATTTCGTATGAATAATACACGAAATGAATCAGGGTGTATCTCGTGTATTGTTCATACGAGATAATTACCAGAAACAAAGACTATATCGTGTGGTTTTACATGATATGTACCATAGTATCTCGTTTATATACACACGAGATACACCCTGAAGCCCTACATAAAACACGATATACACGCAGACAACTTAACCCAACAGAGAAACACCATTCGACACCCCATGCGGCATTGATATACTCCACATCATTGTCCAAGTCTTAACACCCATAAATTTATACCCATTATTTTCATTAATTCTCAAATCATCTAACACCATAGTATGGATTCTCCACAACATTCTCCAAATTTTTATGATCATATTGATCTTGAGCTTGTGGAATATATTTTTGAAGAAGAAGGTTTGCCACCAAATTCTCCACATCAAAATCAAAATCCAAGCAGCAATGAAGTAAGTTTTTTAAGTTATATTTGTAGTACAAGGAATTTTTGATTTTTTTGAATCTGTTTTTTGACTCTGTTTTCCACAAGTCGTATGCATTTTTTTTGAATTGCAATTTTATTCATTTCTAACTTTATTTCTCTTTAAATGATACAAGGTGACTGCACTTACAACACCAACTGCTATGGAATGGCATTACTTGAGATTATAGGATTTACTTCAACGTGGAAGAATTTCACAATTGCATATGCGTTCCTCCAAAATGAGAAGACTGAGAATTACACGTGGGCACTCAAGAATTTGCAAAGTCTTTTTCATACTCCCCACATGCCAACTGTTTTCTTAACTGATCGTGACTTGGCTTTCATTAATGCTGTCCAAATGGTATTTCCCGAGACCGCACACCATTTGTGTCGAAGGCATATCGAAGTCAATGTCCAAATGGTTTTCTTAACTGATACCTACAAATTGAAAATGAAATAATTAATAAAATTGATAAAATTTATGAAATTGATAAAATTTATGTAATTTATAAAAAATAGACAACAAACAAGAATATACCTAGGATATGAGTGACGTCATGCATAGTGATCGTCATCTCCCCCCACGGCATGTGGAAGGTATTAGTCTCGGGAGACCACCGTTCCACAAACGCCGTTAGGAGCGCCATGCTAGGCCGGCGAATGGTAGCATCATGTAGGTAATGGAGACCGGTACCCTGAACACGAGCCCACCAAGCTCTATCATCCTCCGGTAAAGAAGCATGCGAGAACCTGTTGATTCCAAACAAAACATTATAATTAATACTCCCTCTGTTTCAAGAATCAGATGACATTTCGTGTGGAAATACCCGAAATGTTGGTGATCATTTTGTGTATAAAGACACGAGAAACCTCAGCACATATCGTGTATTAGAGCACGAAATGCAAACTGATGAATCAATTTACATTTCGTGTCCTAATATACGAAATGTGGAAAGTATCTCGTGTACTACAACACGAAATGGTCACCAACATTTCGTGTATTGGCACACGAAATGTCAACTGATTCTTGAAACAGAGGGAGTATTAATTATAATGTTTTGCAAATGGCTATTTAATAAACAAATCATATACTTACTTATCTAGAATCTGCTGCCTCGTTTGGCGCTTCAACACCGGCTCACAAGTGGCGTTCTCCCATATCTTACGGGCTCGATGATGACCAAACCCGTACAACAAATCAACCTACTCCGGGCCGCCACCGGGGTTACTCTTAAGCTGCCACTAGTCATCCTTAGCCCCTTTCCCCTTTCTGGCCCGTGCCTCCCGCTTCTTGCGAGGCCTCACAGATACACTCTCCTCCTCCTCCTCCTCCTCCTCCTCCTCCTCCTCCTCCACCTCCTCCTCCTCCTCCTCCTCCTCCTCCTCCTCCTCATCACTAGATAACTGTGCCTCATGCACAGATGCACCTCGGGAACGAGTACGAGAAGATGAATCCTCACTAGAATCTGTACCCTCACTATCAGTCTCTTCATCCACGTCTGTTTGGATCACGACATTCTTGTCGTTCTTCTTTGCTCCGTTTATACGCCTTAGGCTGCAGTGCCTCCTCGGCCTTCCTCTTTCTATTAGAGGCCGTCGCAGGTTTACGTCCCTACAAAAAATTAAATAAGAGACAATTAATTTTCAAGAACCAGTTGACATTTCGTATGGAAATACCCGAAATGTTGGTGATCATTTCGTGTATAAAGACACGAGAAACCTCACCACATATCGTGTATTAGAGCACGAAATGCAAACTGATGAATCAATTTACATTTCGTGTCCTAATATACGAAATGTGGAAAGTATCTCGTGTATCTGACACGAATGGTCACCAACATTTTGGGTATTGGAACACGAAATGTAAACTGATGAATCAGTTTACATTTCGTGTGCCAATACCCGAAATTTTGGTGACCATTCGTATGTGTTCATACGAAACACACCCCGACATGGCCAGATTATACCCCCACAAATTCGTAACCAATTCCAACGAAAAACCCTAATTTGTTTTACCAAATCACAATTAGAACCATTTTGGATAGGTTTACACAACATTTAACAGTTATATAATCGGTTTTAGGCATAAAATTGTTGTTGGGTTTTCAAATTGAAATTTTAGGTTAAAAAGAATTACTTTTGGAGCGGCGGAAGAAGAGGCGGACTTTCCACCGGTGAGAGGGAGGTTTGTCTTCATTTCCGGCGGTGGTGGTGTTGTGGTGGTCGCCGGGTTTGTCGAGTAGAGAGAGAGAGGGGTTCGGCGCCGTTGGTTTTGAGAGAGAGAGAGAACAGTCGAGGTTTGAAATGGAGAGGGAGGGGATGATTTTTTTTTTTTTAAAGTATATATATGAGCATTTTGGTAATTTCATTATGCCTTGTACAAAAAATGCCATGTATATAGTAATACCCTTTATTAATGCAAGTATATTTTTATTAATGCCAAAAGTGAGTGATGGAGGAAAACTCCCTCTTGTAATAAAAACCGAGCAAGTGTATTCACTATCGGTGTAGCAGTATGCAAATGCAGGGATCGAATCCACAGAGACTCGTTGGTAAACAAGTAAAGTAAGCACAGTGAATTTAGTAACCAAAGTTTATAGATTTGATTTAAAACTAAAAAGCATAAAATAAATAACTAAAACTAACTAAACAAGAAAGCAGATTATGAGCAGTGATTCGTAGATTGGATTTCACTTCACCATCATTCTATGCAAAATTTCACTTATAAAACATTAACTCAACTTCTAGGGTTCATTCACCTTAGCTAGGATCGACACGGTTAAGTGGCCGGATTACAATCCTAAATACTCTTTTTAATATTGTAGATTCTATTACGGTACCACAATATGCCAAGAATATGTTAAACACATAAGAATTAAAGAACCTAACTTTAATCAATTTCTATTACGGTCTCAATTAAAGTTATTCGATCAATAATGGTCTATGTATAAATCGCCCAAATTAATGGCTCGATAAATACCCAATTATTCAAAGATGAGTTCGTATCTTAACATACGTCTCGAATCTAAGAACAAGAAATTAAAATCTATTGATGAACTAGAAGGAATCAAATAGAAAGAATTAAAATATTAATGCATAGAAATCCGGTAAAGGTTCGACCAATCTACAAATCTAATAAATTTAGCTACTCATAATTTACAAATAATAAAAACCTGGAATTGATGAATTGTTCTTCTTCAATTGTATTGTTCCAAAATAAAAACAAAAAACACAAAACTAATTCTATGATATCTGATAATGATATGTGTTCTATATCCCCACTAATCGTGGCTGCTGTGCTGAATATATATAAAAAAATAGGGCAACAGTAGGGTCAAGGATGAGAAATGACTAGCATGCCCTTGAAAAATACGTGAATTCTGTTGCTGGAACGGCGGAGCGCGGCCGCCCTTGTCGATGGCGCGGTCGCCCAAGTTGGCCGATAGTTGGCCGAGCAAAAATGCCTTTTAGCGCGGCCGCCCTGTTTGAGTAGCGCGTCCGCCCTTGTTTCCAGCGCCGTGCAATGCCTTGGCCCAAAATGGCCCTTCCTTCCTGGCCCCAATTTGCTTCCCAAGTGGCTTTCTCGGCCATGCCCACATCTTGGCCCCATTTTGTAGCATGTTGGCCGGCCTTAGTCCAAGCAAGCAGTGGCTTATTTTGGTATAAATAAATACTCGTTTCGTCTCCGCAATTGTCAAGTCCACTTTGACCACTGAAATGAATTCTTTTGCGCTTCTCTCTTTGGGATTTTATTTTTCATTTTGACCCAGGAATTTTTATATATCAAATTCGTCCAAAAATTCCATATTTCCAGTTCAGTCCCTGAATTTTCCAATATTTCACATTTAATCCTTGGAGCTCCAAATGTCAGTTTTGTCCCAGATTTCAGCATTGTTGCACTTCAGCCCCTGAACTATCAAAACACTAACAAACCATATCAAATATACATAAAACTCGGGAATCAAACACAAAGAAAGCCTAAAAGTGCATCATTTGGATGGGAAAATACACATCCATCAAACACCCACAAACTAACCTTTTGCTCGTCCCGAGTAAAACAAAACTAAGAGAAATAAAATAAAACTACTCTAAATATTAATAAGAAAACATTAAAACAAAATAATATTTTTGGAATGTTCTATCACAGATGAATCATTGGCCATACAAGTCTCAGATTCTTACCAACACACATAATCAATAAGCGCCACCACAGTAATGGGATTACAATCACATTGAAGCATAAAACTCACAATTTTCCATCGCGGCCTGAATGATGAATGAATTATGGGAGGTCACTGCCAACAACCTAAGATTGTTTATGGATTCACTAAGCGATGCTCTAAATCAATATGCCATAGACAGTACAACCCAAAAAGGACACTCATATGCATATTTACACGATTGTCAACCCGGTTACTCGATATTGAAAGAATAATATGGCTTAAAAGTTAAGTGCGAAAGATCGCAGGGCTAGGTTCATGGTTACAAATGAAGGTAAGGACATACGAACATAAGAAAGTGAAACTAGAAAGTCTTCTTGTAACAATACATCCTCACTTTGATTATAATTCCTCCGCTCACCCTTATTACTCCCCAATGTGCCAACCCACAAACTAAAACTTTTTCATACATTGACATGGGGTTGGGCACATTCCATTACTTTCTTTGGTCACCTTGAAACATAATTTCCACTTTAACATTAGAGAGGGCAAGGCTTCCTTTTTTTCTTCTTTTTTTTTTTTTTTTTTTTACACTTTGCACAAATATATCACAAAGAATGTGCATTTAATATTTTGCTCAAGCCCCTCTTTTTATTACATAACATGACCCCACTTATTTATTTTCGTAACTAATTTCCACTTCAACCCTTTGATTTTCATGACATCCCCCAAAATATTTCCATTCTTTCCCTAGTTTCACTTTCTTGAAAATGTGAGAAAAATATTGTATAAGTTAAAAAAGGTGGGATAATGAAGGTACAAAATGAAGGCGAATGGTGGTCTAAAATAACCTCCCACTTTATGAGAGATTCCATTCTTTTTCAAGCTCAAACGGGGTTCTAGCGGAAAATTTTTATATGAGTGACGAGAAAGTTTAAGGCTTACAAAAAGGGATTCAATGAATAGCCATATATATCAAGTAACCTATTGACGTGTTATTGACAATCATGCAAACATGTTCTAGGGACCCCGAGAATACACGAAGTGATCCCATAAAAGGCACCTAAGTTGAAGACAATGACCAAGAAAATGATACGGAAGTGAGAGGTGGTGCAATCATAATTTAAATGTTTCAATGCAATCCCAATCACCACACTAATAATAGCACATGTGATTTTAAAATTCAAGCACACTCTAATCATCACAGACTTTGGCCAACATCCCAACTATGAAAAGAACAATTTTTTTTTAAATTTTTCTATTTTTTTTGGAGGGTGACACTATATACACTCCCCTATAAACCCACAAACTCGGAGAGTTGCCCACCCCCAAACTCAAAACATGCTATGTCCTCATAGCAAAGAGAACAAAAGCGTGCTTTGGGTTCGACAGATAGCAAGACACTACTAGACAGTAATCAACATAAAAATAAAACATACCTCATTGGGTTGCCTCCCAAGCAGCGCATTTGTTTAAAGTCGTTAGCCCGACTATGGTCCCAAGCTTATTTGGCCTTTGCTTTGCGGCCTTTGGACCATCTCCTTTCCTCACGGGCACAAACGCCCTTCTCTCTCCAAATCAGCTCTCCATTGTTAACACGTAGGGGTAAAGCCACATTTATTTTTGAAACTTTACGCTTGTGCTTACCCCTCTTTTTTTTCTTTTTATTGGGGTTTCCACCCTCAAACTCAACCTTTTCTGCAACCTGCAGAACACCATTCTCACAACCAAGATCAAGAGAGTTATCATGCACAAAAATCGTAGCAAATATAGAATCAGATGAATCACTATAACTCTCCTCACTAACTTTACGTTTTGAAGGCCCTTGTGGTAAATGTGATGGATTCGAATCTTTATGGGAGTCGTGTGGGGAGTGATACGACCCGTTACTCCTAGAGTATTGGTCGGCCTTAGTGTTACTAGCCATGGGATAAACGTCCGCATTATCCCCACTTTTCTCACATCCATTCACATCATCTTTAAAAATTGGAACATCAGTTATGGCTCCTACAAAACCATCTTTAGGGGGAAGGTTCTTGTCATTCTTAAACATATCAAACTTGCATTCTTCCCCCATGCCTCTCAAAGACACCACCCCTTGACACACATCAATGGTGGCCTTAGTGTCAAACATAAATGGCCTCCCAAGCAGAATGGGAATTTTTAGTTGCTCCTCACTTGATCCCTCCATACACATCACATAAAAGTCAATGGGGATAACGATTTTTATCAATTTTAACCAACACCCCTTCAATAACCCCTAAGGGTCTTTTGATTGAGAGATCCGCCAATTGCAAGTCTCTCGTGGGTGGTTTCAACTCACATGCCCCCAAACTTCAAAAAACATGAAAGGGCATCACATTAACACTTGCCCCAAGATCTAACAAACCTTTAAAATTTTGACCCCCTAAAGAAATTGGGATAGTGAAACACCCGGGGTCTTTTTGAACATGATTAACTTTTTCATTCTCATTAACATCATCATTATTATCAAAACAATCAATATTATCAAGAGAAGATAGAAATACCTCCTCAATTTCCTCACTTTCATCCCACACTGTTGTGATCGACTTTGCTTGCTCAGGTGGGTTCTTCTCTTTCATCAACTCTTGGGCAACCTTCACAAGTTGCTCTACTTGTGTGCCCATCTTTTCAAACGCAACATCTGTATTTCTGTTGCTTTGCTGCATCTCCATCCTTAACTGTTGAACTGCTAGCTCCCAAGGCTCTTTATCATGTTGTCCAGGTGGTGGCACATGAAGAGGTTTCACTTGCTGATTGTGATGGACACCCCATGGATTGTAGTTACCGTATGGGTTGCCTTGGGGTGGTGGTATTGGTACATACCCATTGAAAGCATGTGCCTGTTCAGGATGATAAGAGAAATTTGCTGCACTTGGACACATATTAGTCACATGAGATGATAAACCACAATTTTTACAGTAATCAGTAATAACATTGGCACCAGCAGAAGTGCCACAAGCAGTCAATTTATCCAATTTATTATTTAAAAGTGCAATCTGCTTTGAAATATTATCACTAGCATTCAATTCAAGTACCCCCCTTGTTCTACCCCTCGAGCTCTTTTGTTGAGAGTTAGCACTCAACATCTCAAATAAAGCTTTAGTTTCTTCCGGGGTCTTGGCTCCTATAGAGCCTCCTGCTGCATTGTCCACAACAGACTGAGTGGAATCATTCAAGCCATCATAGAAAGCTTGATTCAAAGAGGGTAAAGAGAAATTATGCTGAGGACATTGAATAAGCATCATATTAAATCTCTCCCACGCTTCATGGAGAGGTTCTCCCACATCTTGTGTGAAAGTCATCAATTTCTGCCTAAAATTAGCCTGCAGATGATGTGGGTAGTATCTCCCCGAGAAAAATATCTTGCATCTCACCTACGTGGCCGATGCTTTGGGATGGAAGCATCATCAACCAAGTTTTCGCTACCCCTTTTAGAGTGTAAGGGAAGCACTTAAGCCTAATCTGATCTTCAGTCACTCCCGCTCTTAATAAAAACTGGGCTACCGTCATAATGTATTCTTTCAAGAAAGTCAAGGCATCCTCGCCTGGTAGCCCACGAAAACTAGGTAACATAGCAAAATACCGACCTTCGACCTCTAAATTCTTTGTCGCCTGACAAAGACTACGCATGAGGTAGAAGTGTCTACCCTAGGTCTAAGGTAATCATTCATTGTTTGAGCCGGTGGTTCTGCCATCTCGGCTTTCTCTTCCTCTACCTCGGTGGTGGAGGGTTCTGATTCGATGTCCGAATCTGAAAAGAGAGGATTAAAGAGGGGATCGCCCTCAAATGCTTCCTCAAATCTATTTATGTTATCGTCCAATGGCACCAATGTAGGCTTCAACGAACGACGACCTTGCATTCACTACTTAACCTACTTGTTTACTTGCAACAAGTTCCCGGCAACGGCGCCAAAAACTTGATGGAGGAAAACTCCCTCTTGTAATAAAAATCGAGCAAGTGTACTCACTACCGGTGTAGCAGTATGCAAATGCAGGGGTCGAATCCACAGAGACTCGTTGGTAAACAAGTAAAGTAAGCACAGTGAATTTAGTAACCAAAGTTTATAGATTTGATTTAAAACTAAAAAGCATAAAATAAATAACTAAAACTAACTAAACAAGAAAGCAGATTATGAGCAGAGATTCGTAGATTGGATTTCACTTCACCATCATTCTATGCAAAATTTCACTTATAAAACATTAACTCAACTTCTAGGGTTCATTCACCTTAGCTAGGATCGACACGGTTAAGTGGCCGGATTACAATCCTAAATACTCTTTTTAATATTGTAGATTCTATTACGGTACCACAATATGCCAAGAATACGTTACACACATAAGAATTAAAGAACCTAACTTTAATCAATTTCTATTACGGTCTCAATTAAAGTTATTCGATCAATAATGGTCTATGTATAAATCGCCCAAATTAATGGCTCGAAAAATACCCAATTATTCAAAGATGAGTTCGTATCTTAACATACGTCTCGAATCTAAGAACAAGAAATTAAAATCTATTGATGAACTAGAAGGAATCAAATAGAAAGAATTAAAATATTAATGCATAGAAATCCGGTAAAGGTTCGACCAATCTACAAATCTAATAAATTTAGCTACTCATAATTTACAAATAATAAAAACCTGGAATTGATGAATTGTTCTTCTTCAATTGTATTGTTCCAAAAGAAAAACAAAAAACACAAAACTAATTCTATGATATCTGATAATGATATGTGTTCTATATCCCCACTAATCGTGGCTGCTGTGCTGAATATATATAAAAAAATAGGGTAACAGTAGGGTCAAGGATGAGAAATGACTAGCATGCCCTTGAAAAATACGTGAATTCTGTTGCTGGAACGGCGGAGCGCGGCCGCCCTTGTCGATGGCGCGGTCGCCCAAGTTGGCCGAGAGTTGGCCGAGCAAAAATGCCTTTGAGCGCGGCCGCCCTGTTTGAGTTTGAGTAGCGCGTCTGCCCTTGTTTCCAGCGCCGTGCAATGCCTTGGCCCAAAATGGCCCTTCCTTCCTGGCCCCAATTTGCTTCCCAAGTGGCTTTCTCGGCCATGCCCACATCTTGGCCCCATTTTGTAGCATGTTGGCCGGCCTTAGTCCAAGCAAGCAGTGGTCTATTTTGGTATAAATAAATACTCGATTCGTTTCCGCAATTGCCAAGTCCACTTTGACCACTGAAATGAATTCTTTTGCGCTTCTCTCTTTGGGATTTTATTTTTCATTTTGACCCAGGAATTTTTATATATCAAATTCGTCCAAAAATTCCATATTTCCAGTTCAGTCCCTGAATTTTCCAATATTTCCCATTTAGTCCTTGGAGCTCCAAATGTCAGTTTTGTCCCAGATTTCAGCATTGTTGCACTTCAGCCCCTGAACTATCAAAACACTAACAAACCATATCAAATATACATAAAACTCGGGAATCAAACACAGAGAAAGCCTAAAAGTGCATCATTTGGATGGAAAAATACACATCCATCAGTGAGATCAAATTATGTAAATGTCATAATTCATGTTATGTTGTCAAAAGCGCTTTAGAGAAAATGTCATATCAGTTGTTTCCATCTCAATGATATTAGAAAGCTTGTTGAAGTGATGTACATAGAGAAAATTGATGCTTGTATGTTGCAACGACAATTGTTTAGAAAAACTCGATGAGCCGAGCTCAATGGCATAGGCTCTTGCCTTCTCTCGAGAAGGTCAAGGATTCGAAACCCTGCCCCACGTAGTATTTTGAATGTTGTAGTTCGGAAAAAAAAAAAAAACATTTGTTTAGAGAAAAATGTCATCTCTGCTGTTACCATCACAGTTTTGTTAGCCAAGTTGGACAAGAAAACCAGAGCCAAACCTTTAAACTTCCTCCATTAATGGCTTTAATATCTTCTCAAGTTACAACTATTTTCATCATCTCATCAAGCTATTTCAGTAGCACATGTATGTAAATAAATTTCCACATAATAACATTGATTTATTCTATACAAGTAAAAGAAAAAACATTCAGATGATCTGTGGAAGAACTGGTAGTTGATAGAGTTCAGATAGTTCATCTGATCTAACACCCTGCAATCAATGTGCTCGTGACGCAAGAGATTGTCGGAGGTGCGTTTTATCTTGTCAGAAAGCGTAAGATTGAAAAAAAAAAGCTTGCTAATATTTTCAGCCAGCTATGGCGAGCAAGCTTTGTCTGACTAGCGGAACTGAGCAAAACAGAGAGCCAAATATACCAGTAAGTGCATAGGCAATGGCACAAAATGGCAGAGCTTCAGGTTCCTTGGCAGATAGTGCTGCTGTTCCCAACCCATGAGCACTGCAATGTAACATTCAAGACACATATCAGTTTACAGCATACTTAATGTGTGTATATATGTATACACACACACACACATGTATACTACTATGTAGGTTTGGCTCTCCTCTGGACCCACACATAATAAAAGCTCTTGTAAAAACAGGTTGGCCATATACTCCCTCCGTCCCAGAAAATGCTTCACTTTTTACCCAAAATGGCGTCCCGTTTGAAGCTTCATCTTTCCTAAAATAGAAATTTTTTATTAATATTCTATTATACCCACTCACTATTTCCTCCACTCATTCTCTCTCCTAATTCACTATCACACTCAACACTTTTTAAATTTACTATTTCCTCCACTAATTCTCTCTCCTATTTTCAAATTACACTCACAACATTTTTTCTTCCCACCTATTTTCTTAATTTGCGTGCCGGGCCAAAAATGGTGAACCATTTCCTGGGACGGAGGGAGTATATATATATATATACACACACACACCCATATATGTGTGAGTATATGGGCAATATCAGCTACATTTACATTTAAACCACCAAGTGCTTGTCGAGCCATAACAATTACTCCATCCGTTCTGAAAAGAAAGTCCTCTTGACCATTTTTGGTAATTGGGGTTTGTGGCAGTCAACTACACAACAGTTTGGCTCATAGACGATCAAGATTTCATTTTCCACTAATGGATGGCCGATGTTGGTGAGATTGGGGGTAAAAAAGATGATCATACCCTTAATGAAGTAATAAAACGTATGAAAATACACTGTGCGTGCAGTCTTTTGTTTGTCCCAAATAGATAGTCCAATTATTAAAAATTAGGGGTTAAAACCATTGAACATCCAACCTTGCCCTGTGTAATGCATATGTTTTTACCGGAGATATTGCTGAAGTTTTTTAGGGGAGTGTGATATTTAACCTTCACTAAGGGTATTTAGGGAAACAATGTTTTATTATGAATGGAAACATACGTACCTAGATGCAGTAGCAATTCCTCGAGCAATAGGATCCTCAAAACGAAGTTTGTCAAGCGTTGACTGCACAAAATTTGCCCCAACTAAACCAGTTAACACAACAACTGCCGCAGTTAGGGAAGAATTGGCACCTTCAACCATTACAAAAAAAAAAGAGTGAGTCACAGATTGATAAAGTTAAAGCTGGTTCTCATCAACATAGAAATGATAACTGACCTTCAAATAGTGAGACGATGCTGAGAGCAAGTGCCACCGTTATACACCTAGGTAATATTGATATAGTTAAAGTTGGTTCTAACCCAACAAGACGTCCAACAAGCGCAGTCGAATAAAATGAGAATAGTGTTGAGATTATAACAGATGTGAAAATCTCAGCTGCATGCCTCTTCACAAGCTGGATATATAAAAATAACATCAGTTTCAGGAACAGAATTACTGAGGAACAAATGTCAATAGGACTTCTTAATAAAAAAAATTACTTGAAGATTTACCTCATTAGGAAGACTACTTTTCCAGGTTAGAAATTTTTAGGACTAAATTATTCCCCTTGGGAGTTGTAATTATAACAGAACTCATTAAACTTTCGGTAAACGAGTTTTAAGAAATACATACCACGGAGTTGTAAGCATAGAAATATAAATTGAGTAGTATAAGTGGAACTAATGAAAATGGAGAAAAGGGACTCTTCAATGGGAAGGCCAGGGGTTCATAGAGCTCCTTCTCCATCCCACAACTTTACATTAGTCAAAGCCACTTTACAGTAGTCAAAAAGCTTTGACTCGAGCGGCATCAAATATGTTTTCCCTCAGAGAAGGTTTGGGGTTCAATCCCCACAAATGATGGATTTACTCTCCAAGTCTCAATCTTCTAATAGACTAGGGGGGTGATTGATTAGTAAAGAAACTTAATTAAGAGAAAAAAAAGTAAGCCACTATACACTAAGGAGATACAGACTGGGGGATAGAAAAATCTGAAGGACAGAAGAACTATGACAAAGGAAAAAAAATAAAAAAATTCCTACGATTATATTCGAGGGATAACATGGATAACTTTCAATTCATCACAAAATGAAGGGCCACAATTTTAGTACCATATCCGTGCTTGTATTTTAGAATAACGGGTTAGAATAACATACTCCGTCTCACTACAAACTACACACTTCCCGTTTAAGGCGTCCCACTACAAACTACACACTTCCTATAATGGAAATGTTCTATTACTTTTATATTAATGGGACCCACATGTCATACTCATAATAACAATTTAATTACTATTCCCTACCCCACTTTCTCTCTCCTTCCTCACTTTTTTTTACTCACAACACCTACTCCACCACACTTTTCATTAATTTCCGTGCAAATAGTGTGTAGTTCTTAGTGGGACGGAAATCCATCCCAATCTTTAGGTACCCTTACACCATGTGTTGAGGAAATGCACTCGAACAAAAATACCAAATGAAGTTGAGAGTTTGTTTCTATATGCCTTTTGGCCTTTTTAGGATGAACTACTCCATCCTAGCCATTTGCGTGCTGGAAACACTTAAACCAGGCCATTTGGGAAAACAATGAAATTTAAAATTTCAAGAAATAAACCTCTTTTGGGAGGATATAATAAAAAGGAAAGGTCATTTACAGATGGTAGTAGAAGAGGCAATGACACAACCTCTTAGGTGTTGCATCATAGATTTTATCATACTATACTGCATAATAGGTATTTGCGAGCTTTTGTAGAATAACAACTTACCTTTCTCTGTTTAAACATGGAGAAGGCAAATGAAATTATAACGGATCCCAAAATCCCATTAAGATGTCACCAGCTCCAGGATCAGATGGGACTTTTGTAAGGTAATATCCTGTACAGGTCAATATGGAGAAGCTCGGCCTATGAGTGTTACTAGTCAGCTCTAATTTAAAGGAACAGTTAAGGAATTGTGCTACAAGTAAAAATCTGAACTACAAATATCATTAACATAAATACAGACTGCATAAACTCTCAATCAAAGATAATAAGAAAGATGGAGCATTCAACGTCCAGTAGATACAGCCTAAGAAGAATCATGGAAATGATGTCCCTACTATGCAACCAGGCATATAGTCAATTTATGAAGAGAAGTAACTTCCATCCTACTTATCCTATATATGAAATGTTTTTAACTTCTTTTGCTTTCTTTCATAGTTATTTGGTCTATAGAACGAAATAAGGTACATAACAAAGAAAATATCATTAACCATTTAAACATATTCCCTGAATAGGTCTCTTAAGTCTTAACCCATGCTTTCTTGCTTGGAATTCCTAGCTTTTGAATTGCACCAAGCCACCAACCACTGATACTGAATAGAAAACATCATTATCTGGATATATCATTAAAAATCCAGCGCTTTTGTGAACCCTCTGATACACAAGGCTAGACTATCAATGAACAACCATTCAAGGGTTCCTTTTCCCGTTTGACTAAATAGCTTGGAGACAACAGCTTGTTCAGCTTTCCATTATTGGGAATCTACTTCATCAACTAAAGGACCAAAAATTACTCTTTTCCCCAACCAACACTAAATGTCAAATGATCAACTAAAGAGGTTGATGAGCATGCAAAATTTAAGGCCATACTTCATTTTCATCCATTCTACTTTCAGTTTAATCATTGTACATTTTTTTTACTAACATAAAAACCACTGTACTATGGAAACCTATCATCCTCATACTGAATCCATTCCCTAATTCGTGCCCAATCCGTATCCTAATTCCCGAATTCGGGATCGAAAAGATAGATTTTCCAAAGTAAAGTGGTTTTTATGCCAATAAAATGTACAATAGTTAAAGTGAAAGTACCCTCAAAGTACAATGGACATAAACGAACTTAGGCCGAGTCCAATGCATAAACTTTTCGTCCCCTTGACCAGCAATCACCAAAACGCTGCATGTTAATTCATTATTCCACGCTTCCATTATATTCGCAAACCATGTCTAATTAACAAAGTTTCTAGGCAACATCAATCTCACTACAATTCCAACCATCACTGAAGGTTGAGAAATTTTTATTCTTCTTTATTAGATTTCCATGTATTTGGACTTAAAATACTTTTATAGATTGACATAATATCTTCAATAATACTCCACTTACTTGGAGTGACGACTTCAAGAGAACATATTCTTATTGAACATCTTTTTGGCATCTAAAGATTCAATAATTCTTGGTGCTATGTAGATGCATACATAAACTATTCTCACGAGTTGTAGTAAACATTGGAAACACATGACAAATAGGAATGCCAGAACATGGTTGGATGTGTACCTAGAATAGGATAAAATCCAAACTGTGAAATAATTCCAAAACCAAACGCTGCGAGGACTGCAGATAGTGCACAGGAGATAATTGGGTGAAAAGCTTTCTTCACATCATATGGCAACCTGAAGATCAAAGTTCAAGGAAATAAACAGCATCATTAAAAAGCAGTGTAAAATTACTAGCAAAGAAGTTTAGCAAGAGAAAGTAAATACAGTATAATAGATTATATGAACAAAGGAAACTGAGTTTTACCCAGAACCAACAATATAGCCTAAAACAGTAGATGCAAGCAAGAAAGGCAGACAAGTTCTAGCACTTGTTCCAAGTAATGTTGGATTTAGGGCTGCTGCAACAAATGATATAAGAAAAATCCCACTCCAAACCAACACCTCCAAGGAAGAAAAAGGGGATGGTTTCGACATTGGCTCCGCATCAGTCATTTCTGTCTTCACCATTTTCCTAATAGCTATAGCTGTATAACCTGCAACAGAAAGTGAAGCCAACCAACCTGCACCTGCAAGTGATAAAGGAAAACACATGGTAACATAAGACTTAGGACAAATGAAATCACCAACCATACACAATGAAATCAGAGATTTTCAAAATAAGAACATTATTATCAACTAGCGAACTGTTAAACATACACGAACAACTAAGAGAATGGATTAGTCAGTACATACATAGCTCCATCCAAGTTAGCTCTCAGGCCATTTAATAGTGTTACTTGATTACTATGTGTAGTGAAAAACATCGGTGGATGAGCCATCTTAAAAGATACTTTTGCAATCGAATGTCTAGAAACACAATCTCACGAGACACCTGCTTACTAAATCCATTTTCATAAACCTACAGTGAAATAGATTTTGAAGATACACTGAATTAGCTAGATACAATTTTGTCTCTTGGGAAATATTAAGGACTTCCCCTCTTCGCTAATGTGAAATAAGCACATAGACTCAGAGAGACAATCAAAGCTCTTAAGCTAAAGGAGACACTCAAATACAGTGCAGATCTTAAAGTCTTTGCGTTACTTCTCGTTATATTATTTGTTTTCTCTCCTTTGTCGAGAGCCTTTGCCTACTCTCCTTTGTCGAGAGCCTTTGTATTCTCTCCGTGTTGAGAGCCATTATGTATTGTTTGTATTTATTATTGTACAATGCTTGGGATGCTTGGTTGGGCACCTATTGCCTACCCAAAAGCGTTATTTTGTCATGATTTCAACGCTAAATTTTATCCGTGTGGTTTTTTTTGAAGGCCAATGTTGGGCCGTGTCCATGTTTTGCTTAGAGACGCGTTTGGGCGTCACAAGTAATTGCTTATAAGGGAGGTTGGAGATTTGGTTTAGGATTAGATATTCCTAATCGAGATGTATTACACTATTTTATTGTAGTAGACAGTTTATTGGTGATTGTACGTTTCCATAGAAATCATTATCTTTGGGATGAGCCTCCGACGTTGTGGAGCACCATCTTGCTAAACTTTATTAATGAAATTTTATTTTGTTTGCTTTAAAAAAAAAACATGCTTTTGAGGATGAACTGCAACAACTAGTTACCTATAATGAAGCAAATCTTAACCCCAGATGCGGCAGGTATATCTTGAACAGCAAGAGGCAAAACTACCAGTGAAGGAACATAAAACAATGGAAGCCACCTTTGAATAAACAAAATCGCCGGTTCAAAGAAATTCTGCAAGGTAATGGCCGCAGCCGGAATAGTTGAATCAAGAACCACAAGGATGGTGAATATACAAAACATAGCAAATAGAGCACTAGGGAATTTAATTGCTGCAGCAACAAATGCCTTCTCCAAGCACTTGTCCATAGCCAGGATAATTCCAAGGGAAACCACCAAATGCATCACTCCAAACACCTAATGGGAAAAAAACACAAACAACCCATCAGTATGCACCATTTAAAACAGAGAGAATCTAATGAAATAATTACTCCACGCGCCTAAGGGGCAAAAACACAAACACCCATCACGCACGACTTAAAACAGAGAAAGAATCAAAAGCAATATTTACTCCAAGCGCCTAAGGGGCAAAAACACAAACACCCACCATGCACGACTTAAAACAGAGAAAGAATCAAATGCAATAATTACTTAAAGCGCCTAAGGGGCAAAAACACAAACACCCATCAAGCAGAATTCAAAAAACGAGAAAGGATCTGTTATGAAGTTGAATTGGGGGCAGGGGTTATTTAGTAATTAAAGAAATAAAATCTAGTTGTTAGGAAGTTCCCAAGATACCCTCATCACATGGGGCGTATTGTTGGTTACAAATTTCTATCAGCTATATAGGTAAGCAGGGATATACTTTGGAGAGGTAGCTAATGAGAATTCTATTTTTGCCTTTCTTCTTCTGCCAAACTCTTGATTTTCTTAATTCACATTTGTGTATTAATTGGAAGTGTTAACAAGTTGGTATCAGAGCAACGATTCTCCGACCTGTGAGTATGGCGGAAGGAACTCGGTGGAAGTCGTTGGATGAGAGGGTAACGGCTCATGATGGGCGATTCACGGAACTCACAAAATTGGCACATAATAATCACAATTCCTTGCAGGAATCCCATGGTAGAGTTGAAGGGGAGGTGGGATTGTTGAAAGGAGAGATGGGACTGATGAAGGCATCAATGGAAGGGCTTAAGACTGCGATTGAGAATCTGTTTAAAGGGGGAAATCAGGTTGGTTATGATTTAGAGAATACATCATATTCGGGGAACAGGACAAGCCCTAGGGTAACTACTGCCACCACCAGCAGCCCCGCGGCAGTCCCTCCACCTCTAACCACCGCCCAGATCCATACCACAGTAAGTGGGCCTTTACCGTTATTTCCAAATGTAAATTTACCTCCGTTAAGTCAGTCATACACCACTCTAAATCCTTCTAATACTGCAATTTCTTCACCATATGCCACTGTCACTTCCCCATACACCACCTTACCACCACCGTACACCACTTTACGCCCACCTTACACCACTTTACCTCCACCATACACCACCTGGGTACCACCATACCACCCAAGTCATGTTAATCACCAAAATTCCACTCATAAACCCAAGATTGATTTTCCTCGATTTGGAGGGTCTGATCCTTGTGACTGGATTAGTAAGTGTTTGGCCTACTATCAAGTACACCCAACCGACGTGTACCAAAAAGTAGTGATAGCTTCAATTCATATGGATGGGGATGCAAGTCGATGGTATAGGTCGCACACCATGGGAAGAGCACCAATGTATTGGGAGGAGTTTATGAGGGATGTGGTGGCGAGATTCAGCCCAGGACCACACGAGAATGTTGTATGGGAATTTAAGGCATGCCGTCAGATAGGGACAGTGACTGAGTATCAGACTCGTTTTGAGGAGCTCAAAGGGTTGATGATGCTTCAAAATGGCTCTCTCACGGAATCAGAGGTCATACAATATTACGTTGGAGGATTACGAGAGGACTTGCGCAATATGGTACAGTCCGGAAACCCAACAACATTGCCGCAAGCCTATGGTTTGGCCCGTTTACATGAGTCTACGGTGGAGTTATGGGTTAAACAAGGAAAAATGGGCCTTAAAACCTTAACAGGGTTACAATCCGGAGGAGGTGGGGGAACATCAGGCATTAGGAGTTTAACAGGCCTTTATTCTGCAAATTCCCAACTTAAAAACTCTTCGAGTCATTCAGGTGGAGCAAGTGTGACGTCTTCAGTGAAATCTTATGGTAGTTCTACCGGAGTAAAGAAATTGTCTCCTAAAGAATGGCAAGCGAAGCGAGAGAAGGGTATATGTTTCAATTGTGATGAAAAGTTTGTACCAGGCCACAAGTGCAATCAACGTCAGTTATATGTGATCGAAGAAGATGAAGAAGATTATCAGATAGGGGATTTTGGAGTAGATGCACAAGAGGGTTCAGAAATTGTAGAAGGGGTTGCAAGAGGCCCGGAGATGGGAAACACAGAGATTTCTATTCATGCATTGGCGGGGAATGCCACAACAAGCACTATGCGGTTGAAAGGGAGCAGCAGAGGAAGGCCAATGACGCTACTTATTGATACAGGCAGCACACATAACTTCATTGACTCAAAGTTGGTGGAACGCAGTGGGTATGCTGTCGAGCCCACAATACCTTTTGTAGTCTCCGTGGCTGACGGGTCCAAAATTGTTAGCACTTTTAAGTGCCCGAAATTTGAATGGGAATTTCAAGGTCATAAGTTTACCACAGAGATGCGAATTATTGATTTAGGAGGATGTGATGCTGTGTTAGGGGTCCAATGGTTACACGAAATGGGTCCTGTTACTTTTGATTTTGCCAATATGAGATTGACTATAAATCACAATGGGAAGGCTGTATTCTTGCAAAGTGAAGCAAAAAGTCAAACACCGACATTAAAAATGATGACATGCCGGTCACTTCGTAAGTACTTGCAAAATGAGCCTCTTGGTATCGCTGGAATTTTGTTTCTTCCTGAAGTGGAGAGGAGATTGGGAAGACGCCTGAATGGATCGAGCAAGTATTGCTGGACTATCAAGATCTGTTCGGAGAACCAAGTGGGCTGCCTCCTAGTAGAAGCCAGAATCACAGAATCGTCCTGAAACCGGACAGCGAGCCAGTCAATTTGAGAGTATATCGATATCCTCATATTCAGAAAGAGGAAATCGAGAGATTAGTGGAAGAAATGTTGCGAGACCAGATCATTACTCCAAGTACTAGCCCATTTGCATCACCCGTAATCTTGGTGAAGAAAAAAGATGGTTTGTGGAGATTTTGTGTAGACTACCGACGGTTGAATGATATAACGATCAAGGATCGTTTTCCCATGCCGGTAATCGAGGAGTTATTAGACGAATTGTATGGGGCAGAATGGTTTTCAAAGATTGATTTACGAGCGGGTTATCATCAAATTCGAGTGGCAGAGGAAGATGTGCACAAGACTGCTTTCAAGACTCACCAAGGGTTGTACGAATTTCGGGTCATGCCATTCGGGCTTACGAACGCCCCAGCCACATTTCAGTCCTTAATGAACGACATTTTTCGGCCGTATCTGCGAAAGTTTGTGTTGGTTTTTTTTGACGATATTCTGGTCTACAGTCGAACGAAGGGCGATCATATAAATCATTTGGGGAAGGTGTTACATGTACTTCGAGAAAATCAATTGCTAACTCGCAGGAAGAAGTGTGAATTTGGGCAGCCTAGGTTGGAGTATCTGGGGTATATTATTTCCAAGGAGGGGGTCTCTACTGATCCTAAAAAAATAGAAGGAATGCGAAATTGGTCCAAACCAACTGATGTCAAAGGATTGCGTGGGTTCTTGGGTCTTACGGGGTATTATCGGCGATTCGTACAAGGTTATGGTATTCTCAGCAGACCCTTAACTGATCTCTTGAAGAAAGGCCAGTTTAAATGGAATAATGATGCTGATGCTGCTTTTGAGTCTCTTAAGCGAGCAATGATTAACACTCCAGTACTAGCAATGCCCAATTTCCAGCAACCTTTTATCTTGGAGACTGATGCGAGCCATTATGGGATAGGGGCAGTTCTAATGCAAAACGGACACCCCATAGCATACCTTAGTAAAGCACTAGCCCCGAAACATTTAGGCCTATCCACTTATGAAAAGGAAATGATGGCCATCTTACTAGCGATAAAACGTTGGAGTCATTATCTTTTTGGCCATCCTTTCATCATACGAACTGACCACCAAAGCTTGAAGTTCTTGTTGGATCAAAAGGTTACTACTGTGCTCCAACAAAAATGGCTTACGAAGACCATGGAACTTGATTACTCCATTGTGTATAAAAAGGGACCGGAAAATAGAGCAGCAGATGCATTATCACGCCGGGAAGAAATTTCTAATGAAGCTCAGTTGCAAGCCTTAAGCTATGATCTGACCAATTTGGGCCCAAGAAATTGAAAAAAGTTTGGAGGGAGACGTTTGGGCCACCAATTTGATTGCACAACTGCAACTCGACCCAGGTTCGTTGACAGATTACTCATACCATGATGGCCTGTTGCGTTGGCAAGGAAAAATTTATGTGGGAGATGCAGGAGAAATACGAAAACGAATAATCAAAGAGCTTCACGACTCAGGATTAGGTGGGCATTCAGGTCAGCAAGGAACTATCCGCCGAGTAGGCGCTTATTTTTTCTGGCCAAGTCAAAGGAAGGAGATTATTGATTGGGTTAAGTGCTGTGATGTATGCCAACGCAGCAAGACGGAGACTGTAACTTTACCGGGACTATTGCAACCGTTGCCGATTCCGTTAGGCCCTTGGCAAGATATAGCTATGGATTTTATTGAAGGATTACCGCGCTCGGAAGGAAAGAATTCTATTTGGGTCATAGTGGATCGCTTCACCAAATATGGCCACTTTATATGTCTCGCTCATCCATTCTCGGCCAAGGACTTAGCCCAGGTATATTTTGATCAAATCTTTAAACTGCATGGGCTACCCAAAACTATCGTTTCTGATCGTGATCCTCTCTATCTACGCCAATTTTGGACTGAGCTATTCAAGTTGTTGGATACTAAACTCCATCACAGCTCAGCTTACCACCCCCAAACTGACGGTCAATCTGAGAGGCTGAATCGATGCCTTGAAACCTATTTGAGATGCTTTACTGGACATAGGCCACATCAATGGGCTAAGTGGATCACTTTGGCGCAATGGTGGTACAACACCAACCATCATACAACTATTAAAATGACTCCATTTCAAGCAATGTTTGGGTATGCTCCTCCGATGCTATCATTCCACCAAGTTCCAGCTACTTCAAGTACAGAAGTTAACGAATTTATTAAGGAACGGGCAGCAGTGGTATCTTTATTAAGGGAACAATTGTTGGCGGCACAACAAAGGATGAAAATCTACGCTGATCGACACAGAAGTGATAGGGAATTTGAGGTGGGTGACTGGGTGTATTTACGCTTACAGCCTTATAGACAAACTTCACTTTCTTTACGTAGAGATTTCAAACTCACGCCAAAGTTCTATGGGCCTTACAAGGTGTTGAAGCGGATAGGGAAGGCAGCTTACTTGTTGGATCTGCCAAATTCTTCTCATATTCATCCTGTTTTTCATGTCTCTCAGTTGAAAAAGCGAATGGGACAAGGCAGGGTTGTGGAGGCAAATTTACCTATCACTGGTAAGGAGGGTCAATTCTTGGTTGAACCCGTTGTTATTCTAGATCGTCGTCTCATAAAGCGCAACAATGCTGCTGTAGCCCAAGTCCTTGTGCAATGGTCTAATTCCACAGTTGAGAATGCTAGCTGGGAAGATGCTGCTTTCCTTCACAGTCAGTTTCCAAATTTTCAGACTTGAGGACAAGTCCAGTTCCTAGAGAGGTGCATTGTTATGAAGTTGAATTGGGAGCAGGGGTTATTTAGTAATTAAAGAAATAAAATCTAGTTGTTAGGAAGTTCCCAAGATACCCTCATCACATGGGGCGTATTGTTGGTTACAAATTTCTATCAGCTATATAGGTAAGCAGGGATATACTTTGGAGAGGTAGCTAATGAGAATTCTATTTTTGCCTTTCTTCTTCTGCCAAACTCTTGATTTTCTTAATTCACATTTGTGTATTAATTGGAAGTGTTAACAGGATCAAATACAACAACTACTTCAAGCGCCTGCGGACCAAAGACACAAACACCCTAATGCAGGATTTAACAGAAATCCATAACTGAAACAAAAACTCTTTGTTGAGGCATAATATCAAGAAGTTACCTTGTTAAAAACTGTCTGACTGCTAGTGGAGACAGGGATGCCATCGGAGCTCATGACTTGGTTGAAACGAGTCAGTTAGACTGAGTGATGGCAAGAACTAGTTGCAAGAAGATGGAATTAAATCCATAACCTGTAATTGGGACGTTTATGTAAGTCGTAGATGATAAAATATGAGGGATTTTGGAGAGGAATGACATAGAAATGATGGCGATTGAGGAGAGAGGAGAAGAAAGGGAAGCCATGGAAGGAGTGGAAAAGGAAGTGTTGTAGGACAGAGGGAGGAGAGAGGAGAAGAAAGGGAGAGCGATTTGTGTCGACATGGAAATACGTTGGAGACCATAGTGTAAGTCGGCGGTGGTAATTTGGGAACTAAAAGGACAAGGAAGGAACACGTGTGCCGCTAGAAAAGCTACAACGCTATCAATTTGGGACTTGGGGGACAATAAGGGGCGAGATTGTTAGAAGCAAAATATCATAAGAAAGTGATGGGGAAGTTATTTTTTAGGCCCATCTCATTGGTGACTCGGTGAGAGGGTCAGCCTGAGTCACAATTAATTAAATATATTTTTAAAATTAATATATTTTATATAAAATAAAAAATAGTATATCAAAATTTATAATTTTTTTTTAATCTTAAATAGAACATAATATTGATACATTTTAAAAAAATGATAAGTATTTTAGATAAGTTAAATTAATGAAAAATAAATATTTTATTAAAAAATTAGGTTGGATTGGGTTGGATCACTGATAAGAGTGTAAATTATATAAGGTTGAGTTTTGTATATAGAAGTGAGAAAAATTAATATTTTATTTGAGATTTGATTGAATTGGGGTCACTGATGGAGATAGTCTAAAAGTATCATATTGTTTAGGAAATATCTCCATGTCATATTGTATTATAAATGCAATGAATATAGTAATAGTGCATGCAGTGTTATATACTACATAAAAATTTCTGAATCATTTTGATTTAATGAAAAATTTAAGGAAAAGTGATTTGTTGCAAAAAGAACTCCAGATCAAATTTCCATCTGCAATATACTTTCCCATTCGTCTCACCTGAACTTGCAAAATAACCATCAAGACACATAAATTAAGAAAATGAGAGAAAAAAAAGGTGAAAATGTTAATGTGTTGTACTAAAGAGAGAAACACGTATTGGTATATAAACATGAGAATCTGCTTCCTTGAGAATATGAGAATCTGCTTTCGTTAACATCAATTGGTGTAATTGGCGTAAGGTGAAATCTACGATATAGAATCGGCCATGTCCATCCCAAACACATTTGATCCTGTCTACTTCTTCTTAGTTCTTATCCGATTTTTAATTCTAAGAGTAAATATATACTTCCTCCGTCTCAAAACAAGTTACACACTTTGTCATTTTTGGCGTCCCATTGATAAGTCACATTTCCTAAAATGAAAAGTTTATATTACTTCTTTATTAATGGAACACACTTGTCATACTCACAATAATTATCCACTAACTATTTCTTATCTCACTTTTTCTCTCTTACTCAACTATTTACACTCATAACACATCAACCTTTTCACTTTTTTTTTAATTTTCGTATGAAACAGTAAGTGTGTAACTAGTTATTAGGGGACGGAGGGAGTATTGTTTTATAGAAGAGAGAAAATGAAATAAAAATAATAATAAGAGCAACATTATCACGCAAGGGGAGGGGTTTGTTCTACAACTCTATTCCAAGTTGGCAGCCACACTAGCCGAGAATTAGGAGTTTAGGAATAGAACGCTCTAACACAATGTAGCGGTTTATCTTTGACAAGTTTCCCCTCCCCCATTTTTTTTTTTTTTTTTTGTCTTTTTTTTGCAACTTGAACAACCTGTTTTATAAAAATAGTACTCCATTTTCCCAAAATAAATATTCAATTTTTAATTAAAAATAATGCCAACTTTTTTAATTAAAATATCTCTGATATTTTATAAAAACTGATTCTTATACTTTAAGTATAAGACTAAATAAAATCTTATACCAAAAGTATAAGAGTCAAATTTTATTTCTAATTTTTTTTAAGAAAATAAATAAAAAGGCTATGATATTTTATTGAATTTGAGTTTTATACCTTAAGTATAAGACTAAATAAAATATGATAAATCAAGAATAAAAGTAATTTTTAAAAAATAAAAAAAAACACTCTGTTATTCTATTAAAATTAAGTCCTATAGTATTTGTTATTCTATTAAGTCTTATATTTAAAGTATAGACTCAATTACGATTGATAGTTCTGATTTGAGACCCAATTTTCAACTAAGTACAAAATTATCAATATACCGAAAACTAAACAAAAAAGCCCAGTAAAAAGTTCAAAAAAAAAAATGTGATTGTTCATTTATACTAAAAAAAAAAAATTGTTTTCATTGCGCAGGTGTCATATGAGTTTCTGTACCAATCACAGGATGTTCTTCTACGGGAAGGCCACATAAGCTAGCAACATCCTGAAGGGTGATTGTCATCTCTCCTACAGGTAAATGAAAAGTATGCGTCTCCGGACGCTATCTCTCAATCAAAGCCTCAATCAAACACCAGTCGTGTTTAATATGACCTAATTTATATACCCCAAAAAAGCCTAGATTATTAAGTTTCGTTTCTATTCTAAAATCCAATTTTTCAAGAAGCTGTGTACCACGTCTAAATCGGAATTTAGGAAACTCTTTTCCATTCCAAATATTTTCTGATCGATGTGATATTTGTGTCTGGTTAATACAGACGGGTCTATTGGTCCGGGATGAACAAAAATATCGAGTTTTTGTTGATTCATCTGAAACACACAAATAATATTGTCAAATTTTAAAAAAACAAAAACAAAATTAATTGAACTTATTTATATACAATAAATTTAATAAAATAATCCAATAAAAAAATAATTAGTACCTCCGTCCCATAAAAAATAGTTACTACCTCCGTCCCCTAAAAATAGTTACTACCTCCATCCCATAAAAATAGTTCCTACCTCCGTCCCCTAAAAAATAATTACTATGTCCGCCCCATAAATAATAATAATTTTAACAATAAATCATAGAGATTCAACTGTCAAATTAAAACTAGATGAAATTATAATGATTAATTTTTTTTTTCCATAGAGATTCCACTATCAAGTTAAAAAAGTCATCTTTTTGACCTCTGTCAAAACTAGATGTAAATTATAATGATTAATTTCTTAATATTCAACAATTGAACCTATAAATAATAATAATTTTAACAATAAATTATAAAAATATATACAAGCAATCCTTAAATATTTATAATAAGAACTCTATTTGTTCTTCCCTATTTCTTCATATCATAAAAATATATACAAGCAATCCTTAAATATTTATATTAAGAATTCTCTTTGTTCTTCCCTTTTCTTCATAATAATTTTTAACAACAAATCATAGTAATTTTAACAATAAATTAAAAAAAATATATACAAGCAAAGAAAAAGAAAGAAAAAAGGAAAATTAACTTACAATTTAAAGAAATTTCTTCCTCTCCTTCTTCTTCTCTATTTCTTCTTTCTCTTTCTCCTTCTCTTTTCAGAATCTCTCCTTCTTCTTCTCTCTTTCTTCTTTCTCCTTCTCTTTCTAGAACCCTTCCCCTTCTCCCTTCCTTTCTTTTATTTTCCTTTTTTAACTTTTTCTCACCCGTGTCAGATTTTAAGTCCCGGATCAGTTTAAAAAAAAAACTTAAAGCTGATTTTGGCAAACCCGGCTTTAACTTTAAATTTGATCCCGGTATTGTCACTATCGGCTTTACCTTTTTTATTTAAAATAAAAACGATTACAGTTTAAAAAAAAAAAAAACTTAAAGCCGGTTTTGACAAACCCGGCTTTAACTTTAAATTTAATCCCGATTTTGTCACTACCGGCTTTACCTTTTTTATTCTAAAAAAATGATTAACCAGTTTTAAAAAAAAAACCTTAAAGCCGATTTTGACAGTACCGGCTTTAAATTTAATTCCGGTTTTAACAAATTCGGAACTCCAAAAATGCTATTATGGTACATAAGTTTTCATATATGTTATTTTGGTATTTAAAATTTTATAAAACTATATTTTGAAATATATATATAAATATATATATATATATATATATATATATATATATATATATATATATATATATATATATATATATATATATATATATATATATATATATATATATATATTTCATTTTGGTTAAAGTTTAATCAATTTGATCCCAAAAAAACATGGTACTCTCTTTCTAGAAAATAGAAATAGGTTTTCAAAGGAGAAAATAGTTCTCAAATTAAATAAACTTAGTCCCAATAGTTAAAAAGAAAAAAGAAAAAAGTAAACAAGTCTTCAAACAACAAAAAGTAAAATGAAAAAAATATATGAGTATATCCATAATGTAAATGACCACACCACACAGAAGCAAATATAAAAGGAAAAATATGACAAATCCATAATGCAAATGATCACACTACACACAAGCAACAAATAAAGAAATCAACATATTTGCATAATTAGCATAAGTCACAATTCTACATCAAGTGTCATTCATTAATTTGTGCTTTTGTAATTTTATCTATATATATAATTATATAAGGGTGAGTTTGGCATTGCTTCTGATTCTCTGAAAGTGATTTTTCAAAAGTGATTTTATAAAAATCAATTATTTGTAATAAATACTAAAATTTATAAGTATGTTTGGATAATATATGTTCAAAACTGATTATTGAAGATAAATACCAAAAATGACCTTTATAATATGTATCTCGATATAATAAATGTATAAAAGAGATAGAGGTTATTATTATAAAAACAACACAAATAACAGCTTCTAAGAATCACTTTTAGCAAAAGCTGGGTCATAGCTGCTTCTACGAAAACACAGTTTTTTATGTTTTAACAGCTTAAAATCATAATCAGTATTGTTATCCAAACGCTATTAAAAGTGATTTTGAGCTTCAAAAGTGATTATAAGCCACAAAAAAGCACTCCCAAACTCACCCTAAGTCAAAAACTTATGTGAGAACACTATGACCCGTCTCATGAATGAGACGGGTCATTTTTGACCCATGACCCAGCCCATTGAACCAGCTCCAACCACGTTGACGTAGAAGACCTCCATTGCAGCTCGGGAATCGTCTTCTTCAACCCAAGCACCCCCTTCTCGGCGAACCTTCACACGATTCCTCCCTTTAATCAATGGCGACCTTCTCACCCAAACCATAGGCGACCCAAGCTCCCAAATCGCACCGATCCAACCTCTGCCTCAATCAATTCCTCACCGAGCTTCTTGACCAAGCTCCCCTTCTCCCGCCAAACCTTCACCTGATTCCTCCCTTTAATCAAGCCCCTTCTCGCCCAAACCAAGCCGGCGATCAGCTCCCAATCGCACCGATCCAACCTCTCGCCCTCCAATCAATTCCTCATTGAGCTTTTTTTTTTTTTTTCGGTTTGTGAAAAGTAATAGTTACTATAAAATAATGTAATAATTGTATGCATATAAAGTAATAGTTTGTATACATTAAAGTAATACATATATACAGAAAAGTAATAGTGTTTTTTCTATGTTTTCTTCGTTTGGCAAAAGTAATACTTATTATAACTAAAATGTAACAAACGTGTTATTTATATGTAATAGTATTTGTACATAATTGTAACACGTATGTATAGATATCTATATGTTTTCAAACAATAAGTTACAATGAGTTCAAATTTATCATGATACATGTAAAAGTATTACATTATCTATAGAAATATATTACAATTTCATCTATCAAAGTGTTACATTTACTTATATAAACTATTACATTCATATACATAAGTTATTACAGTTCAAATGTAATACATATAGTTTGTATTACATTTGAAAAAATGGGTGAAAATGAGCTTTTTGTTTTTTTAAAACAGGTATTACGTTTACTTATTATTATTATGATGATTATTATTATTATTATTATTATGATTTTTATTATTATTATTATGATTATGATTATTATTATTATAATTATTATGATTAAGATTATTATGATTGAGATTATAATAATAATAATAATAATAATAATAATAATAATAATAATAATAATAATAATAATAATAATAATAATAATAATAATAATAATAATAATCATAATAATAATAATAACAATAATAATAATCTTAAACACCATGTTTAATGTTTTTATATTAGATCAAGAAGAACAATTTTTATTACTACTTCTACTTAAACACCATGTTTAATGTTTTTATATTAGATCAAGAAGAACAATTTTTATTACTACTTCTACTTAAACACCATGTTTAATGTTTTTTTTTTTAAAAAAAAAAACAGCTTGTTTAATGTATACGGAGTAGTTAATTTTTTTTATTTTTTTTTTGATACCCAGGTTCCCCAGCTTCGCCGGGTCAATCCTGGACCACCAGGTACCGGCCCCTCAGTAATGCTGGCGGATGTAAATCGCGGATGTGCCCAATGCAGTCAGGGTGGCAGCACCCCTTATACTCCTGGCCCCAAGGGAATAAATTTTGTTAAATATTGTGTTCAATAAACAAAACAGCTTGTTTAATGTATACGGAGTAGTTAATTTGTTAGGGGTTCGGAAGGCGGCCAGAAAGCTGAGACATCCACGTATTTAATTAGTCATATTATTAAGTTAAATGTGCTGTGTTGACAGGTTAAATAGTCTTTAATCGTGTGTTTATTTATTTATTTATTTATTATTATTATTATTGTTGTTGTTATTATTATGATTATTATGATTATTATTATTATTATTATTACGATTATTATTATTATTATTATGATTAAGATTATTATTATTGTTATTATTAATAATAATCATCATAATAATAATAATAATAGATATTTGAAAAAAGTATTTGGATCGTGTTAATTTTTTTCATTGTTTATTTATTTTTATTTTTTAATTATTAGCTGATAGAGTATGAGTAATATGTAGAAATAATTTCATGCGCCCCCTCACCCTAAATCATTATTTATAAAAGTGTAAAAATTGAAAAATTAAATACAATATTTTTTAAGTTTTCATTATTAAGATAATTAAATCACGTATATTACAAGTAAAAAATTTCATGAGGTTTTCACATAAAAATGAAACAAGTAAAAGACCTAAGAGAAGTAATTGATTTAAGGAAAAAATTTATTTGCCTCCAAAAAAATCATGAGGGGTGCAAATGAAATTTTTGGAGGCAAATGAAATTTTATTTTTCCCACCATCTCTAAATTCAAATGTTTTTTGTGTTTCCCACATAAATGTATCCTATATTTTTCTAATCTTTCTTCTACTATAAATAGATGATTCATCTTATTGTTTTTCAAGTTCCTTTGGGACCTCTCTTAGTGAGAGGACTTTTAAGGGGACTTCCTCTTTTTAATTTATTATTTTATATATATATAAATAATATATATATATATATATATATATATATATATATATTATAATATATATAGAAAGAAAGAAAGAAGGAAGAGAAGAGAAGAGTTAAATAAGAAAAGAAATAGAAGGGGTTCCGGAATTGATAATTCCGGATACCATTTGGTGCGGTCGCTCCAACTGATAGCGCGATCGCTCCCTTTAACCGGTTTTGAAAAAAAAAAAAAAATTGAATTCCGGAATTGGTAATTCCGGATTACCTTATTCCGGAATTATCAATTTCGGAATTCAAGTGGAAAGTGCTAGTTTGATATATAAGTTTTTGTAAATATTATTTTGATATATAAATTTTTAAAAAGCTATATTTTGAAAAAAAATTCTAGCTTTATGCGTCACTTGTAGAAAAGGAGTTGCAGCATAAGTGTCCATTTCATTTGAAGCACTCAACACACTTATGTCTTTTTTTTTTTTAGATACAGATACCCGATTTTTTGTGTTATTTTCTTATGGCATCCATCATGGCACACAGTGATGAATTTAGTTTTTTTAAAGGATTAAATTACATATCTTATATTTTATATTAAAGAGGGTCAAAATAATGATATACTCCCTCCGTTTCACTCGAAGTGTCTCAACTTTTCTTTTTGGGCGTCCCACTTAAAGTGTCTCAATCCCAAAATGAAAAGTTTTTATTATTTTTATACTCTTCCTACCCCACTCATTCTCTCTCCTACTTTACTTTTACACTCACAACATTCCCTCTCCTAACTATTTCTCTCACTCATTCTCTCTCCTATTTAATTTTTCATACTCACAACATTTAACCTTTTTCTCTATCTTACCTCACTTTCCTTAATTCTCGCACCGATCTCATTTTGAGACACTTCGAGCGGGACGGTGGGAGTATTACTTTTTCTTTCAAAAATTAAAGGGGGTAGTCAAAATTGTCATTTTTAAGGTACTTTAAAAATAAAATAAAATTATAGACCTACAACCTTTTCGACCCTCTATACCGTTATATGATGTTTCAGTTATAACCATCCATTTATTTTTTAGCATTTTTAATCATTCTACTATATATATATATACGCATTTAATTTTACCTTACTCCCAACAACATAAAAAGTTAGTTTTTTCAATAAATACTCCCTCCGTCCCAATAAGAGCTTCCCATTTTGCCATTTTGGGTGTCCCGCTAATAGCTTCCACTTTCCCTTTTTGAACATCAAATATTAATATTTTAATGGTGAGACCCACACTATTAACACTAATACAACATCACTAACCCCTAACCCTAAAATAATTAATCCTTTCCCAAAACTAATTAATCTTTTCCCAAATTATTTTTCCAACAAATTCATTTACACAAACAAACTGATCTCTCTCCTCACTCTTACTCTCTCTCCTCACTATCTAGATCGTTCTTTACGAAGAACGAACCCTAATTCTTTCTCTCTCTATTTCTCTCTCTCGAATTCACTGGAAATCGGTTGATGTTTGTGGGATTTACGAATCCTAATCCTTATCCTTTTCTCATGGATACCGATTTATCAACCAAATCCTACTCTCTTTCCTCACTACCTAGATCGGTCTTGCTTGCTTACGAACCCTAGTTCTTTCTCTCTCTATTTCTCTCTCTCGATTTCACTCAGAAATTGGTTGATATTTTAGGGATATCATACATAATCCTTCTGCTTTCTTCATGAAAACCGATTCATCAACAGTTACGAACCCTAGTTCTTGCGAAAAAGGCGAATCGGTTCAAGGGGAACCCATTTCTTCAAATTTCTTGGAGGAAAGAGAAGAAGATCATAACATTTTTGGGGAAATTCTTACGAATCCACCTCGAAGCACCGTTCCCATTTCTGTTTTCAACGAACCATGGTGGTCTCTCTCAAAGCAGCTTGATGCCATCACAGATCGGAATAGTCCCCAAAGCTACACGCGAAAGGTAGAAACCCACAGAAAGGATTTGTTGATGTTGGGTTTGCACTGTCCGGCTATACAATCTTGGCTTAAGGAGCAGGTTTATGTCTTCTTTCTCATTCTTTGTGATTCTCTGTGTTTGAAATGATGAATATGGCTTGTTTGAGTACATTTTGGGAGTTGGGTGAATGTTATGTGTGAAATGATGAATATGGCTTCTTGACCTAATCTGTGATTGCTACCTTTAATTGCTCACATCAATGAATTTGTTGATATGAACTTTGTTTGCCTTGGTTTTGACCTAATGTGTGCTGCGATTGGTATTGTGTGCTTGAATTAAGTTTGAATTGGTGAGATGCATGTTGAACTTGTTTGCACTGTCATTCTATGATGATTAAAGGCTGAGATTGCAACTGCATTCATTTCATACATCATGCCTTCAAACTTGTTTGCAGCCACTGACCCAAGTTGTTCATTTGATCTTGAGTCAAGTTGGGTTTGGCCAGTAAGTTGCATCCTGACATCTTGAATTTTTGGATATGGAGTTTGGAAATTTTTGGATATGGGTTTGGCCAGTAAAGTTGCTTGTTGATGGCTTGGAAATTTTTGAACTTGTTGATGGCTGCTTGTTGCTGCTTGTTGCTGGCTGTTTGTATTTTATTTTTGGTTGCATGTTTTTGGTCTGTATGCACTGTCATTCTATGATGATTCAATGAAGTTTGAATTGGTGAGATGCATGTTTGAACTTGTTGACACTGTCTTTCTATGATGATTCTAAAATCTGAGAATGAAACTACATTACTTTGTACCATTCATTGACAGTAAACTTTTACAAAAAACTGTCTTTACAAAAGTGACCCTTCAAAAACTACTTTATGATGATATTTTTATGAGAGTAGATATTTTTCTACAAACCATTGCCTAAAGACATGTGCACAAGTTCCATTTCATTCATCATGCCTTCAAACTTTGCTGCATGGCCTGCTTGTTGTAGATACCTAATGCAACATTGAACTAATTCTTTGTTAACTGACAAGTTTTTTGGAAGTTGACCCCTTCTTTCTAACGAATCCTTTCCCAAATGCTCTAAGGAGTAGTTGTTCGCACCCCTAACACTCATTATCTGTCTCAAAGTTGATTGCAAAGTGAGGAACAACTTATTGAGTGTGTATGGAGTTAACCTTTGAAATGCTTCTTGCACTCCATTGACCAACTCATCCACATTCTCTGCCTGAATGGAATTTCTCATAGCATCTAATGAGTTGAACCAACCTAAGTCATTGATGTTTGTGTCTGGTGAATTACATGGCTGAAATTGCAACTGTATGTTCAAGTTTTCATCACTTGCTGCTGCTCTAAAATCTGCATCATTGTTGTTTATGTGTGGTGGTGCATTATCCCACTGGATAATGATGTTTTTGCTGCTTGTTGATGGCCATTTTGACTTGATTGCTGGAATAACCTGTAATAAAAAACAAACTGAAATGAACCTGTAATAAAAAACAAACTGAAATGAACTCTGTTGCTCTATTCTTCTTTGGTTTTACGAGTCTGTTTTGATGCTTACTGGGTTATCAACATTGCCTTGGTCACTTCTTTATTAGTCGAGTTGATTACTTTGGTATTTGTTGTTCAAAGACTCTATTCTTCTTTGTGTCTCTTTCTTTGGTTCCTTTGTAGTAAATGGCCAAATACCAAATTTTCCATCAAAGATAACATTGCCAAGCCAATCATAAATTGGTCTTGCTACGGCACAAAGAAACATCACTTTTGTGATGAATCTTTTGCTTTGGCATGTCCTATGTGGCTCTTCTTCACCTTGACAAATGTAATACCTTTCGGATGTTTTGGTTATGTAAAACCATTTCTCATCTAAGTGTATAACATTATGCATGGAATTAAAAACTACTTCATCTCTTAATGGATGAAATGTGATTGCTTCAAGGCTAAAAATCAGCCTTGCTATTCTGTTTTCATATGTTAACTGAGGTTTAATTGCATTGGTGTGAGCCTTGATCACACCAATTTTTTTCCATCTCCCAATTGTACTTTTACTTATACCCAAAGCTTGACTTAAATTTCTAATAGTTCCTCTCTTACGAAAGTCTACTTCTTTCATTTTTTCTTCATCTAATTTCACCCTTTTACTTCTTAATACTCCTCCTTTGTTTGAATGAATATGGACAGGTTTACCTTGGTCCCGTTGCTCCACCACCTTCCTCCAATAAGTGAAGATCCTCCTTCTCGATATACCAAATTTTGAAGCAGCTTGATCACGGATTCCTCTTGGCAGCTTTCCATTCACCATAGATTGCAGCAAAAACTGACCCAAGTTGTTCATTTGTTCTTGAGTCAAGTTGGGTTTTGCCAGTAAGTTGCATCCTGACATCTTGAATTTTTGGATATGGAGTTTGAAAATTTTTGGAATAACCTGTTTGGCCAGTAAAGCTCCTTGTTGATGGCTTGGAAATTTTTGGATATGGGTTTGCCCAGTAAAGCTGCTTGTTGATGATGGCTGTTTGGAAATTTTAGGAAATTTTTGGATATGGGTTTGGCCAGTAAGTTTATTATCTGTAATTATGGAGGGAAATTTATTTGTAATTTTCACAAGGATTGTAATTCTTGTTTATGTAGAAAACTTTTTTTTTTTTTATGGAGGGAATAGTACAGTTTTTGGATTTCACAAGGATTGTAATCCTTGGCCAGTAAGTTATTTGAATTTTGGTGGGAAATTAGAATGGAGGGAAAATGAGGATTTAACTCCCTTAATCTTCATTAACAAATCCCTTTCCCATTATTTTATTCTCTTTATATTCTCTCCTTAATTTGCGTGCACAAAAAGTTTTGGGCACCTCTTATTAGGACGGAGGGAGTATTAAAAAACTTAACGAGAATTTCAAAATTAAGTATCTAAAAAGTTAAATATTGTGTTGGTGGAATGAAGTTAATTGATTGGAGAAAAGGGCCGGAGGGTGATGTTGAGCTTGGTGGTGGACGTTGGTGGCGTTGGGCGGCCGATTTGGCATGGTAATGAAATATCAGAGACATGGATTGTTGACTTTTTTGGATATTGTTAATTTTTGACGAATTCTCGTCATTTTGTTAAGTTTTATGTACATAACAAATGTTTTTGAATTTTATTAGAAGGTAAGGTTAAATTTAACGCATACTCCATCCGTCCATCCCATTGATAAATTTATAAATTGGAGAATGCACGAGAATTAAAAAGAACGGTTATAAATAGGGGCGGAGCCAGGAATTGGCTGAGGGGGGTGGGGGCAACCCCCGAAAAAAAAATTTCGGGTCGGACAAGTAAAAAATGGGTCGGATCCATGAAATACAATGTATTTTAGTTAACAAAAATGATAAATGTAAATAATTCAAAGAACGATTGAAATAATGTTGAAGTATTTTGACGCAAATAATTTATTAAAATATATTACTCATACAAAAAAGAAATTCAAATTTGCTAATTAAACTTGGGATAATAGGAAGAAAGACCAAAAACAAAAAAAATGGAAAAAGCCTAACGAATTAATTAAGATTGAAAAAATATGAGGAAATTAGGAGAAAGAGAAAAACAAAACTGTTAAGAGAAAGAATAGCAAAGATGGAAGACAAAATTAATTGAAAATGTAGGTAGCAAGGTTCGAACATGGATTTGAAAGGAAACACAAAAGACTTTAACTTCACCACTTCTACCGCTGAACCACACCACTCACTGGTGTTAATCTTGAAGTTAATTATATATATATACATATATAACAAAAATATGGTGGGGGCAAAAAAAATTTCCACCGCATTTCCGCCACGTGGGGCGAGTGCCCCCACCTACCCCCCCTGGATCCGCCCCTGGTTATAAAAGTAGTTGTTATGAGAAGGTAATACTGTAGGAGAGATAGAGAAAGTGGATAGGAAATAGTTATTGAATAATTGTTAAGTGAGTTTCATTAATAAAAAAATATTATAAATTTTTCTATTTTGGGAAAGTATAAAAGAGAAAGTTTGTAAACTTATCAGGGGACGGAAGGATTATATAATTACATATAGTATAGTAGGATGAAATATGTTAAAATTATAATTAAAATCGAAACTTTATTATTGTACATCTGATGCTTTATAGTACTAGTAAACATAGTTGTAAACCAAACCATGTTTATAACTATAGTAGTTATTTAAAATAAAAAATAAAATATATTCCCTTCGTCCTTAAAAAATTGTTCTGTTGTATATTTTACAATTATTAAGGAAGAGCTTCACCTTTTTGTACATTAGTAGATTTGCACTAACATTCATGCCTAAGTTTAGAAATGAAACATATTTTTTGGGACAAGTCAAAATGGCAAATGGAACAATCTTTCAAAAACGGAGGGAGTAGTTGTAAATCAAACTTGATGCTTTATTTAAGTTGGGCCGTCTTCCTACCAGAATTCAAATAAGCTAGGATACTAATAGGGGAATTAGATATTGAGATTGGATCCTAAACTACAAGGAAGAGGAGGAGTCTAAGTCGGAGGAGGTGATGAGATCGAAGGAGGAAAATCTCGGAGGTACTTCTGTTGACGAGGGCGGCCGCGCTTGGTGGAGGGCGATCGCGCTGGAGCTACGTTCGAGGGGGTAAAATTCTCTGTCGACGAGGGCGGTCGCGCTGGCCTTGAGGGCGGTCGCGCTATGCCCGATTCTTCAGCAGCTGTTTTATTTCGTTTCCTATTTTGATTAGATCTCTTCTTAAACTGAGTTAGGGCTTCCTTGTATAACTATATAAGCATAATTTCTGCCTAGAACATATTGTAGTTGTGTAGCAACATATTAGAATACATATTGGCTTGACAATTGCCCCCGAACGTAGTTCACGAGTTGGTGAATGAACCGGGTAAACAACTCTTGTGTTCTTGTGTGTGTGTTTCTTGTGATATTGTGTGTGTGGGTTTATTGATTCTTTGTCTAGATTGCAACGGGGGAGCACCAAATTCACAACAACTGGTATCAGAGCTTGGTTAGGAGGATTCAAAGTCTCATTAGTTCATTTTTTGAATCGCGTTCTTGGGGATTTTGGTGAAGCAGTCAGATGAAGAACTCAATCGAGAAATTCAACGGTGTGAATTTCACGTTTTGGAGGACAAGGATTGAAGACTACCTTTATTGTAAGGATCTTCATGGACCCTTGAAGGAGAAGCCCGAAGGCATGTCACAAGGGGAATTGGGAGACGTTGGATCGGAAGGCGTTAGGAGCAGTGAGGAGTGCCCTAACCGACGACGTTGCACGGAACGCTATGGAGGCCAAGACAACGGTGGAGTTGCTACAAACGCTGTCAGACATGTATGAGAAGCCGTCGAATATCAATAAGGTGCATTTGATAAAGAGGTTTGCGAATGCGAAGATGTCAGAGGGGCAGACAGCGGCAAGTCATATCGGCAATTTCAAAGGTATGGTGGACCAATTGAAAAGTGTTGATATTACTTTCTCCGATGAAGTGCTAGCGTGTTTTCTACTAAAATCATTGCCTGATAGTTGGGAGGTTACTGTCACAACGATTAGTACGTCGAAAACAACATTGGTGTATACGGAGGTTAGAGATCTCATCCTTCAAGAGGAGTTGCGAAGGAAAGAGAAAAGGGGAGAATCTTCCGTAGATGGGGCTGCACTTAGGGTGGAGAGAAATAGGGGAAGACCGAAAAAGGAGAAAAAGGTCAAGTGCTACAATTGTGGTGAATTGGGACATATCAGTTATGACTGTCCGGGTAAAGATGGTGGTGCTCACGTGGTGGATAACGGTGGAGATGTATTAATCCTAGAGGAGGAGCAGTCGGGTGAAGATTGGGTGTTGGATTCTGGAGCTTCTTGTCATGCTAGTGGGGATGCAGAATCAATGAAGCGGTACAAAACTGGAGACTTTGGGGTTGTCTATCTTGGTGACGGTCAGCCATTGAAGGTCAAAGGTAAGGGGGATGTGATGATGAAGACACCTAATGGGGCTGTTTTACAACTACACAACGTGATGCATGTTTCGAATTTGAGGAGAAGAGTGATTTCTGTGGGACAACTTGACAGTGAAGGGTATGGTGTTTCTTTCATTGGTGGGTCTTGGGAAGTCACGAAAGGGGCTAAGGTGTTGGCTCATGGGGTTAAGGGGAAGACGTTGTACTCTACCTACAATGTCGCTTTTCGTTTCGGTGGGAGCAAGAGGCTAAAGAACCGGCCTGTTGATGTGAAAAGGGGAGACATCAAGAAACGGTATGTTGGGGGGGACTCAAAGTTGATCAACGTGGTGTGGAAGTCCAAGTGCCCTAACAGAGAGCGGTTTCAGACCGAAAGCAGACGATGCAAGAAACAAGGTGTGTCCAAGTTTCAAGTGGAAGCATTGCGAGGAAGGTGGGTCTGGAGGGAGAAGGCGAAGTTAGACTTGCGGGGAGAAATCAAGGTAGAAGCTGATTTGGGGAGGCAAGAACGATCTAACACGGAGAGGTTGAAACGTCGCTTGATTTCAACTCGCCTTAGTACTTGAGGAGAGGTGAGGTAGTGTCAAGCCAATATGGAGGGGGAAATGTGTTCGAAGGTCTTTACTCCGTGGTGGGAGTTGATGGGTGATTTTATGTTTGTTAGTTTAGTCTCCGATGGGAGATTGTTGGGATTGGATCCTAAACTACAAGGAAGAGGAGGAGCCTAAGTCGGAGGAGGTGGTGAGATCGAAGGAGGAAAATCTCGGAGGTACTTCTGTTGACGAGGGCGGCCGCGCTTGATGGAGGGCGACCGCGCTGGAGCTACGTTCGAGGGGGTAAAATTCTCTGCGACGAGGGCGGCCGCGCTAGGCCCGATTCTTCAGCAGCTGTTTTATTTCGTTTCCTATTTTGATTAGATCTCTTCTTAAACTGAGTTAGGGCTTCCTTGTATAACTATATAAGCATAATTTCGGCCTAGAACATATTGTAGTTGTGTAGCAACATATTAGAATACATATTGGCTTGGCAATTGCCCCCGGACGTAGTTCACGAGTTGGTGAATGAACCGGGTAAACAACTCTTGTGTTCTTGTGTGTGTGTTTCTTGTGATATTGTGTGTGGGAGTTTATTGATTCTTTGTCTAGATTGCAACGGGAAAACACCAAATTCACAACATTAGATCCATAAATTTTTTTCGATACAAATCACTTATTCTCAAGTTTTTGATACAAATCACTTATTCTCAAGTTTTTATTAAATTGAAATGTTCGATACACTACACCACCGGAGCTCTAGTTGTACATAAATAATACACAACTTAATACTTCCTCCGTCCCAACAATTACTTCCACTTTTTTAAAAATCACACAAATTAAGGAAATGGGAGGGAAGTAAAGAAGTTGTGAGTGTAATTTGAAAATAGGAAAGAGAATGAGTGGAGGGAATAGTAAATTATAATAGTATTGTGAGTATTAAAATAATGAGGAGAGAGAATGAGTGGAGGAAATAGTAAAGATTTCTTTGCCAAAAAAGAAAAGTGAAAGCTATTAGCGGGACACCCAAAATGGCAAAAAGGGAAGCTCTTATTGGAACGGAGGGAGTATTAAGTTGGACCTTCAAAAATGAATGTCAGGACCTTATACCACCGGAGCTCTAGATAGTTGGCCGGAAATTATGAAAGGTTGACGGTTATGATAGTTTGTCGATTTGGACCTCCAGCTACTTGATGGGCTTACCAGCTGCATTTTCTTAGGTTTAGGCTCCTTAACTAATTTTTGTCAATATATATATTTCTAACGGCGAATACAGAAATTTTAGTAATAAGATCATATTGAACGGAATAATCTGTGATGGGCCGAGCCCAACGTACAACTACGAGCCTGGGGGCCCAATAGGCCCACCCTAGGACCCAACTATGAAGTATCAGATCAAAGCCTTGGGTCATGGCCCGTCCGACCCTGGTTGGCAATCGTCGTCATTGAACGACCGAGCCCATCCAAGCGACGAGCCATTGTATCAGTAAGGAAGGGTTTGACTTATAACTCGTCGACACTCCAAGAAGAGATCGTCGGAAGAGATAGGCCCATCTAACGACGAGTCTTCCTTCAACGCAGACCAGCACTCGTCCAAGAGAGAACGTCGTCACTGAACGACCAACACTCTCTCGTCGAGTCATCTCTCAAGGAGACGACCCAAGTGGACGTACAGCTCCAGGCCGTCTCCTCTATTAAGCTTCCTCGACAAGCTTGATTAATTAGCTAATTTGGGATAATGTCAGACCTGCTACAGTGCCTCGCTATACGTGCATTCATGCAACCAATAATAACAACAAAAGGCGTGCAGGTTGACTTTCCTCTATAAGGTAAACTACTTATCAGATGTCAGGTGTTGCAGTGTCCTTACATAGACGGACCAATACCGGCGCGACACGTGTACACCTAGGAGATGGAGCTGATCCCACGGCTGGCATCAATCCAATCCAACGGCTCTGGTGAAAACCCTAATACCACCTTTCCAACTATAAATAAGAGAGTAATAACATGGAAAAAGGTAATGCCTTACTGCATATTTCCATACCCACACACTCCACAGTATTTGCACCATATTTCCAGTCCATAATCTTACTCTCACGCCGGAGGGGCTTGCCGGAAGACCCCCGGCGCAGTTTCACCCTTTATTTCTTGTGCTGTGCAGATCCGGAGCTAGCTCAATCATTTGCTGGACACAAGAACTGAGCTTTGCACGCTTTCCTGCGCGATCAGATTGGTTCCATTGCCGGGAACGTGTTAGTGATCTTCAGCTACAGAAATACAGCCGGAGCAGTTTGGAAAAATGGTGTCCGATGGTCATTCACCATCGACGACGATCAAAGGAAGTCACGGCCAGCGAACAAGGGAAAGGAGGTCGCTGAACAGCAAGCGGAGTTAGTTTTGCCCGTAGGATGTTGGAAAATCTTTTCAGACGGGTCAGCCACCAAGAATCTGAGCGGAGCAGGAATCGTCCTTGTTGAGCCAGAAAGCGGGACAGTTTTCGAAGAAGTTTTGAGGTTCAAGTTTCAAGCATCAAACAACCAGGCCGAGTACGAGGCACTCGTAGCAGCCATTGAATATGCAAAGTGTTTTGGAGCTACAAAAATTGCAGCTTATTGTGATTCTCAATTGATCGTGAACCAAGTGAGAGGAGATTATCAAGTCGTCGATTTCACCCTGCAGAAATACCACCTGTTGGTCGGAGAATTGATACAAGGTTTAGAATTTTGGGCCATACAGAGAATCGCTCGAGAAAACAACGAGCACGCCGACCTACTTTCAAAGCTAGCTACGGACCAACTCCCTGAGGACGAGCATGGCCATCACTTGGCCTATTTAGATCAGCCAGCTTATGAACGGGTGAAGATCCTCTGCATCAGAGACGGCCCAAAATGTTGGATCGACGAACTAAAGGCATTCATTGAACAAGAGGAGTTGCCAACGGACGAGGTCTCGGCAAGACGAATAAAGAGGAAGTCAGCCAGATTTACGGTCGTCGAGGGAGAGCTCTACAGACGATCCATTACCCGGCCATTGCTGAAGTGCGTTCATCCAGACAAGGTCGTTCAATTGCTGTTTGAAGTGCATCAAGGAGAATGTGGAGGCCATCCTGGGGCCCGTACATTGGCTGATAAAATCATAACCATGGGATACTACTGGCCCCACCTTCGTGAAGACGCTAAACAATTTGTGAAAAAGTGTGACACCTGCCAACGATTCGCCGACCTCCCCAAGCTGCCTACAACTGAGCAAACCCCTGTCTTGGCTGCCTGGCCGTTTGATATGTGGGGTGTTGATCTGATTGGGCCTTTTCCGCCGGCCAAGGGAGGAGTCAAATATGTGATCGTAGCGGTTGATTACTTTTCAAAGTGGGTGGAGGCCAAGGCCTTGAACAAGATTACTGAAAACAACGCCCTAAGCTTCATTCATGACTCAATATGGTGTCGCTTCGGAATCCCAAGGGTGATCGTTTCAGACAACGGCCTACAGTTTTCAAGAAAATTCGAGCAGGAATTGAACAGGATGGGCGTCAAACACTCCAAGTCGTCCGTCGCCTACCCCCAAGGCAACGGGCAAGCTGAAGCAGCCAATAAACTCGTCTTATCTGCCTTGTGCAAAAATCTGGAAGGAAGAGATACAAGATGGTTGGACGGACTACCCTCAGCTCTCTGGGCTGTCCGCACAACCACCCGGGGGCCTACTGGGAAACCCCATTTGCTTTGGCTTATGGCTCAGAGGCCATGGCCCCCGCCGAACTTCAGCTGCCGACGGACCGAGTTGCTTTGTACGAGGTAGAAAAGAACATCCACAACCGACAAGTCGATCTGGACCTCGTAGACGAACGGAGATTGGATGCCCAATTGAGGATGGAGAACTACAAAAAGAAAACCAAGGCTTATCACGACAAGAAGGTGAAGAAAAGGTTCTTTAAGGTCGGTGACCATGTACTAAGAAAGATTGAAGCAACGGGACTCAAAGCCCGTCAAAACAAACTCTCCCCCAATTGGGAAGGACCATACATTGTCACAAGTGTGGTCAGAGAGGGAACCTATCGCCTTGCAAAGCCGAACGGTGAAAGTCTCAAGCATCCATGGCACGCCAACCACCTAATGAAATACTACTTTTGAGGTCGTCGACAACATCCAGCGCCCTTAGGGCACCTACCTTGTGGTTCCTTATGTAATTTTGTGAAATTTGAAGTTTTTGGGAAATTGTAAGGGATACTTATAAATCCCGGTAGCTCGTTTTTTACTAGAAAGTTATTTATGAAAGATCGTCGCTTAGTTGATTTTCTACGACACAAATTCTAGCCAAGTATAAAGGTTAGACGAAGCCAGACTTTTCTAGCCAAGTATAAAGGTTAGACGAAGCCAGACTTCGTCGAATGCATCTACTTTAACCAAGTATAAAGGTTAGACGTAGCCAGACTTCGTCGATCGCTATAACGGTATAGATGACTCGTCTATAGAACTTTGTCTACGAACAAAAATCTATTGACCTTCATACTATTCCTACGAGCCATTGAGAAGTTGAGAAAATACAAGTTTGAACAAAGGTCGACCATATTAGATCTACTCCAAATTCTGGCCGTCACTAACGACGACCAATCATACTTGTCCTCAAACTCACTCATTCAATACAAGTTATCACGTGCTATCTACGTTAACACAGGTTAACTAACAGAACACAAAGGCATTGAATAACTTAAAACGTAGAGCAAATATTATACGTACGACCCCCTCTAAACAACGAGGAAACAGGCCGACTACATTACGAAAATTAAAAATTGTTTTGGGACAATGTTTGGAACCACCACCAAATAAAATGAAACATTGTTTTGAGACATTACAAACGATCTCCCAAAAATCAAATGATCACTGGGGGTCAACACCAACATCAGACGGAGCTGCATCAGGGTCTGGGGCATCCTCGACGAAATGTTTGAAATAGGCGTCAAAATTCTTAGGATCAACTACGGGAACCGGCCACTCGTCCCTCCCAGCCTTCTCGTCGTCTTCTCGTATAATGAGTAAATCGTTGTCATTGAAGGGAACTGAAGGATGAACTAGACGAGCTTCTTCGTCATATGGCAATTCAGTGCAAAGGTCAGCCAGCTTCCTCGTAGACAAAAGACCCTTGGTTTCCGGATCAGCAAGAATCCTCCGGGCTAAATGTTTGGCTCCGTCCTGGAAGAAGCAACTGGCCTTATCAGCGACGATCTTGGAGAATTCACCACCTCTTTTGAATTGTTCCACGGCATCCAACTTTGCATCGGCCAAAGCCGCTTGATTATCTACCCTCATCGATTCAATTTGACTCCGAGAGCACTCGTAGTCAGTTGTCAGTTTGATCACCTTACCCTCTGCAGCTCGAAGGGCAGTCGTTAAAATCTTGCCATCTTCTACGAGCTTGACCTTCTCAGCTTTCGCCGCCTCCACCTCCTTCAAAATCCCATTCTTTTGAGCCATCAACGACTCATAGGCAAGCGGTGAGCCGGGCCGATGTTTTCTTGACTTCCTTCAACCTCTTCTCAGCCTCTTCCTTGGCTCCGACGGACAAAATCAGCTGCTCATTTTCCTTCATCTCAGCGTCGTAGCAAGCCTTGAAGTCCGCCGTCATAGCCTCCATCATCGACGTCATCTGCAATCAAAGGATTATCATTTTCCCAAGTATAAAGTGACGAGATAAACGAGAAAAAAAGCAACTAAATTACCTCCGTCTGCATCAGCCCGAAGCGAGCGTGATAGGTCGTCGGACTCATCTTAGCCTTCCTCATTTGGCCTACAAGATCAGCATCCTTACCCCTCTTAGTCAAGGCCGTCCCCAGAAGAAGAGCAGGACCACTTCTTGCCAAGCAAGGAACCCCAGTTATCTGAGGAACCTTACCAAACTTGGTAGCCATGGCCAGGGCCTTTTCTCTGGTAAGCACTTCAGAAGACGAACCAGGAGCTTCAGTTTGAGGAGTTGATAGGTCGGAGGGACTCTTGGGGTCGTTGTCAGCTCTACTCCTTTTGCCTTTCTCTCTCCCAGAGCCAGCAGAGTGACTTTTTCTCTTCCTGGAGACGTGGCTCCCTCCTTCGACGACCTCATGGTTGGAATCAGAACTTCCTACGTCCTCAGGGTTAACGTGCTCACCCTCGACGACGATCACTTGATCCTCAGCATTGGCAGCGGCAGCACTTGATTCCACTCCAACCTCTTTCTCCAGCCCGTCGACCACAGATTGACGACCTCTAGTGTTTAGGCCTCCAGCGACGACCTCTTTTTCAATTAGAGGAATGGCACCTGCAGGTTGATCCTTAGGAAGCTCGTCATTCCTCTTTGCCTGACTTTCCTACCGGCCACAGATGGCATTGGACGTCGCCCTATCTTTCCTGGCCTTGGTTCGCACGGCGGGTCTGATTGCTTCACTCATGTTCGCAACTTTCTTCTCAATGAGCTGGATATCCTTTTCAGAGAGAACTGCCAAGTAAAAAATGAAAAAAGTTCAGTCATACACGACGAGACATATAGGCATATTATCAAAATAAATAGACGAGTGTTGAGAACCCAACCCCCAGACATCTCAAGGTTTTCACAAAGCTCTTCTGGATGGTCAAGGCGGGCCCCAGCGCAGTTAATACAGTTGTCATCCCACTGTAAGTCGTCGTGAACGACCCAAACTGGATAACGGGGGTCTAGGTCTATCTTCACTAAGGGATCAGGGCCCTTCGACGGCTTACTCATAATGCCGGCCCGTATGTACCTCCAGTGAGAAGCCTCAATGTTCTCAAACGCCACCCATCCATGGCTCAACAGATCGTCGATCTTTCCTTTCAGCTCGTCGGCCCACGGAGCTTGAAATACACAGTCGTCGGTAACCAAATCACGATTCTCAGGCCATGGAAATTGCCATCCTAACCGGCTCTCCACCAAGATCATGTGGCTGTCCCAGCCGTACACTTTATTTTGGGTATCTAGAAACAAACCCTGGACATTTCGGATGCACGACACGCTTACGACGGACTTCCCATTCTTCATAGATCGTTTGGTCCGATAATACTGACGGAATACCTTGTTGCATGGCTCGTAGCCAAGGAATCTACAAACGACGATGAAGCATGATAGAACCCTAACCGTGTTGCCGCTCAACTCCATCGGCACGCAACCAGAATCTTCAAGAAACTCGTTGATAAAGGGGTCTAAGGGCAACCTCAACCCAAGCTCGAACTGCTTGTAGAAGAAAGCAACTTTCTTCTTGCTGGTAAGAAGAGTTTGTCTACGAGGCTCATAGTCCCTCTGACTAAGATACTCCAGCTTGTAGTTGTTGGCATGCACTCTGAACGAGCTTCGAAGGGAATCTATGAACGGCTTGGCTACGTCTCCCTTTGTCGCAGCCCTGATCTTGGTGATTGCCCAATCCCCGAGGGCACCACCCCCGAAGTCTCGTTCATTGCTTCCTACTCGTACACCCGTGTGGAAGGCGTCGACAATTCTAGTATTTCCTGCACTCGCATGCGGCTTCGTTTACCTCTTGAACCGGTTGATCGGGGCGTCCGTCGTGATCCATGTCTACAAAACAAGGAAAGACAGAAGGGGAATCAGCCCTAACATTTTCAGACGACGACCTATCTACTGGCAATCTAGATTCCCCTACAACCAAGTTCCTAGATGAATCACGACGGGACAAGGAATAGTTGGTTCGTATATGATTTGGGAGGTCGTTCATCGATCTAAAAGGCGTTACCCTTGGGTCACCTTCCTCAAAATTCCCAAGAGCCTCACCAACTGGAAACCCTAGAGGTTCATTTTCAAAATCAAACTTTGTCAGAATGGATGAACACTCAACCAGTGGAATCTCTCTCCAAACACCCATGGCACACTTGTATACCCGTTGATTCAGCCCAAAACCAAACTTGACACCCCTCTCGAAGCTCACCGTTCTGGGTCCCATTGAGCAAAACCCCAAACAAAAACCCAGGAAATGAAGAATGATGAAGAAAATTACCTGTTTCTGGGTTCGAGGATGGGTTTTCCGATGAGTTCGCCGGTGGGAGATCAAAGAAGTTTCTGATCCAAGCTGCAGGATTGTCCAACGGTGGTGAAGCCAGAGCAACCAGTGTCGCCGGAAAAGTTTGCACAGTTGCCGGAGTTTTTCCTTGCCAGTCGCCGGAAATCGCTCTTGCTCCTTTGCTCTCAATGCTCGAGTTCGTGAAAGTTTTGAAATGAAGGAGGGAGGAGGTTTTTATATTTAGAGAAGATGAAGGGTTTATGCCTGGGAAACCCAAACGGCGAAATGATGGGCATTAAATACCCCTCACAACTTCCGATAAGAATGTCTCATCGCGGGGCGCGTGTCAATTAATAGAGGGATCACGGCCGCCCACGTCATCACCACTGACATCATCATAATTCAAAATTCAAACTGGCGGTCGTACGGATATCTTGGAGGGAAAACGACAACTCCTGGCCCGTCGAGACGACCATGAGTTGGGGGCCACTGAACGGAATAATCTGTGATGGGCCGAGCCCAACGTACAACTACGAGCCTGGGGGCCCAATAGGCCCACCCTAGGACCCAACTATGAAGTATCAAATCAAAGCCTTGGGTCATGGCCCGTCCGACCCTGGTTGGCAATCGTCGTCATTGAACGACCGAGCCCATCCAAGCGACGAGCCATTGTATCAGTAAGGAAGGGTTTGACTTATAACTCGTCGACACTCCAAGAAGAGATCGTCGGAAGAGATAGGCCCATCTAACGACTAGTCTTCCTTCAACGCAGACCAGCACTCGTCCAAGAGAGAACGTCGTCACTGAACGACCAACACTCTCTCGTCGAGTCATCTCTCAAGGAGACGACCCAAGTGGACGTACAGCACCAGGCCGTCTCCTCTATTAAGCTTCCTCGACAAGCTTGATTAATTAGCTAATTTGGGATAATGTCAGACCTGCTACAGTGCCTCGCTATACGTGCATTCATGCAACCAATAATAACAACAAAAGGCGTGCAGGTTGACTTTCCTCTATAAGGTAAACTACTTATCAGATGTCAGGTGTTGCAGTGTCCTTACATAGACGGACCAATACCGGCGCGACACGTGTACACCTAGGAGATGGAGCTGATCCCACGGCTGGCATCAATCCAATCCAACGGCTCTGGTGAAAACCCTAATACCACCTTTCCAACTATAAATAAGAGAGTAATAACATGGAAAAAGGTAATGCCTTACTGCATATTTCCATACCTACACACTCCACAATATTTGCACCATATTTCCAGACCATAATCTTACTCTCACGCCGGAGGGGCTTGCCGGAAGACCCCCGGCGCAGTTTCACCCTTTATTTCTTGTGCTGTGCAGATCCGGAGCTAGCTCAATCATTTGCTGGACACAAGAACTGAGCTTTGCACGCTTTCCTGCGCGATCACATATATATTCTCTATCCCAAAACGATCTTCCTTATAACTAGGGTACGTAGGAGTAGGAGTAGGAGGTCAAAATAGCAATTTAATGCAAATTTTATTCAAAATAAAGGTGGTCATATATATTCTCTATCCCAAAACGATCTTCCTTTTTTCCCGTTAACACGAAGGTAGTTTGAGCAATAACCTAATAAAAATTTAAAATTTGTTATTGATACACTATTATAATAATGTTAGAACATGAATTAAATAATATGTGTTATTGAATTCCATATGTTATAGTTATTTAATTATGTTAAAGTATAGACACAATATTAGATGAAAGTACCATTAAATGATGGACATAATGGTAACTTCTCACCACCAACTTTGTGAAAGAGTGTAGTCCCTAAATGAAGTGCCCCTTCTCTTATTATATAAAGGTCATCCATCAGCCATTAGATTAGAGACACTTGTTGTTTTAATAAAATTCAGTCATAAAACTATCTTCATCCATTGAGAAGATCAAGTGTGGGTACTATTCAGGGCCGGTCCTGACATTTTAGGGGCCCTGTTCGAAAGTAAAACTTATGCCCTAAATATAACTACAAAAATAATAGTGTATATATTTGCTCGTCAATTTTTTTTATCGTGTTTCATTACCAGATTTATATTTTCTAATTTTAGAACTAGTAATTGAAATTTTTAAGTATGAAAATATTAAAGAGTATGGTCGTGTGGCTGCCAAAAGTTATGGAAGATGATTATAATTGTGTCACTGCAATCGTCTCCGAAATTCTGCTCGTAATATCACGGTTATTACAGTGGCCATTGAAATGTCAAAAGTTGAAATCTTAGAGGACAATGTGAGCACACCAATCGAAAGTTAGATGAAAAAATGGGTTTTGATTTTTTTTTTAAGAAAAAATATTATTTGTGTCACTGCAATCGTCTCCGAAATCCTGCTCGTAATATCACGGAGTTGTTGATATAAATAATTTAAAACAAATTAGGTTTTGATTTTTTTTTTAAGAAAAATATTATTTAGGTTTGTTGAAAAAATAAAATTGTAGATTCCAAATACAACCTTATTACCCAATTGAATTGAAGTTGCATATACAACATACAATACTACTTCTCCGTTCCAAAATGAATGTAATTTTTTACAAATTTACACTTAATCAATTTTTTTTCTTTTTACACTTATTTTGAAACGAAAGTAGTAATATAACTCAAAAAATTTGGGGCCCTTCAAATTTTGAGGCCCGGAGCGACCGCTCACCCGGCACACCCTTAAGAGCCGGCCCTGGTACTATCATTTAGAAGTACTTTCTTCCCTACTCTCTTCTTCATTCATTCAAGAGCAAGTATCAAGAACATAATCATGAATTCTTCAGGTACACGCTTTCGTCTTCATCTTCTTCTCCTTCTTAATCTAGTTATGAGTCGGCTTAGGGTTTAATGAATCGTTTATGTTTCAACAATTGGTATCAGAGCCTACTCATATTCTAGATCAAGTTTGAGTATTATGAAAACCTTTATGTTTTATTATGTTTTTGATTCTTCAGATTCCATGTTTATCATGTGTTCTTGAATTATTTTCATACTCAAATTCAGATTCTAGAGTATGGTGTTAAAACTTAATTATAAAATTTTGATTTTACTCAATAGACTTTCAATTCTTAATGTAAGATTATTCAAATTTTGAACATAGCCACCATCATTTGATGCGTTGTGAGTTTGTTAAAATGCATAGCCACGCATTTAAAAATGTGTTGTGAGTATGCGGATCTATTGCTTTGGTTGAATAATGATTCACCATTAAGTTAAGAATTGTTAGTAAAAATCTGAAAAATTTGACTTTCAGGGTCTGCTCGGCCGAGCACCTCCCTTGACTCGGCCGAGCACCCCATTTGTATCAGCACAACGTTTGAAATTTTTTGAAAAGGCGCCATCCAACGGTCATAGTGCTCGACCGAGCACCCCTAAGGACTCACCCGAGCATCTCTAATGGCTCAGCCGAGCACCCTAAAGACTCGGCCGAGCGTGAGGGATCAGAAAGGGGTGTTCTCTGGAGTGTTTTGCTCGGCCGAGCATTTTCCTTGACTCGGCCGAGCACCACTTGATTTTTGCCCGATTATCAAAATTTTCAATCTTTTGCTATTTTGATCAATTTTCATTCATTATTTGAGTAAAGTACACATTAATTTGTGCCCAGAATTTTTGTGATAATTTGTTAGTAAATTATAGTATCTGGACACCAGTCGCGCTTCGGCGATTCTTAGAGTTATCAAACTTTAAAGAATGGACGGGTAGAACAAAATGATTACTATCTTTTAATAATAAATTTCACTTTTTCCTCATAAATTACCTTAAGGCCTTATGTTTTCGATTAATTATATCCTCAATATTTTGGATAAAATTAACATGCTTGTTTTCCAAAGGAGACCTTGTTGATTAAATTCAAACCTGTTAAAAGATGAAGGTAAATATTGATATGTGATAACATGCTTGTTTCTCAAAGGAGACCTTGTTATTGACTAAGTATTTGCATTCATGGGGTAATAATTGAATAAAAAAACTTTAGGTCATTTTAAATACTTTGAACCATCCCAAAGGAAGACGGGTGTTTAAAGTGAATTGTTTATATTCTTTATTACCAGGTAACAAGTACCTTAAACTTTAGGACAATTTTTTTACTTGAACCGGCCCAAAGGAAGACAAGTATTTAAAGTGTATTGTTTAAGCTATTTGTTTATCCTAAGATAAATCAAATTATGAGTCAATTCGCAATCCAAAGATTAGTCTTGATGTCATATTGATTGTCTTTTATTTTGATAGAATTCATTTGATATAATTAATCATTGTGTGGATTCTTATATATGTTTTGTTTCATTCTTGTTCTTTGCTTCAGATTTGATAAGTGCTTCATCTTTTACTACTGCCATAAACTCTATACCTTTGCTTACTGGGACTAATTTTAAAACATGAAAAAACAAGATTACAATGGTCTTAGGATGTTTAGACCTTGATCTCACATTAAGAGAACAAGCTCCCGCCCCTCTAACTGACAAGAGCACTGTGGAAGACCGCTCAAGTCTAGAGAGGTGGAAGCGTTCTAATCGCGTAAGCCTAAGCATAATGAAAAACGCAGTTCCGGAGACATTTCTAAACAGTGTCTTCGAGGACGTTTGAGCTAAAGGTTTCTTGGATGCCCTAGAAGAACGCTTTGCTAAAAGCGAAAATTCGGAAACAAGTGCTACCTTAAGGAAGCTTATTTTCATGAGGTACAAGGGCACCGGAAGCTTAAGGGAATATATAATGGAGATGTTTCACCTATCTTCTAAATTAAAGGCACTCAAGTTGGACCTTTCGGAAGACTTGCTTGTGCATTTGACTTTAATTTCTCTTTCTCATCAATTTGGTCATTTTGAAACGACCTATAACTGTCAAAAAGGACAAGTGGAATATCAATGAGTTAATTTCACATGTGACAGAGGAAGAGGATAGATTGAAACAAACTAAATCCGAAAGTGCTCATTATGCATCTACCTCTTCTCGTGGGACAAAGAGAAAAGGTAAGGAGATTGCGGTTGCAACAAAGAAGCCTAAAGGATCATCAAATGATCAAAAGGTGAAAAAATGCTTCTTTTGCAAGGACTTTACTCACATGAAGAACGACTGCCCTAAATATTGCCAATGGCGAATTAAGAAAGGTATGTCATTTGGCTTTGTTTGTACTGAGGCAAATTTAGTTTCAATTTCTTCGTATACATGGTGGTTAGATTCTGGTGCAACTACTCACATAAGTTCATGTATGCAGGGTTGCCTGAACTACCGAACGCCCAATGAAGATGAAAGATATATCTACATGGGAGCTGAAAAGACGGTAGATGTGGAGGGCATAGGGACTTTTAGATTATCTCTTAATACCGGATATTTTTTAGTTTTGAATAATGTATTTATTATACTGTCTTTTAGACGGAATTTGATTTCTATCACTACCTTGTGTAAGTGCTCCAATTTGAGCTTGTTAGAATTTTCGTTAGAAAATTAACGAAAGTTATAACATTCCTAACAATTCCTAACATTCCTAACATTTCTAACAAAGTGAGGGCAAAATGGGCATTGTTATTTAAGGATAAACCAAGGAAAAGAATCAAAAAAGTGAAAGAAATGGTCAAAAATCAAAAATAGAAATGGCTGGAACATAATGCATTTGTTTAATTTGAATTTTAAAAAAGATTATTCCTTGTGTCCAAAGCACAGAGCGACATTTAATGATCAGTGCACGCGACCGATCCCATCCGCGCGGATAGGTTTGTAATTTTCAGAGGGCTATAAATTGAGCCCTCCAGTCACAAAAATAAAGGGGACCAAGAACACAATTCACAGATTTTGGCGAAAATACTCGAGAAAACAGTGAGAATTCTCTAAGAATTGTCACCTTTTTCTCTTGAATCTTCCCAACTTTCACTCACTCAAATCAAACCTAAACACTCTTGCATTCAAGCCTTCAAACACAAAGCACAAAGAAGATAGGTATAACCTCCCTCTTCTTACCCTAAATCTCTCATCCATGCATGCATTTTCAAACTACAAAATGTAGTTCATTCATCTTCTTGTCTTAAGATCCAAGAAGATCACCATGGAAGTTCATCTCCATGGATGATCTTCTACAAGGATCTACATTATTTTCAAAGTGTTCTTACTTTCTTGCAAAGAAAACACATTTTCAAAACCCTAAAAAACCATTTTCAAGCACCAAATCTTGATTTCAAAGGATAAAATTCCCCTTCCCAAGCAAATGAAATGTTTAGTCCTAATGTACCCCAAGGATGGTTTGGTATAGTTGATTCACCACTAAAATGTCAAGTGATCACTAACCAAAACCTAGGGAAATGGGGACAAGCATGGATGCAAAACCCCCCCTTTAAAATCATATTTTCTTTCTTGAGAAGTTGCTGTCCAGTAGCAATTTTCCAAGACCCCAGTCCTTTGTCTTAATTTTTAGACACAGATAAACTTGGAATTTGGTGTTGACTACAAAACACTTTTTGTAGCAAACATCAAGAGATTTCCAGACATATTTTTACTTTATTTTTTGGGTGAGTAAAACTCCTCTTTTCAAATTTTCTTTTAGAGGCCAGTTCATCACCTTCTGGAAATTCAGAATGCATATCTGAGGTTTCCAGAAGGTTTTGACCCCTCAAATCTTATCCAAAATGGAAAATTTCTTCCCATAAATCTTATTTAAGGTGTTTGGAACAATTTTCATTCTCTGAGTTTATCCAGATTATGAAGTTTTAAGGCCCTTGAATCCATTTCAAAATCAAAGGTCCACTGCCTTTTTCATTCTGGCAGAAGTGACTCTCAACTTCAAAAGGTCTTTTGAGTATCAAATCTCAACCCAAAAATCTTCCAAAAAATCATAGGATCAGTTTAAAGTCTTAAAAAGATATCCCAATTTTTACTTTTCTTAGTTTCAAATTATTTTGGCCAAAACACACAAACACAAACACACACAAATGATTTTCAGCTTGGAAGACTCGTTTTACGAGGCATTCCGGGTGCACACTAACGTCCTTCCCGGCATGTAACATGACCTCCGAACCCAAATCTCTAATCTCGGGCATTTTTCAAAGTTTTGGCCCTTAAAACAAAAATGGCGTGGCGACTCCGTTCTTTTTCCGGGTTTTATTTGGTTTTTTCAAAGAAACAAAAAAAATCGAATTTTTTCCCGCGAAATGGCGACACATCATCACAGTGGCGACTCCGCTGGGGACAAATAAGCTTTTTTCTAAAAAAAAAATGATATTTGGTATATTGGTGGAAACCATTAAACTTCCCGTTATCGCCTCCTAACACGAGTCGGGGATAAATTGTGGTCTAACAATCCCACGTACCGGTATCACCGTTTAAAAAAAAAAAAAAAAGCTTTTGAGGGTCAAGCTTCCGTCCCGGCTTTGAAAATCATTTGTTGTGTGTGTTGATTTTTGCACATTTTCGTGTTGTTTTGGCCGCCTCGAAAAAAGTCAAAATTTTGACTGTCGGAATCATGTCCCTAACTGTCGGAATTTTGTGCTTATGTGCTTATGTGCTCATTTAAAAAAAAAAAGATTTTCAAAAAATAAAATCATGCATCATATTTTTAAGACACATAAAAAATTTTCTATTTTACTCAGAAAAAGAAAATAGACTGCTTGCACACTACGCGCACGTTGACCGTACACTGCACACTACGTCCCTAACCCGGGGAAATCCTTGTCGCGGCCCGTTTGGTCTTATTACGCCTCTCGGTGCAAGCACAGGACTACCCAAACATCCCATGGAGCCTCGTGTCGACCATGCACTTGTCCGTGACACACTTTGTCCGAGACCCGGTTTGGTTTTTAGTCTGGTCTGTGTCATGCCCTGTCTGTGTATAGACCTTTCCTTTCAAGCCTTTGTCGGCATACCGACTCAATATCTTTCGGGGACCCTAATCAGTCGAAGCTGCCGGTTTTCGCCGCGAGACTTTGACCAAGATATTGACCATGGCGCCTTGACTTCGGCTACGGCGCACAAATTATACACTGACTCCCAGCATTGACATTGAGTCATCAAGGATTAATGATTATTCCATGCCTAATTACGGCCTAATTGACGACAAGTCAAGATCAATCGCGAACGTTCATCAGTCCAAATCATGCCGACTTTACTGTCGAGCTCTCGGACATGATCTTGACTTTGACGTCAGCTTTGTCCGTAATTTACATCGAATGCTCATTAAGACTCGATTACCCGCCAGACTTTTAGGATCATTTTTCTTTCGGTCGGTGGGACCCGCTTGCCCTATAGGACCCTCGCCGGGGCATCCCACTGGGAGGTCGAAATACGGGTGGAATACGAGGGGCTTATAGACGTAGTGACGGGGCCCGGCGATCCGGGATCCGAGTAGTTTGCGAAAAAGAAGAGAAATCTTTTCCAACCGATTAGGTTAATAAAATATGTTTTAAGTAAACGTGAACAACTAACTGCATGTTGCATGAGCCCAAAGCCCAAACACTTACCCACCTTCAATTCCCAAACATCTGAACCCTCGTGTCTTTCCCCCGCAGCTCCGCACAAAGGTTGGTTCCGGACACCGGGTCACCGTTTGATTAGTTGGGAAGAGTCAAGCGCGTCATCAGCTTCGCCGTTTGTTCCGACTCCCGATTTCAGAATGTCTGCGTCAGCCGGTAATGATGGGGACAACGTCACTCCGCCTCCCGAGACCCCTCGAGACGAGCAACAATGGAATCGGTTAGGCGAGAACAGATGAGAGTGCGATAGGAAGCACAGCTGAATAGCCTTATGGAGGCTATTAACAGCCACGGTTTGGCCGCCAGCCTCAATCCCGATGGCACCTTCACCGTGGAAGAAGACGAGGATGCCAACCCCACTCTCAGTCGCCCTGACTACACCAGGATGCCACCACCCACCTCCTATGGTGCCACTACTAGAACCCATGCTCCTCGGTCTTTGGGTCGGCCTAGCTCCCCAACCGCGAGACCACCGGATCCATGCGGCAGACGGCACAAATCGGTTCACCATCCCTCGGTGGGGACAAAGTCGATACGGAATGTCTTCTCATGGTTGGGGTTATCTCGGAATGCCCCAACAAATTGGAGTGCCACCTCGGTTCGGAACCGATCAATCCAGGACCTTCGCAGCAAGCGGCCACGGTTCGGAATGCCGCCACAACTTAGTTACGGGCCACGGTCGGGAGCCCCTCCTCGAATAGTACTAGTTGTTGCTCCTCACACAAATCCGTTCCTCACTCGAGACTTCTATGGGTTGCAAGCCTCCCGTCCGGTGTCATCCGAATCACCGGGACCGCAGTACCCCGGGTTATACACCCTCGCCTCGGCCCGGCCATGCAATTCAACGGTCGGGGACGGCGGCCCGCACCCAAGCCTACTTACGGGCCCCACTCTGGAAATCCAAGTTATCCGGCTACATCGGGGCTGCCTCCACCTACTTTGCCAGTTGAAAATCAACAGCAAGCCGCAAGGTTCTATCCCTTCGCCCAGGCTCCTACTCATGCTCCCCCGGGCAATTTGGGCCAGGAACAAGTTTTCACCTACGTCCCCGGGCCGGCCATTCCATCCACCAGTCTGCCGCCAGTGGTAGCTCCTCTCTCTAGCTCAGCCACTAGCTTGAATGCCATGGTTCCACCACAAGACCCTCATCTGGCTTTGGTTCATGGAGCAGCACAAGGAGATGAAAGCGCGGTCAGATTAACCGCTAAGAAGTACGCCTTCCGGCCTACGAGACCGGACTCCATTGTTCCTCGCCCCACAAATTCGTGATGCCTAATCTGGATCTCTTTGATGGGATTGCATGCCCGAAAACCCATTTGGACACGTATACCTTGGCAATGAAGGCCAAAGGATGCACCAATCGGCAGTTGGGCGATTATTTCGATCTATCTTTGAAGTCCGGTGCCTTAAAGTGGTTCTTCCGTTTGAAACACGAAGCCGGGGCTACGTGGGACCAGATTACCAATGCCTTCACGAGAGAAATATAAGGCCAACTTGGAGTGGGAAACAAATAGGGTTGACCTACAAACAACGGTGCGGCGTCCGATGAGAATGTTGGGGACTTTTACAAGCGGTGGAATGCGAAACTCGGTGAAATGGCAATCCCTCCTTCCGAAGAGGAACAATTGGACATCTTCCGGTCATGCTTGAAACCACATCTCGAGAGCCTCCCTCGGTCACTTCCCGTACTCGGACTTACGGACCATGGTTAACTCCGGACTAAGTTTGAAAAGGCTTACAATCAGCAACCGGCCGCTGCACTCCGCTACGGATATCGGGCTCCTCCTGCAAGCGCCGCTGCTCCCGCCAAAGGCAAAGAAATGATTAACTATGAGGGACAGGAATGTAATAACACAACTCCTTTTGCTCCCGGAAAACCGGCCGAGCCCGGACCACGGTCGTCATGAACCTCGAAAACTTTGGAATGCCTGAATGACATCTTTAGGGGGTGGTGAAAGAAGGCTTGCTTTGCGGCCTTTGGAGAATTTCCAACCCAGGAATCCGAATGCTCCCGTGGATACCTCAAAATATTGTGCTTTTCATCAAGCTCACGGACATCGGATCGACAATTGCTTTACTACTGAAAAAGGCAATCCAGGGGCTAATAGAGCAAGGAAAGTTGGAAGGCCCCGAGGACCTAATACAGTCAAGAATCCTCCGCCAAGGAACCATAATCGTGTGAATATGATTGAATGCGGAGAATCTTCGCATGCCCGGGAAGATCTTGATGAAAGTCCCCAAATACCCGTGGCCAACCTCGTCGAGGATCTGAGATTCGGATTCCCCCTCGGCCTTGAGGATATCGAACGAATCAACCCATCTTGGTCTCATGTCGGAGACTCCTTGCAAGAATACGAGGCCCGCTATTTCTCGAATGAAGGGAAAACCGATCTAAGAAGCTGGGGATGTTCCGGTCGAACATGAGAGAACCATTTACACAAGATGGTTAGAGCGAGTCAAGAAAGATTGAACAAGAAAGCTTTAGACGGGCGCTGTCTTGGGGCTTATCGGCAAAGAAGCCGAAGAACATGCGGAGCTAGTACACTTCCGCAAATTGGCTATTGGAGAACTCGAATACGATCCCAAAGGCGGTGAAGGCGATGAATCGGAGGAGGAAGAATCCTTCTACATTCTACACAGTGTCAAATACGTGCCACCCCCTCTCACTCTTCCCCACGGTTTACGGGAGGAGAAGCCGAATCGCAATTATCACTTCCGGGGAATGGGAGCATATGACAATTTCTGCGTTTGCACGCACCCATATTCCCTAACGGGTTCGATCGGCGTTCCCTCTCCGCCGAAATCCCGGTAGTATGGGAAGATGATTCCGATGACAGCGACGACGATGATGATAACGAGAGCGAAGAGTCAACTGAGGCCCCAGATCCGGAATCAATGCGGAACAATCATGCGAGAAATGAGCCCATGGGAGCCAGGCACAATGGTTGGTTGTCGGCAAGCGACGACGAAGACACTTCGGAAGACGAATATGAAACCGAGGATATGAAGGCCATGAAGTTTCACGGAGTGCGAGCACGTGGATGTCTTAGAATTCAACACTTTGCCTACCATGCTTTGGGGAAAGGGTTTTGGGCGTCCGATCCGGGCGATAGTCGAAGATTTGATAGAGAGAGAGGAAACTAACTCCCATCCGCCCAAATGAGAAAATAACCATGGTTAGATCAAATCCACCCCGAAACAAAGTAACACTCCTTGTCGGGGTTACCCCGAAGAGGTCACCTTCCCGAATGTATGTCGGCTTTCGGAGAAGTCCTAGAAATCGGCATGATACCGGATGCGCCTCCCACACGAGAATGCTATAATCATCTCCAACTCACGAGTATTATCGAAAGGAACCGAGAATGGTTGCACTATACCGGGGATGAGATCGAAAAGCCGCCGAGCCCCGACAATAGCGACTCTTGTTGTATGATAACTATGAGCAAGGCGAGACTATGAGAGCGAATCGGAGGACGCCCTAGCTCGTGGGCCATCGAGGGCAACAACACAACCCCGAGACTCAAAAGCACTGTGACTTGGGAAGCGGTTATAAGGGCCGCCCGGGAAGGAGCTAGTACGGCTCGGCCCCTCACCGTTGCTAGACTCCGTCGGGAACCGGTGGCCGATAGCCAAAAAGGCTCCCCGTTGACCTTAGCGGCGTTGAAGAAATCCAGTCCAAGAAGCGGCGATGAGGAAGTTAACTGTTGACCCGATCCGGGCAAATCTTCCAAGGAAATCCCAAAACGAGATAAGAAGGCCACGAGATCGAAGCACCGAAAGAAGATCGCCGCCCCTATGCTAAGACAGTGAAACTCCGGACCCGAAAAAGAGGATCCCGTGCTCACCGGTTAGAGCGAGACACGAGGCCAACATTTCCCTCTGGTCTCTACTCACTTCGTCCTATCCCCAAAAGCTAAAGTGGAAGAAAGCTTAGCCCGCACTTTGGTGCCTATTGATGCTACTCCCGATGACGTGGTACGGTGATTGGAAACATCCACTACGGGAACATAATCACCTTCACGAGATCTCGACCTCCCTCAATTTGGGGCTGATCATAACGAGCCTCTCTTCATCACGGTCCAATTGGATGAACGGCGCCTTCCTCGGGTCTGGTTGATAATGGGTCCGGAATGAACATTCTTCCGGCAAAGATCATGAGCACGCTTGATATCAAGACTACGAGACTTGAAGCCTTCCTCCCTCACGATCAAAGCTTACGACTCAACATCTCGAGCAGTCCTTGGAGTCGCTACCTTGGACCTCTGGTTTGGACGAGAAATTGATACTGTGGAATTCCAGGTTATTGACATCCCGATCACTTTCAATGCCTTATTGGGAAGACCTTAGTTGCATCAGGTCAAGGGGGTTGCCTCAAGCCTCCACCAGTGCGTGAAATTCATCTCGAATGGGGACCTAACGACCATTTATGGGGATTTAGTCACCTTGGAGGGAACAGATACGGGTGGAATACCTATTCTGGAAATCAAACATGACGAGGAAGGTCTCATGCTAACAGGCTTCACGGTCGAGCCTCCCAAAGCCCAAGTGTGCAACATAGATCGACGGTCACTCGGGATAAAATCCCACCGGGTCTTGAAAATGATGAGAAAAATGAGCTATCTACTGGCCTCGGTGCAGGGAAGCACCAACAAGGAACTCACAAACTCATCGAGGTGAAAGGACGAGAATACTCGCCACGGCTGGGATATGAGGCCTCCTCGGTGGACCAGCAAAAGGGAAAAGATTTGAAGGCATCACGGGGAAGGGTCCCGGTCAACGACCCTAAATCTCTCCCTTTCGAGTCCTAATTTGGTGACTACTTCGTAAAGGGTCCCACACAACCGGGTAACATCACGAAGCCCACTCCTACGGAAGGGTGGCTAAAGCTACGGGATAGCCTCAACAAGTTCGGGGGAGCCAAAGCTAACCCGGTCCGCGAATGTTCTGGACCTACCCAAGACACCGGGGCTACCACTACCGTGAGAAGTGAGTACACTTTCAAAGGCGTGCCAAGCCTAGTGGAGCAGTTCGAGAAGCTCACAACCACAATTCCTACGCCCATGATGGTCCGAAACCCGAGTTCGAATTGACCGTGCCGAAAGCCAAAGCCACGAAGTCTTTTCGGATGATTGGGATGGCCCAATCATGCGGCGGTTGTTCGGGGAAGAGATCCGGTGCCGGACACGATTGATTTCATCTCGGTCAAAGAAATGGTAGCAATGATCGAGGGAGGAGAACAGAAACGAGACGGCCCCGAGTCATGAGGCCCAGACGGCAATGCCGTTAAAGAATTGGGAAACTCTCTCGGGCCCATCCGCTACCAAAGAAGAAATGATCACCAAACCTGGATTGGTCTCCCATCCCTTTGTCTCAATCTAGGACAAGTCCTCCCGAGTCTCTCATTGTTAAGGTCAAGTCTCTAGGGTCGTCAGATGGCCTTACGCTGAAGACTACGAGTGCAGCAAGCGTTGTATTCCTTTTCGTTTTCAATGAAATGACGAACCTTTACGAGTATCCCTTGATTGCCACTTTAACTAATGATGAATTAATTAATTAAAAAAACACTTAATAATAACTCATTAGATAAAGAAAGACACATTAAAAAAAAAAAAAAAAAAAAATCAAACAAAAAAATCTTTAAGCGGGTTGCCGGAAGGAGGAAAATCGAGCCCAAGGCCGAAGAGATTTTGACGAGTGTGAATCCAGGAGCTGCGGAAGAGCCTAAAGAGACGCAAATTGGTAATTTCTTGAAGGAGCTGAAAAGGATGCCTTACAAAATCCTACAAAATCCTCAACTCAAGGAAAGTAGCCCTCTTCATCAAAGAGAACATCATATGCCGATACGGGTTGCCGGTCGAAATCATCTCGAGATAATGGATCCCACTTCGAAGGGGAATGTGAAAGGCTGGCGAGAATTCGAATAACCCGTCACAAGTCATCTCCTTACGGGCCCCAAACCAACGGATCCGTCGAGGCGGCAAACAAGACTTTGGAAAACATCATCCGGAAAATGGTTGTCAAGGCGAGAGATTGGCCCGAGAAGTTACACAGCACTCTGGGGCTACTGAACATCGGTCGGAACGGCAAGCGGGAAACACCGTTTGCCCTCACATACGGAATGGAAGCCGTGCTCCCAATCGAATTGGAAATCCCCTCACTCCGGTATCTTTGTTGGAAAGCCGGATCAACGAGGTCGAATGGCTCCCAGTCGCCATGATGAATTGGCCTGCTAGATGAACGCCGATTGAAAGCAATGGAACACATCCGAGCCTACCAAGGAAGAATGGCGAGCCTTTGACAAGAAAGTAAAGCATCGGGAGATCCGAGAAGGTGATCTCGTCTTGAAAGAAAGCCCCCGGTCCGTGTCAACCCGCTCGGCAAATGGGAGCTGTGCAGGTCGGGCCATACGTCGTCCGAGAAGATCTTCTCGGAGGAGCCATGCAACTTGCGGACCTCGACGGAAATCCCTTTGTACACCCGGTGAATGGTGACAAGGCTGCGCGAGATACTACGCATAAAAAAAAGAAGAGAAACAAAAAAAAGAGTGCCAAAAGAGTAATACCCAACTAGGTTGAAAACCCGAAAAGGGCGGCCTAGGTAAAAAACGGGGTTGCACCAAAAAAAAACAAAAAAAAAAAAAACAAAAAAAACAAAAACAAATCGGGTTGAACTACGAAGACTGAGCTCCTCAAAATGAGGGGAACGTAGGCGGCGGAAACGGTTCGGTCTAAAACACAAATAAAAGTCATACTTTGACAATCAATACAACGATCGAGACCATGAAAGCGTCTCGAAAAACTACGAAGCAATTCAAATATTCATTACAAGTTAAAAACTTTTTGATGAGTCTAAGCCCGATTCATTCCTACAGCGGTAACTTTGCTAAAAGAAATTAAGATACATAATCAAACTAATGTATACGCCATGACAAGAAAGGGATACTCGGAAACCTCAAGGTCACTCCAAGCCGCTCGTGCGGCCTCTCCCCTCTTCTTCCCCCTTCTAGTCTTCTTCTTACGAACAGGGAAAAATGTCGGTCTTCCTCCTACCAAGCTCTGGTATAGGAACGGGATCTATCGAGACCGGCCTCTGTCGGGGCCTTAGTAGCCCTAGCGTCATCTCTCATCTCCTGTAGCCTAGGGCTGGTAGCATAGGAGTCCTCCTCTCTTGTCTCTTGACATAAGCCTCATAGTCGGTCACGGCGTCTCCGCTCTGTCATGAGGATTGGCCCTCGCCTCGGCCCTCCTCCTCTCGAAGCTGTCGGGTCCTCCACACCCACAATGGCCTCACGCCGCCTCAAAATAGCCACTGAGTCTCTCCCGGATGCCTCTCATACCAATCCGGGTACCAAGTGGTCGGGAACACCGGTCTCGGACGCTGAGGATAACAGGAGGAAAGACGTCATACCTCCATGCTCGGGAAAGAAAGGAAAACACCGAAGGATCATCCATAGAAGCAGGAGCCACCACCACGGTGGCTATATCATCAAAGTCCTCCAAAGGAACTGCTCCAAGCCGAGCGTCTCGGAACCAAAGACGGAATGTAAAAGGCCGGGTGAGAAAGCCCGGAAGCATAACCACATGAGACCCGTCTGAAGCACTCTGCGAGTCTCCACCCGCCAACAAGGCGCGACCATCGATATCTTACGTCGGCGACCAGCCATCCAACGCTCCCATGAGCCACGATCATCGAAATCCACAAAGCAACCCCCTCTGGCAAATGTCGAGGCTTGATCATGTCGGGAGTTTCGAAGAATCCCCAGCGCTCCATCGGCCCGGGGTCGAAGGCAGGGCTGCCCAGTGCATATACCGTCTCCCGGTAGCCGGCCTATCGAGGCATGAAAAGTCTCCCCCGGGATCGGAGGTACAACATCTACGCAGCGACAATGAACGACTACATCCGGCGAGACCGATGACGGATCCCGAAAAGAATAGACCATGAACAAGGTCCGAACATGCAAAGTGCAAAGGCATCCCAATAGGCATCGTCAAGCAAACCTAAGCCCCTAAACCTATCGGGGAGACCGGAAATATCAAAATGATCGGGACCACGGATCATACCTTGCGCTTCCTCAGGGAAAGATGAAGGAGGATGCACAATCTGTCAACGAAAGAAGCCCCTCAGGGCAAAGGAACCGCTATCTCTTCCACCTCAGGACCTCAAGCAAGGCCAGAAATTCTTCGACGGTTGGGACCATCTCGTTGAAGGAAAGGCAAAAGACATGCCTTCTAGTATCCCAAAATGAGGAAGAAGCCCTCGGAAGATCGTAGTCAGGAATCAATTCCTTGAGAGACCATAAGCACTTCACCTTGTACCTTTCTTCAAAGAAGGACCTCCTCTCATGCATAATCTCCCGGGACCAATCCTTGAACTTGTTGAAGAATGACATTTGGGATTCTTGGGACAATTTTGATGGAGCTTTTCTAAGGTTTTCCATGGATTTTCTCTCTTTCTCCCGAAAATGGTTTGTTTGAATTTGGAGGTTGAAGAGGATATTTGAATTTGAAATAAAGTGAGACCAGATCTGAAGCAAAATTAAAGGACAATGTCGGATGCGGGACTCCTCCGCGCGGACATGATTGTCATTCATCGAGAAAAATCTGCAACAATCAAGGCTTGCACCAAAAGAAGAATATTCCGTCCCGGTTGCTCGAAACCTGTGCAAAAAAAAAAAAACCTCCCCCAAACCAGTCCATATACCAAACACTAACACCCTTGCCAAAAAACCAAGGCTCATGCAACATTGCATTGCATTCATAAAAAAATAAAATCCTAAATTATTACATTCCAAAAATAAAGGGAGTGTGCCAAAAAAAAATCAAATAAAAAAAAAGGTAGTAGGTAACAATAATCCTAAATTATTACATCCCAAAAAAAAAGAAAAGCAAAAAAAAAATGTGCAAGAAAAAAAAAAGCTGTACAAATCTCAAAATCTCAGAAAATCAGTCTTAAAAAAAAAAGAGGTGTAATCAATCAGAATCCCTAGCACCCGACGTCTGTCCCCGGTCCCTCTTGCGACTCGGGCCCGCCTCCTCAGGAGCCCTGAAGATCTCGGGCTCAGAATCGTCCTCGTCTCCAGAAAGAGGCTCGTCGGGACCAGCCGGCACGCTACGATAGGGCAAGCGAGATCTGCGAAAAATCATATCCGAATGTGAAGGCGTCGGACTCCTGGACATACGAAGACGACCCACCATGCTTTGCCAAATGTGTCCACGCCCATGTGGATCCCGAGAATGACATGATCCGAAGCGGCACCGCGGGGATCTAGGAGAGGAGAAAGAGGAGTCTCGGAAGAAGTCTACGAACGAATAGGGAAGCCTCCCGCCCGACGGGCGCCGGCCGTGGTCGCCTCGCTCTAGCACGAGGAGCCCCGCAAGCGACCATCCTCTGATAAATCTCTTAGCTCCGATCACTTGCTTCGTCGGCTTCTCGACGACCACCTCAGCGCACAAAGCAAAAGCGTCGAAATAGTTGAAGCGAAAAATGATGACGGGAAAGAAAAGAAAAGACAAAAGCAAAAGAAAGAAAGGTGGAAAGAGAAGCCGTACCTTCATACCGGACGAGGCCGGAAAGCTCGTGGAAGCCGCTCGGTGAGGATCTGCACCCTCAATCGGACCCCATCTGGATATATGAAAAATCCGTCCGAGGGTACCGCGGGATCCCAAGCCCCTCTCTATCCGTAACACAGGGCATCCTCGGCCTCCTCAAAACAAATACGGGGTACGGCTCAATCGCCACAAATGCCGAGAAGTGCTTTGGCCGGCTCGGTAATCATCCCAGTCGCGAGATCTATCACTCGGAGTGCATCATATCGGCGGGAGGCTCCACGGTGTCATCAAAGGCGAGTTCACGCCATGCTTTGGCGCGTCACTCTCTCTCCCGGATAATAGGCATCGTAGGTCGAGACCTCTCGAATCCTCCATTGCACGGTCCAAATCTCGGCGCCCTTCGAGTGCGCCACCTCGAAACGATCCCGGGGATAAAATATCATCCTCTCATCCGTCTCGGCCTCCGTCAAAGGAAGACAATCCGCGTATTCGAGAGTCGTACGCCCCTGGAGCTTATCTTCTCTCGGGCATGCTTGGACTAGGAGCGCATGGCCGGATACGCCCGGCGTACTCCGCCGGCTGTCGCCACATCGTGACGTGGAAGAACTCCAACGCCCATACCTGCGAAAGGTAAAAATCAAATCAATCCAGTGCAAAAGGAAAGTGTGTGCTCAAGAAGAAAGGGAAAGCAAAGAGAGAGCTTATACCTACAGGGCAAACTCAAAGCGGTACAAGGAGCTCATAGCCTTCCTTGTACCTATCGAGAGCAAAGTAAAGCTCTGCCAGCCCGGCTTCTCCCCAGGAGACATCTCCAGCCATCTCCATGTCCTCCAAGGACCTCAGCAAGGCAAAGACTGCCGTCCCCTCATCATGTCCAAAAAGGGTGCTCGAAAAAGCAAACCACAAGAAGGCCCTAGCAATCTGCTCAGCGCCTATCCTCTCCTCCCCAGCCTCGTAGCTCACAATGTTCTCCACAATCTTCCCGTAGACCAAGGCATACTCCATCCCCATCCCCTTTTTGGGAATAGGGAAAAATCCCGAGAAGAGCACGCGAGATCCGCGTCGCTGTAGCCGTCTCGCCACTCAATGTGCGTCCATTGAAGGACAAACCCGTGATCGCGGCATAGTCGGAAGGCGTAACCGTAGCCTCGCCCCGAAGAAGTGAAACGTGTGGGTCGCATCCCACGATCTTTGCGCTAAAGCAAACATAAGGCCCTTGCTGTTAGGGAACTTGACCAATCCCCTCAAGCACTCAACAAACTCCCAAAGCCCGGTCTCAACAACAATCTGTCTCGGACTCGGCAAAGCTCCTCGGCTCGCATTTGGAAGCCGGTCCCACAAGTCAACTACGAGACTCCACCGATCCTCGAGTCTTCATCTTATTCAATTTGCTCCGTCACGTAGTTGTTTCCACCCTGCAATAAAACAAAAAAAAAAGAAAATGTCAAAAAAAAATTGCATTTGCATTAAAAAAAAAAAGAGCATACATATGCATCATGAAATTTCAAAGAAAATTCGACAGCATAACAGCATACAATGAGCATAGCCCCATTTTTCTCGCACAAAAGAGACAGTTTTCAGCAAATCCCAATGCATTCATAAAAAAAAATGCATTCCTACGGAAGTAAAAACTCCGTCCCATTCTCAAAAAAAAAGAGAAGTTCCTATGCATACATGCATATCATCCATCATCTCAAAAAAAAAAAATCCCACATTCATACATTCAACAGAAGGAAAAATCCGTCCCACTTTTCAAAAAAAAAAATCATATATACATTCATATCATCATCATCTCATATTGGCAAAATGCCCATTCTTTTCAAACAAAATGCATGCATTGCATCATTTTTCAAATCACAATTCTCGAATTTTCAAAAAAAAATATAATAATAAAAAATGGCGAAAATGTCAATTCTTTTTCCAAGCAAAATGCACATTTTGGGACACCAACAAATTCATTGCAACATGCATATCATCAAGATCAATATTCAAATTTCAAAAAGAAAAATCACAATTTTCGAATTTACAAAAAAAAAATGGCAAAAATGCCAATTCTTTTCCAAGCAAAATGCATATTTTGGAATACCCATATAATCATTACAACATGCAAAGCATTAAAATCAAGATTCAAGGCCAAGAACATCAATCATTCGAATTTTCAAAAAAAAAATAATTCAAAAATCACCCAAAATTCAATTTCAAGCAAGAAATCAACAAAGGGAATGAAAAGATTCGAAGCATACCGTTCGGAGACTCGGATCAGAAGCCCAATGTTGCCAAGCATCGGGGTAGGGCTCCTCCGCAATCGATTGCGAAAGAGTATAATGTCTCCTCATTCGGACGAGCTCCAATCGTCTTTCCTCTATCGGGCCACGTCCTTGGCCTTGAAAAACACCTTCCCCGTGTTCCATTGCTTGAAAATCGAAGAAAATCGGAAGATTTTTGAAGCTTTTTGGACAACAATGGCGGCTTGGGGCGTTTTCTCTCTTCCTCTCTCGTAATTTTCAAAAAACTGAATGGGGAAGAGGAAGGGCGTTGGCCCTCATTAAGACCCTCTGACTTTCAGATCCCCTCCGCGCGGATAGGATTGTCAGGGTCAAAATGACCCTTTTGCCCTTTAAAAATCCAGGACTCTGCAATTCAGTCCTCAACTTGACTAAGTTAACCAAAGTTAACCAAAGTCAACCCCCTGTCAAGAAAATCATCAACGGCAGTCAAACGTAAGACCGATTTCCCCGAGAAAGATAACGAGATCCCGTATCTTTCATCAAAATCATCAAACGGCAGTCAAACGTAAGACCGATTTCCCCGAGATCGATAACGAGATCCCGTATCTTTCATCAAAATTACCCCCGGCGGTCAAACGTAAGTCCGATTTCCCCGAGAAAGTTAACGGAATCCCGTTTCTTTCATCAAAATCATCCCCGGTAGTCAAACGAAAGACCGACTTCCCCGAGAAAGATAACGAGATCCCGTATCTTTCATCAAAATTACCCCCGGCAGTCAAACGTAAGACCGACTTCCCCGAGAAAGATAACGAGATCCCGTATCTTTCATCAAAATTACCCCCGGCGGTCAAACGTAAGTCCGATTTCCCCGAGAAAGTTAACGGAATCCCGTTTCTTTCATCAAAATCATCCCCGGCAGTCAAACGTAAGACCGATTTCCCCGAGAAAGATAACGAGATCCCGTATCTTTCATCAAAATCATCAAACGGCAGTCAAACGTAAGACCGATTTCCCCGAGAAAGATAACGAGATCCCGTATCTTTCATCAAAATTACCCCCGGCGATCAAACGTAAGTCCGATTTCCCCGAGAAAGTTAACGGAATCCCGTTTCTTTCATCAAAATCACCCCCGGCAGTTAAACGTAAGACCGATTTCCCCGAGAAAGATAACGAGATCCCGTATCTTTCATCAAAATCATCAACCGGCAGTCAAACGTAAGACCGATTTCCCCGAGAAAGATAACGAGATCCCGTATCTTTCATCAAAATCATCAACCGGCAGTCAAACGTAAGACCGATTTCCCCGAGAAAGATAACGAGATCCCGTATCTTTCATCAAAATCATCAACCGGCAGTAAAGCGTAAGACCGATTTCCCCGAGAAAGATAACGGAATCCCGTTTCTTTCATCAAAATTATTCCCCGGCAGTAAAACGTAAGACCGATTTCCCCGACGAATACGTCTGATTTTTCCCTAGCAAAGGCTAACGAAATCCCCAGCAAAGTTAACGGAATCCCAGAAGCCAACGGAATCTCGAGTAAAACTCGAACTACGAAAGGGCTTGATTCCCACTAGGGATACGTAGGTAGCCTATCATTAGGTCCAGCCCCTCGACCAAAACGGTCACCCTATCCTTCGACAGCAGACGAAGTCCACCGAAAGGCCTTTTCAAATTAAGGTTCGAGGCACCTAAAACGCCATCATCATCCAGGTCCGAGGCACCTAAAAAGCCATCATCATCCAGGTCCGAGGCACCTAAAATACCATAATCAAGGTTCGAGGCACCTAAAACGCCATCATCATCCAGGTCCGAGGCACCTAAAAAGCCATCATCATCCAGGTCCGAGGCACCTAAAAAGCCATCATCATCCAGGTCCGAGGCACCTAAAATGCCATCATCAAGGTTCGAGGCACCTAAAACGCCATCATCATCCAGGTCCGAGACACCTAAAATCCCATCATCAAGGTTCGAGGCACCTAAAACGCCATCATCATCCAGGTCCGAGGCACCTAAAATGCCATCATCAAGGCTCGAGGCACCTAAAACGCCATCTCCAAGGTCCGAGGCACCTAAAACGCCATCTCCAAGGTTCGAGGCACCTAAAATGCCATCATCAAGGTCCGAGGCACCTAAAACGCCATCGTCAAGGTTCGAGGCACCTAAGACGCTATCACACACAACACTAGGAAAGCGATAAATCGCAATCATCCCCAGCAGAGCAGATGGTCATCAGACCGAAAATGGTCATTCCTATCCCCAGCAGAGCGGATAGCCACCAGACCAAAAACAGTCATTCATATCCCCAGCAGAGCGGATAGCACTCCGATCGAAAATGGTCATCTCTTATCCCCAGCAGAGTTTCTCTCCAGCAACCGACTGCAGAACTCGCTCATCATCTCCGTGGTCAAAGACCCGAACTACGGCGGCTTGATTCCCACTCGGGATACGTAGGTAGCCTATCGCTAGGTTCAGCCACTCGATCACTCGATCATCCTGCCAAATATGGAGCCTTACTCTTATCGACGACCCCGCTTCCTTCGAAAGCGCCGTCGCCGAGGGGCTACTGTAAGTGCTCCAATTTGAGCTTGTTAGAATTTTCGTTAGAAAATTAACGAAAGTTTTAACACTCCTAACAATTCCTAACATTCCTAATATTTCTAACAAAGTGAGGGCAAAATGGGCATTGTTATTTAAGGATAAACCAAGGAAAGGAATCAAAAAAGTGAAAAACCAAAAATAGAAATGGCTGGAACATAATCTGACTGTTTAATTTGAATTTTAAAAAAGATTATTCCTTGTGTCCAAAGCACAGACGGCATTTAATGAACAGTGCACGCGACTGATCCCATCCGCGCGGATAGGTTTGTAATTTTCAGAGGGCTATAAATTGAGCCCTCCAGTCACAAAAATAAGGAGGAACAAGAACACAATTCACAGCATTTGGCGAAAATACTTGAGAAAACAGTGAGAATTCTACAAGAATTGTCACCTTTTTCTCTTGAATCTTCCCAACTTTCACTCACTCAAATCAAACCCAAACACTCTTGCATTCAAGCCTTCAAACACAAAGCACAAAGAAGATAGGTATAACCTCCCTCTTCTTACCCTAAATCTCTCATCCATGCATGCATTTTCAAACTACAAAATGTAGTTCATTCATCTTCTTGTCTTAAGATCCAAGAAGATCACCATGGAAGTTCATCTCCATGGATGATCTTCTACAAAGATCTACATTATTTTCAAGTTCTCTTACTTTCTTGCAAAGAAAACACATTTTCAAAAACCCTAAAAACATTTTCAAGCATCAAATCTCATTTTCAAAGGATAAAAATCCCCTTCCCAAGCAAATGAAGTGCTTAGTCCTAATGTACCCCAAGGATGGTTTGGTATAGTTGATTCACCACTAAAATGTCAAGTGATCACTAACCAAAACCTAAGGAAATGGGGACAAGCATGGATGCAAAAATCCCCTTTAAAATCATATTTTCTCTCTTGAGAAGTTGCTGTCCAGTAGCAATCTTCCAAGACCCCAGTCCATTGTCTTAATTTTTGGACACAGATAAACTTGGAATTTGGTGTTGACTACAAAACACTTTTTGTAGCCAACATCCAGATCTTTCCAGACATATTTTTACTTTATTTTTTGGATTAGTAAAACTCCTCTTTTCAAATTTTCTTTTAGAGTCCAGTTCATCAGCTTCTGGAAATCCAGATCTCATATCTGAGATTTCAAGAAGGTTTTGACCCCTCAAATCTTATCCAAAATGGAAAATTCCTTCGTACAAATCTTATTTAAGGTGTCTGGGAAAACTTTAATTCTCTGAGTTTATCCAGATTATGAAGTTTTAAGGCCCTTGAATCCATTTCAAAATCAAAGGTCCACTGCCTTTTTCATTCTGACAGAAGTGACTCTCAACTTCAAAAGCTCTTTTGAGTACCAAATCTCAACCCAAAAATCTTCCAAAAAATCATGGGATCAGTTTAAAGTCTTAAAAAGACATCCCAATTTTTACTTTTCTGAGTTTCAACTTATTTTGGCCAAAACACACACACACACACACACACACACACACACACACACACAAATGATTTTCAGCTTGGAAGACTCGTTTTACGAGGCATTCCGGGTGCACACTAACGTCCTTTCCGGCGTGTAACATGACCTCCGAACCCAAATCTCTAATCTCGGGCATTTTTCAAAGTTTTGGCCCTTAAAACAAAAATGGCGTGGCGACTCCGTTCTTTTTCCGGGTTTTATTTGGTTTTTTCAAAGAAACGCAAAAAATCGAAATCTTTTCCCGCGAAATGGCGACACATCATCACAAATGGGCACCATGCTGACCCCTGCCTTGGGCAATAGAGCATTCCTGTCAGAAGCTTCCTTCTCTCGGCTAGCTTTGGCGTTGGCCTTCCCATGGTCTTTCTTGCTTTTCCTACGGTCGTTCGTATTGAGGATACGATTCATATTCCCTGTCTGCTCAGGAGTAAGAACTATACAATTGAGAAAAGGAAAGAGTCAATGAAAGAAATATTCGAGCAAGAATTTTACGAGTAAAAGGAGAAACAGGTACACACTTAACCGCCATAATGATTGAGGTTTTTGCAATGGTCGTAGGTCTTTTTGCAGAAATGACAATGCGACTCAAATCTATCCTTCTCATGGATGACCCAACCGGGGTACCTAATACTACGAACTATGGGGACTAAATGAGCCAACTCTCCGTCCCTACCTAGCATCATACTGGCCTAAACGAAATAGTCTTTGCTCGACCCCAATGCCAACCAATTAAGGGTACTTCTTCGAGCTACCAGTGCCAACCTTCGATATAGCTCGTCACTCCAGTCGGGGACTCAATAATCCTCCTCCCTCATGGTCGCGATTCAGCATCGGGTAGAGGAAATTCCTAGCCATTCTCGCTCTCAACCAAGATCATGTGGGAGTTCCACCCTGAAACCTTGTCGGGAATATTGAATTAATAACTTGGAGGCCTTAGCCCTGGCTGGGGTACTAATTCCTAAGGATCTTTTGTCTGCTGCGACCTTAAAGAACCTTCTAAATACGTTCATGCACGGCTCGTACCCAACGAACATGCACGCCATAGCAAAATAGACAAGGACCCTAATAGTATTGGCTCCTATCTGCATGGGAACATCATCCATACACTCTAAAAACTCACAGATGAAGGGGTCAAGAGGGAGTCTAAGCCCGGCCGGAAATTGAACGTAGTAGAAAGCTACTCTGGATGAGCTTAAGACCCAGTGCGCCCATTCTCGGTCCTTCCTCTGCTTATCAGTATAATGAGTTAGACGGAACTCATCCCTGCTAATCTCGAAGAAATTGTGGAGGATCTCAATCCTCGATTCAGAACTTTTCCTACCCACAGCTGGCTTGGGGGCCATGTACCCTCTTTCATTCCGACTTGGAACAACTGTCGAGCAAAATGCATCCACAATGTTGCCAGAGGAGGAGCTCGATGAGTCTTGAGTCGACATATCTACAGAAGAAGATGAAACAGGGGAATCAGAACTAGAAGGGGTTTCATCGGAGCTATCTATGGGCGACCTAGATTCCCCTGGGAATTCTATCCTATTTTTAGGGAACGGTGGTTTATTTGATCCTCTAATATAAAACATGATGAAGTGGTTGGTTAGCTTATTGACGAGACGAAAGCGGACAACCCTTTGGTCGTCCACCTCCAAATCTCCTACTCATCTCTTTCCATGGGCCCTCTTTACGAGTATAAACCCTAAGGTTTTCAGTGCAATACCCATACCTAACACCTCATTCACAACCGAAGGTCCTAGCCATGGCGGAATTGAAAGAACAGTTTGAAATCAAGTCTAAATGCAGGGGAATCGAAAGATACATTAGATTAAGTGGAAGAAGATGGGTTTCGAAAGGGAACGAGAAGCTTTAGTACTCCAGAAAATCAACAACTCCTTGCTTTGTTCTTGCTGGGCATATTCGAGATTTGGGGGTCTGTAAAAATTGGAAAAGAAAAAGGATTTTCCTTTTATACATTATCCCAATCCTTACCTGAATAGGAAAGGGTGGAGGGCATAACGGTTATTTTGTCAATCAAAGATGGCGTCAGTTCCCAATACGAATGTCCAAACGTCAAATAGTACAATCATTACGGAAAGTACAGCGCTTCAACGCATCCAACCGTTAAAAAAGTCAACGACCGAGATCAAGGCACGTCATCTCAGTCGACCATCCAACAACTTCGACCATCCAATGACGATCCACCTAAGGTTTCACTATAACTTTCTGGTCGACAAAGTCAACACAGAAAGTTGGGGGCCACTAAAGGGAATAAATGTGACGGACTAGGCCCAACATACGAAGCCCAATTATTCAGGCGTTATCACAGCTGCATCATCGAGTGGGCCGTCTCAGTTATTACAAGGCACATGGCCTAACAACAAAGATCAGTCGATGACCTAGCTTTGTCCGACATACGATCATCTCCTTGTACAAATCCTACCTGGCTATAATACGAAGTCAGGTCGACCTTGATCTACTCAGGCGACCTCGACCTACAGAGACGTACGTCGACCAAAGACTTTTCATAACCGCCTCCTATAATTTCGGTGTACATTATGTCAATATTTTCTCCACTAATTACGGGATTTAAAACAATCCTACGACAACACTATCTCTTATCAGAGTCTATAAATACCTCACAACATCCAACGTTCAAAGGTAATGCCTTCTTTGCTATTCAATTGATTTCAATTCAGTCAATTATAGTTTATAAGCTAAACACGTGATATTTACTCTCACGCCGGAGGGTCTTAGTCGGAGACCATCCCGACTAGTCGTTTGTTCATTGATTTCAGGTCAAACAAAGCTAGGTGATCGACCTAATTGCTGGACGTAGGCTGATCAACACGTTCCTTGCAGCACCAATTTTAAATAGCAATTTTAGTTTAATTTATTATATACACAATAGTGCATTGATAATAAATTTTAATTTTTTATTAAAATAATTAAATTAATAAAAATTTATTTTTAAAAGTATTTTCGTAATAAAAATGACTAAAACGAAAGTGGAAAGAAAATGATAATACAATAATTATGCAGTTATGTATTGCGCATGCTCCATATCCTTGGTGGTAGTGTGTAACATGTGATGCGTGACATTTCTCCTCCAATAGTAATTACTCCCCCATGTCTCATTCATAGTTCAAAATTTCTCAAATATTGTTAATTCGATAGTTTAAAATTACAAAAAAGAAATTTTTTATTACTTTTTGAACATAATAAAATTGATGAATTTTTCTATTACAAAAATGAATTTTTTTTATTACTTTTTGAACATAATAAAATTGATGATTTTTTTATTACTTTTTGAACATAATAAAATTGGTGTGCATAGCCCAACGGCAAACCCAATATCTAAACGAGTCCAAAGGCCCATTAAGCATAGAAGACCCATCAAATGGTACTAATGATGCCAGCCCATCAAGCTAAATCAGTCGAGCAAGCTTATTGTTCGACCTTTTTTGGTCCCGATCGAGCTTTTTCCGACATACGATCTACTCCTTATATCATCTCTACCTAGTCAAGGCACGAATTCAGGTCGACCTCGGTAAGTCGGACGACCTAAACCAAGCAACACGTGCGTAAATCCAAGTCTTTACTAGTAACCGTCTCCAACATTTTCGGAGACAGTTACGCCATTATTATCTCCGCGATTTACAGGATTCATAGGCATCCCATAATCGCACTATAAATACCACTTTATATCAAGCGCAGAAAGGTAATGTCATCTTTGCTATTTTGAGATTACGTTATTTTTATGTAGTTTCACATAAACTTATAACTCGATATATAATCATCACGAGCCGGAGACCAACGCAGCTAGTTGTTTGTTCGTTGTTTCAGGTCATAATTGCTGGATATCAACCAATTGCTGAACTAAGGATGATCCGGAACGATTCCTACATCATCAGTTTGGTTCCACTACCGGGAAGCGAAGAACACTAGACCTTGAAATCCCTCTAATTTACTAGGCATGTCATCTGACGAGCATACCGCTACTTCTTCAAGCAACATTATCAATGAAAACGCTGGTGGAAACAACCCAGGCACGGATGTTGGTGCTGGGAACCGCATGGCAAAACTTCCTCCCCCTCCACCTGAAAACCCAATAAGGACCCACTCGTTCCAACAGTGTTGGACGGAATAGGAATCCATGATAGGAGGAGGAAGAAAAGGCCAATGATCTTCGAAGGAGGAAGTCAGCAAAGTAAGAAGCATCAGACGGGTCGAACATCTGCAGGAGACTTGGCAGGTCCTTCAGCTCCTCACCCTAGCAGAATGGAAATACTATTGGAGTTAGAAAAGGTGCTGCAAAGCTTGCTCGAGGTCCATAATGAGTTACTTGAGTTACTAGAGTCTCCTAAGAAGGACAATCATAGGTCCCAAATGATAGCTCTGTCGCAAACATCCCATCGACGTGATAACGGGGCCCCTAAACCTTTAGGAGGTAAGAGGAGAAATGGTAGGCCTTGCCTGGCCAACAACTCTGTAGATCGTACTGGAGACCTACATGATAGGCTTAATAGCAACTTGGAGCTATAGGAAGACTCAGTGCAGAGAAGGCAGTTGGAAGCTCATCGTGCTCGAGGCAAGTCGCCTCTAAGAGCAAGAGGTGCTCCCTCAGCTGGAGGTCGATCACCCCCATGAGAGATAGAAGAGAGAGGTCCCCTCCAAGGGTTGAGAGGGAATAAACGTCTCCTCAAAGGTTGCACCATAGAGAGGAATGTCGAAAGTCCAATTCGGTGTCCCACTTCAGAAATGAATTGGATGTAGAGAGCTCCTGAACCTCAAGAGAAGGCTAGATGACATGGAGGCTGATCGCCAAGTGATAAATGGTAGGGTCGAACAAAATGATAATACTCTTCGACCCCTTGCACAATGGATGCTAGACGAGGGCCCTCCTGAACCTTGTTTTAAGTTGCCCTTCCTAGAGAAGTATGCTGGAACGACCAGCGCCTTGAATCACATGCAGGAGTTTGAGGCATCAATGTCTTTGGTCACCTAGAAGGAGGACGTGCTCTGTAAGGCTTTAACCAGCACATTTACGGATGCCGCCCTGCCTTAGTTTCATAGGTTGTCTACGGGCTGCATCAATACTTGGAGGTAAATGTGATGTAATTTCTTGGAGAGGTTCTCGACCACTGGGGCACGAAAGATGATGCTCACTGACTTAAAAAACATAGCTCAAGGAATAACGGAGAGTACCATGAGCTACTTCACTAGATTCAAAGAGTTGGTTGACCAAATCGAGTAGGATTTGACGGGCAAAGAGGTTATTAACTGCGTCAGAAATGGGGTATCCTCTCCTGACTTAGATTACGAGCTACAAGTCAGACGAGTGACTATGAGGAAAGATTTGTTCGAAAGGGCTTACGACTTCGATGTGGCTGAAGAACGCAAGGAAAGAAAGAGGGGCGCCAAGCATGTCAATGCGGGAGAATTGTCCAAGGCGGTGACTGCCAGAAGTGATCCGAGCAATGGCAAGGGAAAGAATAAAACTAGGGCGACTGAAAGAGTCCCCGAAAGCTTCACTTCCCTCACGGTTAGTAGGACGGATATCAGGAACACGGTTGATTTGGCTCCCCCCCACTCCCCCGTTCCTATAAACCCTCAAAACAATTTTCGTGGGGAGGATAACAGCAAGTATTGTGAGTACTATAAGGATACGAGCCACAATGCTGAGGATTGTATGAGTTTGAAGATGATCATCCATAAATGGGTGAATGAGGTAAAACTATATATATTTGTGAAAAAGATTGTCCCCCGGCTGGGGATCGACCGGCTAGAGGGATACCCGAGCCAAGGCAGCCTAGGCTTCCGTTGGGAGTGATTGCTGAGGAGACAAGCAACACGTCCCTTAAACACAAGATTTTTCAACTAAAAAAGGCTCCTTATGCCCCTCCATGGAGTTGTGTGCAAGAAGAGGTTATCAACTTATACCCCTACGAGTTGGCAACCAACATGGCAGCGAGAGTACAAAGTTTGATCATTCTGGGGCTTTTTGACAACAGTACGTCCAACAGAATTTTGGTCTACATGGGAGCATGCAAGAACATTCTCTACTACAAGACCTTCCAAGAGATGGGTCTCACAGATACTAGATTGTCACCTTACTCAGGCCGGCTGGAAGGTTTCACCAACCACAGGGTCGACGCCAAGGGTCAGATCGAGCTCGAGGTGGATATTGGGCAGCATCCTTTGAGGACAACGACCAAGGTAACTTTTGTAGTCATTTGTGTAATAAGTGATTACCATACTATCTTGGGAATTCCTGGACAAGTCACCTCGGGAATGATCCCCTCAATCCCTCATCAAAGGGTTAAGTTACCCACCCCTTTTGGGGTTGGATATATATTGGGAACAACAAGGGAATATTTTGATCATGTGTTAAGGGCCAAGAAGAAGAGGGAGCTTGAGATAGAGACTCCTGAGGAAAGTTGGAAATTCTCCAAGTCAGTTACTACGACCTCAAGGTTAGCAACCATCAAGTGTGTAGATGAGGAAATGGAAGCAGTACAACATGTGGCGACCTATCCTTACATGACACATTCATTGTGGAGGTGACACGTCCCTCAGATAGCCCGAGTGATGCATCTGGTACTGTTTTGATTGGCCAAGTCGCTATTGGTGGCCTGTGTCTCTCAGTCAACCAAAACTCAGGGGCTACCAATACTAATGAGATGTCTACCGAGATAGACACCTTGGAGCAAAAGAAAGAATAAGAGTTAGGAAAATCATGATTGAGACCCTATAGTTCTGGGATGGCTCGGAGCTAGAACAAGTAGACAAGTTGGAAGAAGTAGAAAACAATGTGGCTTACCTCGAGCAAATAATCAAGATAGGTGGGTAACTGTAACCTGAAGAAATGGCCGAAATAGTCGCCTTGTTGAAAGAAAGTTTGGATGTTTTCGCGTGGAGAGTCGAAGACATGAAGGGAATCAAAGAAGAGTTCGCGGTGCATAGGCTTGAGGTTAACCCCACCATTAAATTCAAAATCCAGAAGCTGAGAATCTTCGCTCGTGCTAAGGAGGTCGCCATTAAACAAGAGGTCGATAAACTACTCAGTGTGGGCATAATTAAAGAAGCATCCTACACTTCCTGGTTGGCGAATGCGGTAATGGTTAAGAAGGCTAATGGAAAGTGGAGAATGTGCGTCGACTTCAGAGACTTGAACCATACTTGCCCAAAGGATAGCTACCCTCTACCCCATATATACTAGTTGGTTGACTCCATTGTTGGTCACGCCAAATTGAGCTTTTTGGACGCCTATTCGGGCGACCGCCAAATCAAAATGCATGAGGATGATATTGAGAAGACAACCTTTCAAGTTACAAGGGGAGTGTACTGCTACACAAGATGCCATTCGGGCTAAAATTTGCTGGGGGAACAAAGTCTTTGCTAGCCAAATTGGCTAAAACATGGAGGCATACATCAACGACATGGTTATCAAAACCAAGTCAGGGCATCATGTAATTGATCTAAAGGAAACGTTCGCCAATTTATGAGCAAACGAAATGAAGTTGAACCCAAGGATTATCAAAACTCTACGGGGGAACGAAATCGTTTGATGGACGGCCGAATGCTCATTGTCTTTCCAATAACTCAAGGATTATCACGCTTCTCCCCCACTTCTTAGTAGCCCGGTCCATGGGAAAAGATTGTACGTATACTTGTCTGTTGGTAATCGCGCAGTTCTTGCAATGTTAGTTTGAGAAGAGAATGGTGCCCAAAAGCCAGTTTATTATGTAAGCAAAGCCTTGTCCGATATCGAAAGATGGTATTTTAATGCAGAAAAGGTGGCTTATGCCTTGGTGATTGCTGCAAGGAAGCTACGGGCTTATTTCTTCGCCCATCTTATCGTCGTGCTAACCAATGTACCCCTGAAGAAGATACTTCTCAAGCCAGAAATTTCAGGTCGACTACTCAATTGGGCAATAGATATGACAAAGTTTGATATTGAGTATCGTCCTCGAAAGATACTCTAGGCACATCCTTTGGTAGACTTATAGTCGAATTAACCTTCACCAAAGAGGACGACCAGAGGCATCTAGACGGAAGGTTTCTAAAGGAAAGGAGCCATCGAGCTAGCATATGGTTAGTTTGCTCGCAGATTGCTGGAAAGTATACTCAGATGGATCTGCCACAAGAATGGTCAATGGAGCTGAGATCATTTTGGTCGAACCAGAAAGCGAAAAAGTTTTCGAGGAGGCTCTGAGGTTCAAGTTCCAAACCTCGAATAACCAGGCTAAGTACGAGGTTCTAATCGCATCTATTTAATATGCCAAGTGCTTTCGGGCAACCAAGATAGTGGCCTATTGTGATTCGCAGCTGATTGTTCATTAGGGCATAGGTGAATACGAGGTACTTAATCTGATTTTGGTCAAATATTGCGAGCTAGTAAGAAGTTGATCCAAGACATGGAGTTTTGGGAAATTCAGAGGGTAGGCCGTGAAGACAACGAGTTGGCCGACCTACTTTCGAAGCTAGCTACATTAGAGGAACAACATGGCCAACTAATTTCGTACTTAGAACAACCAGCATACAAAAGAGTGCAATTTCTATGCTTGGTGAACAATGTTAAGTGTTGGATTGATGAGATCAAAGCCTTATTGATACAGGCGAGCTGCCAAACGATGAAAGGCAAAAGTGATCAAGAAAAAGTTCCCCAGATTAACTATGTATGGAGAAGCTTTGTTTAGGAGGTCCCAAAGGTGGCAACAAGGGTGAAAATACAGCTAGAGGGGGGGTGAATAGCTGTTTAAAATTTTTCGCCCTCTTTTAAAGACTGAACCTCTTGCTTACAAAATCCTCTTGCAGTTGATAATAGGCGCAAGTGATAGTGTAAAATGCACACTGAATAATAGAGTGTAAAGCGGTTTTGAGAGGCGGTTTGTAAAATGCGGTTTTGATGGTGCGGTTTTGGGAAGAGCAGTTTTACAAACACGTGTGGTTTTGACTTTGTTAACTCCAAACACTATTTCACAATAATGGATAGCTAAATAAAGATCACACAGAGACAAAGATAAATAATTAGCAAGCACAAGAAATATAAACGCAGAAAGTAAGAACACGCTATTTGGAGTGGTTCAATCGATAAACGATCTACGTCCACTACCAAGATGGTTAGTCTTGGATTTCTAAGAGAGATTTTATATTAAGTATTTGAGAGATTACAAAGTACAATAAAATCTTTACTATGAAGAACAAATCCAAAACTATAACCAGTGTATCTCAAGTGTTTAATCTATGTGATTAGAACAAATGAGGTGTGTGTGTGAGAACAAGATCAAGGCTCTTTAAATCTGTGAGATGTAGAGCACAATGATTCTTGAAAGTGTTAAGGCTTGATTTCTGGGCTTGGGAATATTTCTTGAAGTTTGAAGATGAAGATTCAAAGGACTAAGAATTTCTGGGCAGAGCTTCAACTTCACATGAACACAGCAATTTTTCTAATTTTTCAAGCAATCTTCAAATGGTGAAGATTAGGGGTATTTATACCCAAGCATCAAGAAACTAGCCGTTGGATACAGCTGTTGAAGGACAGTACTTGATGCAATCCTATTGGTCCACAGCAACCACTTTTGTCCTTTGGTACAGCACTGCAGTAAAGGCGATCGGGCTCCAGCTGCAAGCAATGAGGTTAGGACACCTGTCACCTTTTCAAGATCCTTGCAGATCTTTTCTGACATTGAATCACGTGACAAGATATGGTTGTTGACTTTTGATATTGCTGACGTGGATTCCAACGGATAAAAAGTTGTTCACTCCAAGTAGCCAATCATTGGATGCGGTTGGTGAGACGCGGTTAGGAATGTGCGGTTTTGCTACACCAGGAGGTTGCAAGGATGCGGTCGCACATGAACTGCACAGGTGCGGTTCAAGGGCGGTTGCATGTGGTTGGTTCAAGAAGCAAGTTCAAGACTTGAACTGCACTTGCGGTTTGCATGTGCGGTTCATAGTGCGGTTTTGAATACTTCAGGAACTACAACCTTGCTTCCAATGAAACTTGTGCCAGTCTTCAAGCCTAAGATTAACCTATTCTATAAAATGGACTTAGCTAAAAAATTGAAGTCTAAGCTTCATTACATAGGGTCCTAAAGTCCTTAAAATAGACAGGAGGTTATGGTATCAATCAAATCAAATACAAAATAGGAGGGTTAAAACATGCATACCCAACAATCTCCCCCTATTTGATTGATGCCATTACCTACTATAACAAAAGCAAACATTGTACTTGGTAAGAACATGTCCATAAGAGTTAACATGGTAATTCATGTCCCAAGTCAATGCACACACTTAGCTTAAGCTATAGATTTCTATACTTTCTAAAAGATGAAAACTTACAATGTGGAAAGTATAGAAATGCATTCAGTGCACTTAAGAAATTGTGAGTTAAGTTCAAAGTGCGGTTCAAACTGAATGTTTAAACATCAATTCAAAATAGTGATTTTAAGTTAGAAAATATTTGAATGAGTTTATAAACCATAAGAGATTTCATTGTTCTACAAACAAGTAGTTTGATATGAACAAGGTTTTGGAACCAATGATGCATTTTTCATTACTACCAATGCGGTTACACTTACAATGGTAGAGAAGCAAAATACAAAGGTTTCAAAAAAAACAAAAGGAAGTTGGACAAAAATTACATGGAGTGTGGTCCAACAAATCAAAAAGGAGTTCAGCAAAAAAAGGATAAAGGAATTACAAAATGAGAAATCCTAATGCTGACGCGATTGATGATGCGGTTGATGATGGCGCGGTTGATGTTGATGGCGTGCTTGCTCTCTTGGTTGATTGACTTCTTGCTGGGGCAGCTGCGGTTCAGAAGGTCTGAAGGCTGAGCTTTCACCTCTGATATTTCTTACGAGGGCTCTGAGGTCTTCGGCTGTCTAGCAAGGGTAGTCTCAACGGATCCGTAGTGCGATTCTGAGAATCGGCGACGGCGGTTCCAACGGCATCAACAGATCTAGTGTTTCCATCAACACTTTCCTTGATACGAGTAGTGAATCCTTCAATGCGAGGCCTTCAAGGAATTGTAGAATGTGAAGATCTCATCTGAATAGCTCTTGTTTGAGTAGAGAGAGCATCTCTAAGCGGTTCCGAGATCAACGGTCACATTCGGGTTGGACTTGAATTCCTTGATGGAGTTGTCTAGCTTGAGGTTGAAGCACGCTTTGAGGTTCTCAAATCTGAAGGAAATGTCATTATCAAAATTCCTTACTTGCTCTTTGATACTGTCTCCCATTATGTTGAGATCAACATTTATTCTATCTTTAAGGGAGTCCAGTTCGGTAAGAATTTTAATTGCAGTCATCTAGAGCGGTTTGGGAAGGAGCGGCTGAGGTTGAAGCTTGCTGCGGTTGGGTTTCTTGGAGGGTTTTCATGAAAGCTATCAGTGCAGAGTTGGTGGAAGTGACAAACTCACTGGAAAGATTTGTGAGCATTTCATGAAGTTGGGTTTTTGAAACAGCATCACCCATGGCACTAAGCACTCCTCGGGCAAGATCTTCTTTAAAGCCACGAAAACACTCTGTAGGCTGCGGTTTTAACAGCTTCAGCGGTTTGGATAGAGGAACTTCTCTCCCCCTTAATGGTATCAATCAAAAAGGTTTTAAGATTTGCCAATTCTAGGGCTTGAGCATCCACCTTGGCTAGAAGGGTTTGGTTGGAAGCGGTTAGGGAATTATTGGAGGCCTCAAGAGCGGCATTTGAAGCGGTTAGCTTGATCATGTGGCCTTGGTTTAAGAGAAGTTGGCCTTGGATAAGATTAAGGGTTGAAAGAATTTGGGAGTAATACGAGGGTGCGGTTGGAGTTGAAGGAATTTGGGTAATTGAGGAGGCGGTTGAGATTGTGTAGGAGGTGCGGTTTGGGAAATGGGTTGAAGGAGGGTTTGAAAAAGGCGGGTGGCGAGGGAGCGTATAAGGTGAAATTGTTGAGGGAGGGATTTGTTGTGTTTGGGGTAAAGGGATAGAAGCGGATGGGATAGGTAAAGAGGGGATTGGTGCGGTTGAGATAGGAGCGGTTGAGATAGGTGCGGTTGAGGGTGGAATGTTGGTGGTTGGAATTTCAGAAGTTATGGGGTTGGAATTTGATGAAGAACTGGTATGAGAGGTATGGACAGAAACAGGAGGGGTTCTTTGCGGCTGAGGGGGTGCGGTTTCAGGAATGGGTGAGATTTGATGAGGCGGAGTAGGAAGGCGGTCAGGAGTAGGGGATTTTTGAGGTGGTGAATTTGCAGGAGGAGGAGTATTGTTGCGGTTTGGGGAAGGAGTTCTGTCGCGGTTAAGGTTGAAGATTGAGATGGGCTGGGTGTGATGTGAGTAAGGTGGTGATTGGGCGCGGTTTGAATTTTGGATAGATGGGGAGCGGTTTGTTTTCTGAGGTGAGGGAGTTGGTGATTTGGATTGATAGGAGGAAGAATGAGATTTAGAAGGAGATTGGGATGGTGTATGGGAAGTGGAGTAGGAAGAGGATTTAGAAGGGGATGGAGAAGGGGAAGGTTGATTTCTGACTCTTTGAAGAAACCGCTTGGGGCCTTTGGTTGGGGTCTTCTTTTGGGCCAAGTGTTTGACCCTCTTTGGTTTCTCCCCCTGAGCGGTTGCAGCTCTATGTGGTTGTGGAGGAGAAGGCTGTTTTGGTGATAGAGTTTTGGCTGGTGAGGAATGATGTGAGAGGATAGGAGATTGAGGTGGGGTTTGGGCAAGCGGTTTGGTTTGGGGCGGTTGAGAAGGTGGCGGTTGGGGAATAGGATCCTTGGTTTTTCCTGAGGCAGCACCCTTCTCAGCTTGCTTCTTCTTTATCCTCTCAATTTCAGCTTCATAGTAAGCAGCTAACTCCTCATCAGTCATTTTGGCTAGCTCAGCCTGAGTTTCTTTTGCCTTCTTGGCCTTGGCAATCAATGGAGGAATAGTTGCATCCTCCTCTTCTTCTTCTTCTTCAACCACTTCATCCAGAAGGGTCATCTTCTCTTTCCCTTTCCTTGGCTTCTTCTGGCTTGGGCTGCGGCGGGTGAACCACGCGGTTGGGTTGGCGCGGTTGAAGTTGGCTTAAGAAGGGGTTCTGCAGGTGCTTTTCTTTTCCTTGAGACCTTTTTGATAGCTTTGCCAATGGCTTTTGATGCGGTCGCTGGAGTCATTTCCACATAATGTTCCTTGGGTTGAAAGGTATCAGCATCATACAGAGCCTTGTAGTCTTCATTTCCAAAAGAGAATCTGAAGGAGTGGCAAGCCTTGAGCCCAAAAGATTCTTCAACTCCCCAATGATAGCAGATATCAGGAGTGGTTGTCTTCATATCTTCCAAGTGCTGATAGTTGCCAAAGATGGCGGTTAGCAGTCTACCAAACGGTCTCCACCTGGTATGCACATCCTTGGTCTTCAACTGGTAGGCATCAATACTGGCGGCGGCTCTTTCATCAAGATTTTGGGCCAATGGAGCTTCATTCCATTGTATATGGCACAGCAATACTGCCACTGAGAAGAGGTGAAGTTGTTGTGGTTTCCTGTCTTCCCACACACAGACTTCCCTACTAAGTAACATAAATGACTCATCATCTCTCCAAACTCTTTCCTAGCTATCTTCTTGTAGTTGCCAGTTAAAGAAGCCAGGGTTCCGGTAAGAGTTGAGCGAGGTAGCATCTGAACCTCTTGGGACACTTCAAGCTGGAGCACCAGACACATGGAAATCGAAGGTGCTTCGATGTCCAAGTAGTCAATTGAGACCTTAAACCCTTCAACAATTCCCACTAAGTGGGTATCTTGGTTCCATCTGAAAGCTCGATCGCTCCCTTGGCTGCGGTGCGATAGAATTGATCAATGAATAGAGGGATGGTAAAGGTTTGTTGTTTGTTGAAGAGGGGAAGGATTCGAAGCTTGCATCTTCCTAATCATCTCCCTTCCCAAGAGCATCGGACCGCAACTCGGGTTCATTGATTTCCCAACTGGTAGAAAGTACTTGGTATTCTACAAAGAAAACACACAAGTTAGAATACTTTAGGAAAATCACGAGTTCACAAGCGGTTGGGGCACACATGCGGTTGGCAATAGTGCGGTTTTGGAAATGAGAATTTCCAACCACAAGGAAAGCTGTGAACACGGTAGGAATCAAATGAGAAAAACACAAAAGTATATACTTAGTACGTGGCATTGTAATCCAAGGTTATCCCACACTGCAAGCGGTGCTTAGAGAGGAAGGTTATGGTGTCCAGCCTATATACTTAGTAAAACTTATGTAATTTTCTAGCATGCGGTTTAAAAATGTATATGCGGTTTTCAGCATGCGGTTTAGAAGTGAAAAGATATGCGGTTCAGGGATGCGGTTTTGAAACAAGAATTAAGCAATTATAAGTGCGGTTTCAAAACATAGCATGCGGTTTTGAATAAAGCGGTTCAAAGGCATGCAGTTTAAAAGTAACAAAGTAAAATTTTCAGAAATTTTCTAAGTATGGAAAAACAGGTTTAAAAATTAGGTCAAGCCAAAACATAAGAATTTTTCTGAAAAAGCACGATGAACAGTTACTTGAGTGCATGAAGAACACGAAGAACACCAAGAACAAGATTTTGAAAAATGTTAACCAAAATGATCAAATAACATGTCAAAATGATCACATTGAGCAGTAGATTCATAATATAACAATAAAAACATCTACTTTACTCAGAATCACCCAGAAAATGAAGAAATCATAAAGTGGGTTTCGAAACTAAAGAATTTTAAAATTCAAAATCAGTACCCAAAACATGTGTAGATCATGAAATAAAGCATATATTCTTAATCTAGGCAAGATTCCGAACAAAGCCTAACAAATTTCATCAAAAATAATCAACAAATGAAGCATATATGAAGAAAAATCAGTTATGGTTGTTCGAAGCTTTTCAAGTTCATCAATGGCGAAGCTTGAGTTCTATAGCATGTATGATTTGCAGAAGATAAAAGAGTTTAAAGTTCAGAAACCATACCATATCTTCAATGGGTTTGGGTGCCATTGATGAAGAAAGACTTAGAATTTTATGAAGTTATGAAGAATGTTTTTGGAAAATTTCTGACAGATAGTACGGATACACAGAGAAGACAGTTGAAAAGTTTGAAAAGGTGTATTGTGTCTTCTATATATAGAAAAAGATTAGGGTTTGGCAGTTGAAAGGACACATTGGTTCACCAACTTAGTGAATCATTGCAAAAACAATCATCCTTTCAGCTTCACACATCAACCAATGACGGCTGACATGAAGGCCATTTAATGCTAATGTTCCCTTTGCATTAAATGCTCTCAAAATTTAAATTTTCGTGGGAAAACATTTGCAAATAAACCCTTAAAAAGAAAAAAGAAGGACTGAAAAATAAATAAAAAGAAGTTGAACAGTTTTTTTTTTTTTTTTTTAAAATAAGTAAAAGTTAGAAAATACTCCAAGTTGAAACGCGGTTGAGGTCCAAGCGGTTGAGCTGCAGCATGCGGTTTGAGTGAAGCGGTTGGCTGCAGTGCGGTTGGACATCCTTGCGGTTTGATGCACGCGGTTTCAACATGGCCTGGAAACTATACTCAACATCCAAGTTAGTTAATAAAAAGAATGGAATTTATTTAAGTTCAAGCATACCCATTTCTCCTCTAAGGAATGAAAACCTCTTGGAGTCAAGAGCCTTTGTGAGGATATCAGCAATCTGGTTGTCTGTCCCCACATACTCTAAATGGATATTCCTCTTCTCCACATGATCTTTGAGGAAATGATACTTGATATCAATATGCTTGGTCTTGGAATGCATGACAGGGTTGTTGGAGGCGAAATTGTTGAAGTGTTGTCACACATGATGGGGCAATTCCTTCATGGATTCCATAGTCTACCAAGCTGCTTTGCTTCATCCAAAGGATTTGACGGCAACAACTACCAGCTGACAATATACTCGGCCTCTGTGGTTGACCTTTGAAAGCCCGATGCTTGCTTCTTCTTTGGCCCAAGCGAACTAGTACATTCCCAGGAAGTGACAAGTACCACTAGTGCTTTTCTGTCAATAGTACAAGGCTGCATAATCTGCATCTGAATAACCTACAAGATCGAAGTTCGAATCTTTGGAATACCAAAGTCCAAGGTTAGTGGTTCCGGATAAATAACGAATTATACGCTTGGCTGCAATAAGATGTGCTTCTCTAGGATGCGCTTGATAGCGAGCACATACACGAGACACTAAACATGATATACGGCCTACTAGCGGTTAAGTAAAGTAATGAGCCGATCATACCTCGATATAAAGTTTGATCAACTTTCTTACCTTTGAGATCCTTATCTAGCTTATTGCCGGTGGCCATAGGAGTATCATATGCTTTAGCATTTTCTAATCCAAACTTCTTTATCAACTCCTTGGTGTACTTGGCTTGGGCGAGGAAAATACCTTCTTCGCATTGCTTGATTTGAAGCCCGAGGAAGAAAGTTAATTCTCCCATCATGCTCATCTCAAACTTGCTTTTCATTAGCTTTTCGAAAGCGCTTACAAAGTAACTCATTAGTAGAACCAAAAATAATATCATCGACATAAATTTGAACAAGTAAAGTATGCTCATTATATTTGGCAATAAAAAGAGTTGTATCAATTTTACCACGTTTAAATCCTTTTTCTAGTAAAAATTTAGAAAGAGTCTGTGCATGCCATGCCCTTGGAGCTTGCTTAAGTCCATACAAAGCTTTTTGGAGTTTGTAGACATGATTGGGAAATTTGGAGTCTTCAAATCCCGGGAGGTTGGGCAACATACACGGTCTCTTGCGGTTCGCCGTTGAGGAATGCACTCTTTACGTCCATTTGATATAACTTGAAACGCTTGAAAGAGGCGTAGTCTAAGAAGATTACGATAGCTTCCAATCTTGCAAGCTGGAGCAAAGGTTTCATCATAATCAATTCCTTCTTCTTGCCTATATCCTTGTGCAACCAACCTTGCTTTATTCCTAGTGATGCTTCCATTCTCATCCATCTTATTCCTAAATACCCACTTAGTTCCTATCACTCCTTGATCTGAGGTCTAGGCACCAAAGTCCAGACCTTGCATCTTTCAAAGCTGGTTGAGTTCTTCTTGCATAGCAACAACCCAATGGAATCTTGGAGTGCTTCATCAATCTTCTTGGGTTCAACTTGAGATAAAGAAGTATGCTCATCATAATTTGATCTCCTTGTTTGAACACCGGAAAACGAATCACCAATCACATTTGTGAGGGTGGCTAGCGACTTCACGAACCTCAGGGGTAAGTCTGGTTGGGCGAGGTTTCTTGAAGATCTTCAATTGGAACATCGTTAGATCCTTCGGCGAAGTCATGGAAGGTTAGTTGACGAAGAGGTTCTATAAGATTTGGATAGGGAATTCTCAACTTCATCTTCCCTTGCGGTTGCATACGGAGAGGGTTCTTCGGGTGCGGTTTGAAAGGTGTGGTTTTGAGGAATGTCGAGTTGAGGGTCTTTGGATTTTGCGGTTGAGGTTCGGGTGCGGTTTGAGATGGTTCACCTGGTTCATTATGCTCAACAAAATCATCGGCAACATTTGGAGCCAAATGTGGCTCAAGGAGAGAATGCTCATCAAAAGTAACATGGACGAGACTCTACTATTTTTAAACTAGTTTTATTGAAAACACGAAAAGCTTTAGAATGTTTAGCATACCCAACAAAAATACCTTCGTCGGCCTTGGCTCCGAATTTACCTCTATTTTCTCTTCCGTTGTAGAGGACAAAGCATTTGCAGCCAAAGATCTTGAAGAATGCAATGTTGGGGGTTCTTCCTCGCCAAAGCTCATAGGGAGTCTTATTATAGGCTTTGTTGATGAGGAGCGGTTACGAGTGAAGCATGCGGTATTGATTGCTTCGGCCCAAAAATGCGAGGTAGCTTCGCTTCGAGATATCATTGTCTTTCCGGCCTCAATCAACGTCCTATTCTTCCTTTCCACAACCCCATTTTGTTGTGGAACACCGGTACGGAAAAATTGTGATCAATCCCATGGTCATCACAATCTTGAGCAACACCGTTGTTCTTGAATTACTGTTCCATTATACGATCGAACACTAACGATGTCATCTTCTTTTTGAGTTTGGAGCCGTCTAAAAAGTGCGGTGAGAATCTCATAGCTTGATCATCTTTGGAAATCATCATCTCAACCCACGTATATCTTGAGTAATCATCCACCACCACTAAAGTATATCTATTTCCTCCAATCTTTGGCGGTGGTTACGGGTCCAAACAAATCTATGTGAAGCGGTTGTAAGCATCTTGAAGTTGATGGAGGCGGTCTTCTGGGTGAAAACGGCAGCGGGCTTACCAGTGGCATGCCTTGCATTTCTCTGGATGGTGGTCGGCCACTTTGGGTAAACCACGAACGAGGTTTTCCCTACCAATCTTTGCAAGATACTTGAAGTTCAAGTGGCTCAACCTCTTGTGCCATAGCCAACTATTTTCGCTCACATTCATAGCTACACAACGAGAGATTAGTAATACTACATGCGAATTTAGATCAATAATGTAAATATTACTCTTACGAATCCTGTGAGTAGGGTGACGCCGGAAATGCTATCTTTGATAAAGCAATTTGATGACGTGAAGTTGCAAAGCATTCCTTTGTCGCAAAATTGAGAAATTGAAAGGAGGTTGTGCTTGAGTCCATCGACAAGAGAAACCTTCTCAATAGTTAGATTTCCTCTCCTTATAACACCATATCCAATGGTTTTGCCTTTGTTGTTGTCACGAAGGTTACGAGATGGACCACTTGCTTCAACGACATCTTCAAGTAATGATCTATCTCCGAGTCATATGTCTTGAGCTTGACCCTTTGTCAAGATACCATTCATTATCCTTGGGGTGACCGGCCATGAAGCGAGAGGACCTGAAATGTAAACATTAAGAACGAGGTCCCCCTTTATTCCTTGGGTCTGAAGTTAGCAACCCTTTACGACCCACACTGTTTGAGAAGGAGGTTTGCTCTTCTGGCATTGGATGTGAACCGCAAAAGGCATTCTGCGGCCTTGTGACCTAAACCATCACACACGAGAACATTTGTAATAGCTACAAGCTTCATGAGGTTTTACTAACTCCTTACTCTTCTTAGGAGTTGCATGCGGTTTTGGACAAGGAAGCGGTTTGGGAGGAGCGGTTCCGGCTAACATTCAGTGATACGAAGGGAACAGGCTTTGGTTTGACCACGTATTTCTAGGAACGCTATTCACTGCTTTTGAAGGCGGGAGGAGCGGTCGAAGAAGAAGCGCGGTCGGACACAGAGTTAACGAGAACCGCCTTTTCCACCGAAGCGGTTGGAGCGGGGATTCTACCAATTCCATAAGCCATTTCCTCTTCGAGATGCTTCCACAGAATTCTTAGGTTTTAACACGAGAATTCTTCCCATATTGCTTTCCTTTAGGGTAGACATAATTTACTTGTCTTCCTTTACCCTTTCCTTTAGCATGCTTCCCCTTGGGAATTTCTTTAGTTAGTTCCAAAAATTCCTCATCCTTTTCACTCGAGGATGCACACTTCTCCTCTACCTCAGATCCAAACCCTAGACCATCCTTAGTTCAGGGAGGAACTTGGAAGTCCAAGATTTTATCCTTGGTGGATTGAGACTTGAGCCACGAATCAATAATCTTTTGACGATCGTCGATTTGGGTTACCAAGTCATCATTCTGAGTTGAAGTGCGGCAACCTTAGTTTCAAGGATGCGGTTTTGATCGGCAAGAGGAGTCATCTGTTTGATTTGGTCCTTAAGATTAGAAATTTCAGACCTCATTACAGTTTTCTCCGTCTTGTACAGATTAAGTTCATCATGAGCTAAGCTTAAGGCTTTCTTAAGATTTGAGAATTGATGGATCACCATTCGGCTTCCTTGAACATCTTTTCATGTTCCATGGGAGAAACCTCTTCCACCACCTTTTTCAAAATTTTCTTTGGAATAGCTTTTGAAGGTGGAGCGAGTTTTAGATGAGAAAATGGGACGTGAATACGAACAATTTCCTATCTTAACGCTAGGAGTAAGTTTAATATCATCATCCAATTTATAATTTGGAAGTTTTGCAAAAACCTCCTTTTCCTCCATATCATGCAACTCAAATGATTCGAATCGGAGTCATCGAAGTGTACGCAAGCTAAGCGGAGATTAACCTCTTCGGTTTCATCATCACTTCCATCCTCGGAATCTGTTTCAATCCAAGTTGCTAATTCCTTGGAATTCTCTTCCTCCTCAACAACCATTCCCTTACGATGAGAAAATTTGAAGGGAAAGTTTTCTTTTTCATATATTCATATTTAGGTTGTGGACACTCGGATGCAAAGTGGCCGGGTTTCCTACGGTTGTAGCATACCAAGTCACTCTTCTTCTTTGTATCTGTGACCCTAGAAAATGTTGCGAGGAGGTTTGCCTTTTGAAAATGATTTTGTGAAAGGTTTTGAGGATTTTCTAAATTTTTGGAATCTTTTCACAAACATGGCAAAATCATCATCATCCATCTCGATGAGTGATGAGGTTGATATGGAAGGATCAGTGGTTTGATTGGATGTGGATGGTTTCTCTTCATGTTCCACTTCTGAGACATAGAAAGCGATTTGGTTTTCCCTTCTATCTCTTCAATATGATTTAATTTAAGTTCATAGACTCTAAGATTGGCATACAAGTTACTTAACGACCAAGTACCCAATACTTTGGAGTCTTCTAGAGAGGTAGCCTTATTTACCCATCTAGAACCTAAAGCAGATAGGAAAGTCATATTGATTTCCTTATCGGTTAAAGTTTTACCAAGAGATCTACAAGCATTAACTACCTCAACATAGCGATCGTAGGTTTGACGCAAGGTTTCGTTGGATTTTCTGTTGAAGTTGTTGTAGGATCTTTCAACAGTGTATAATTTGTTTTCCTTGCACTCTTCGTCACCTTCGAGGTAGCTCTCTATGGCATCCCACATACGCTGCGGTTTTGAGGTACATCACTTTCTGAAGAGTTGATACGGGGAGGGTTCCAGAAATGATGAACCTCGCCTTGCTGTCCAAGGCAACTAATCTTTTCTCTTCATCCGACCACTCATCTTTTGGCTTTTTGACCTCTGGAGTTTCAGCATTGGTGGTTGCATCAGTGTTAGCCTTCATTGGAATTAGAGGGCCATTGATCACGCACTCCACCAGCATTTCATCTATGGTTTCCAAATGAATAAGCATTCGGCACCAGGCACAACCTTTGGTGGACTTTTTGGTCTAATTAACCTTCACCAAAGAGGACGACACAGAGGCACCTAGACGAAAGGTTTCTAAAGGAAAGGAGCCATCGAGCTAGCATATGGTTAGTTTGCTCGCAGATTGCTGGAAAGTATACTCAGATGGATCTGCCACAAGAATGGTCAATGGAGCTGAGATCATTTTGGTCGAACCAGAAAGCGAAAAAGTTTTCGAGGAGGCTCTGAGGTTCAAGTTCCAAACCTCGAATAACCAGGCTAAGTACGAGGCTCTAATCGCATCTATTTAATATGCCAAGTGCTTTCGGGCAACCAAGATAGTGGCCTATTGTGATTCGCAGCTGATTGTTCATTAGGGCATAGGTGAATACGAGGTACTTAATCTGATTTTGGTCAAATATTGCGAGCTAGTAAGAAGTTGATCCAAGACATGGAGTTTTGGGAAATTCAGAGGGTAGGCCGTGAAGACAACGAGTTGGCCGACCTACTTTCGAAGCTAGCTACATTAGAGGAACAACATGGCCAACTAATTTCGTACTTAGAACAACCAGCATACAAAAGAGTGCAATTTCTATGCTTGGTGAACAATGTTAAGTGTTGGATTGATGAGATCAAAGCCTTATTGATACAGGCGAGCTGCCAAACGATGAAAGGCAAAAGTGATCAAGAAAAAGTTCCCCAGATTAACTATGTATGGAGAAGCTTTGTTTAGGAGGTCCCAAAGGTGGCAACAAGGGTGAAAATACAGCTAGAGGGGGGGTGAATAGCTGTTTAAAATTTTTCGCCCTCTTTTAAAGACTGAACCTCTTGCTTACAAAATCCTCTTGCAGTTGATAATAGACTGCAAGTGATAGTGTAAAATGCACAGCGGAATAATAGAGTGTAAAGCGGTTTTGAGAGGCGGTTTGTAAAATGCGGTTTTGATGGTGCGGTTTTGGGAAGAGCAGTTTTACAAACACGTGTGGTTTTGACTTTGTTAACTCCAAACACTATTTCACAATAATGGATAGCTAAATAAAGATCACACAGAGACAAAGATAAATAATTAGCAAGCACAAGAAATATAAACGCAGAAAGTAAGAACACGCTATTTGGAGTGGTTCAATCGATAAACGATCTACGTCCACTACCAAGATGGTTAGTCTTGGATTTCTAAGAGAGATTTTATATTAAGTATTTGAGAGATTACAAAGTACAATAAAATCTTTACTATGAAGAACAAATCCAAAACTATAACCAGTGTATCTCAAGTGTTTAATCTATGTGATTAGAACAAATGAGGTGTGTGTGTGAGAACAAGATCAAGGCTCTTTAAATCTGTGAGATGTAGAGCACAATGATTCTTGAAAGTGTTAAGGCTTGATTTCTGGGCTTGGGAATATTTCTTGAAGTTTGAAGATGAAGATTCAAAGGACTAAGAATTTCTGGGCAGAGCTTCAACTTCACATGAACACAGCAATTTTTCTAATTTTTCAAGCAATCTTCAAATGGTGAAGATTAGGGGTATTTATACCCAAGCATCAAGAAACTAGCCGTTGGATACAGCTGTTGAAGGACAGTACTTGATGCAATCCTATTGGTCCACAGCAACCACTTTTGTCCTTTGGTGCAGTTCTTTGCAGGTAAAACGATCGAGGCTCAGTACCAAGCAATGAGGTTAGGACACTGTCACCTTTTCAAGATCCTTGCGGATCTTTTCGACATTGAATCACGTGACAAGATATGGTTGTTGACTTTTGATATTGCTGACGTGGATTCCAACGGATAAAAAGTTGTTCACTCCAAGTAGCCAATCATTGGATGCGGTTGGTGAGACGGTTAGGAATGTGCGGTTTTGCTACACCGGGAGGTTGCAAGGATGCGGTCGCACATGAACTGCACAGGTGCGGTTCAAGGGCGGTTGCATGTGGTTGGTTCAAGAAGCAAGTTCAAGACTTGAACTGCACTTGCGGTTTGCATGTGCGGTTCATAGTGCGGTTTTGAATACTTCAGGAACTACAACCTTGCTTCCAATGAAACTTGTGCCAGTCTTCAAGCCTAAGATTAACCTATTCTATAAAATGGACTTAGCTAAAAAATTGAAGTCTAAGCTTCATTACATAGGGTCCTAAAGTCCTTAAAATAGACAGGAGGTTATGGTATCAATCAAATCAAATACAAAATAGGAGGGTTAAAACATGCATACCCAACAAGGAGGTCTTTCATCAAACCGCTCCTAAGACGTGTCCATCCTCATGAAATGTCAAACCTTTTGTTCGAAGTGCATAGTGGGATATGCGGAGGACACCCGGGGGCTAGGACATTGGTAGACAAGATAATTACATTGGGGTACTACTGGCCACTCTTAAGGGAAAATGCTCGCGAGTTCATGCATAAATGTGACAAACCTACTCACCATGGCAAAAAGCCACTAATACCCTACAAACCTACTCACCATGGAAAAAGCTACGAACACCCTCACCGCGTTGGCACCAAGCTGCATGGGGACCGCAACTATGAACTCTAAGAACTCACAAATAAAGGGGTCCAAGGGGAGCCTTAACCCTACCTTGAATTGTCCATAGTATAAGGCCACCCTAGTGGTACTAAGGGCCCATGCGACCAAGATTGGACTTTCCTTTGCCTCTCAGTTCAGTGGATGATGATGCAGGAATTGTTCAGGATCAGCCTTGGTCAACAATAGGTTGATATCCAGCAACTAGGACCTGAAACCATTAACAAATGACTAGCAAGGTTGGACTCCAGCTTAGACCCTCCAGTGTGATGATAAGATATAGAGTTTATGTGAAACTGTATGGAAATAACATAATCTCAAAATAGCCAAGATGACATTATCTTTCTCCGTTGGATATGAATTGGTATTTATAGTGCGGTTATGGGATGCCTATAAATCCCGTAAATCACGGATATAATGTTGGCGTTGTCTCAAAAAATGTAGGAGACGGTTACTAGTAAAGACGTGGGTTTACGTACGTGTTTCTTGGTCGAGGTCTCCCGGCTTACCGAGTCGACCTGAATTAGTGCCTTGATTAGGCAGAGATGGTATAAGGAGTAGATTGTATGTCAGAAATAGATAGGTAAGGACCAAAGAAGGTCAGACAAAAATCTTGGTCGACTGATTTAGCTTGATGGGATGGTATCATTAGGACCATTTGAGAGGCAAAGGAAGGTCTAATATTGGTCGTGTTGGGTCCTTAGTACCACTAGGGTGGCCTTCTACTATGTCCAATTCGAGGTAGGGTTGAGGCTCCCCTCGGACCCCTTTATTTGTGAGTTCTTAAAGTGCATGGCCGTGGTCCCCATGCAGCTTGGTGCCAACGTGGTGAGGGTGTTAGTGGATTTTGCCATAGTGAGTAGGTTTGTAGGGTACGAGCCATGTTTACATGTCTTCAGAATGTTTTTCAAGGTGGTGATGAATGACAAGACTTAGGGGATCACCACCCTGACCAAGGCCCCGAAACTCTTTGCCAACTTGCCTGAGAAGGTCTCGAGCTTGAATAGCCACTTAATTATGGTGGAGTGTAGGAAGGGATGGGAGTTCCCCTTGCTTGAAGAGGACTCCGAGCCAATGAAGGAGGATGAGTATCGGGTCTCGGAGTGGAGTAGTGAGCTGACCCTTAGATTGACATTGGTAGCTTGTAAGAGTACAATAAGCTGGGCCACCTTGGAGCTAGCAAAGTCTATTTCATCCAGTTCGGGATGATGATGGGAAACGATGGAGGGGTGGACCATTTGATTCCAATAATAAGAAGCCTTAGGTATCCTGACTGGGTAATCCACGAGAGGGAGAGGTTTGTGACCCAGTGCCATTATTGGAAAAGAAATGTTGACCACTGCAAGAACCTATTCCACTAAGTTGGTTAAGTGTTTTCAATTTTATGTCTATGTTTGCTCGAGTCTTTGTATATTATCTCAATACTGATTATTTTCTCTTTGTATGCGCAGTTCTTATTGCAGCCGAGGAAGCACAAATGGAAAGAATAGTTGACTTGGTTGACCGCAAGAGGACCTGTAAGGAGCATAAGATAGCCAATACTTGGACTAGCAGATATAGTGAAGCTATAGAGAGGAACAACTTGCTCCCTAACTAAGGAGTAAAGATGGTTTCGATTGACGGTACTGAGCCAGTCCAACCTATTGAACAGGAGGTTCAAGTGTAGGCCCCACGGGGGAAAGAGAGAGTAGAGCCTGAGCAGGCTCTGGGGTCAAGCAAAGACCCTCAAACTGAGTCCTTGGAGGGCCAAGAGAGTCAGGCCGACTTCGTCGACTTGGAAGACCATGATGTCCAAGAGGATATGCAAGGCGACCTAGCCCTTCGGACCAGAAAAGGTCAAGGGTTGAGGTTATTCCAGAGGGGGCCGACACTTCTAGGATGTCTGGCTCTATGTATAGTGCTCAAGGTGGTTAGGCTCCCCCTTTAAGTTATACAGGGGAGGTGCATTCTAGAGTGGATGCATTAGGAGATGTGGCCCCCTTGACTATGGTGAATTATTTTTGTCGGGATATCCAGAGCTAGCTCTTGGCCAAGCTATCATCCGACGGGCAGCGGATAGGGACCTGCTTACTTTGTTTACTGAGGAGGGCTTGTGACCGGAGGAGTTTAGTGATCTCTTTGGCTTGCTTGCCTTTGAGGTAACACTATGAAACTTTCCTCACTTTTTACATAGGTCATAACTGTCATTATTTTGATCGTCTTGTTCTTGTCTTAAAGTCACTAGCTTTGGTCGAGCAAGCCAAGTGCAGCTGGAGGGCGGCTGATGGATGAAATCTCCATTTTATTAAAATTACCTAGGAAGTGCACTAGTTTATCAATGTAGTATTATGGCTTCTTACAAGGGTAGATTCCACAAGGACTAAAGTGGAAAAAGTGTACTTTATTAGTGTAGAAAAGAGTAACCAAAAGGGGGTTTGATTGTTTGAATTATTAATCTAAGAAAGCAATAAATAACAAGTAGAGAACTCAAGAAAGCAAGGGATTCATGAATTTGGAATCATAACAATTATCACTTTATGCTTTTTAAATCATGTAAAAGGAATTCAATCTCATTCAAGGGTTCATTCACAGTAATATAGAGTTAAAATGTTAATAACTTTCGTGAAGTCGATAAGAAAATTAAAACCCTAATACCTGTAAGTACCCAAATCTGGCTCATGGCTTTCGGTTAATTTTCCCGGCAATTCTGGTAAATTTCCCGGTATTCCCCAGACTTTCCTAGAGTTCCGGAACAATTCCGGAACTGTTCTAAACCTCTTAAGGGCTGAAGGGAATGCTTAGTAATTAAGAAACACGTTTTTCTTAATTACAAAAAGCTTCTAGAATTGCCACCTTGCATGATTCTAGAAACATGCTGAGTTATTGTGGATAATGCCGCACGGCTGCATTAGGAGGAGACTCCTAGCCGCACGGCCTCATTGGCGATTCCCAGACTGCCTATAAATAGAGCCCTCCTCTTCCCATTTTAGAAAGATGAAAAACACACACCATACCTCATACTCAGCTCCAAAGCTCTCCAAAACACTACTGGAAATCCAAGAGGTTGAAGAAAGCCAAGAAGCCACCTCCCTCCTCCTTGAAGATCCCAAAGTTGGTCCTTCCACCTAGCAAGACCCAAAGAAGAAGAGGCCACCACCATTGGTAACCTCTCACTCTCTTACCTTGCATAATGCTTGTCTATATGATTTAATTGCTCATTGCATTCATATATTGTCATCATCTTGCTTGGGACTTGGCATTTATCATTAAAGATCCTATCTTTATCATATCCCCCTCCCCCTTTTACATCCTTTGCATGAATTAGGCATCATTTGCTCATAAAAATATGATCTTTAGCATCCTTTGCTCATAAAAATGTAATCTTTATGTTAAAGGTGCATCCTTTGCACCTAAAAACCCCCATTTTACATCAAAAATGCATCTTTTGCACATAAAAATCATGTCTTTATCATAAAGGTGCATCCTTTGCATCTAAAACCCATCTTTATGCATCCTTTGCATCAAAGATCATCTTTTAATCATCAAATTAGCATCCCTTTCTTTCAAAAATGAAATCTTTGTGCATCCTTTGCATATTAAATCCTACTTTTCTTCATAAAAATGCTTCCTTTGCATAAAGATCACTTCTTTACATCAAAATGCATCCTTTGCAAATCAGATGCATCCTTTGCAAACCAAAAATGTCATCTTTTCACTAAAAATGTCATTTTTACATGCATTCCCCCATGTCCCCATTAGCAACCTTGGAACGGACCGGTGTAAAGATCCTATCTTCACATCGTTTCTTCCATTAAAGGTGCCACAATTTCTTTAGAAAGGGATAAACCCTTGAACCTACATCTCCGATTATCACTTAAGACGAGCATGAAGCATCCATATAAGCTCAATCGTCTTAAGGTGTAGGATTGATGGGCTAAGGTCACTCCTTTCCTAAAGAACCTCATTTTGGACTATAAAAGAGAGTCTTTCTCTCGATCACGCAAGTCCCGAGGTTAAAAAGCGATGATCACAAGTCCAAGATGAGGACGGAATCAAAATCCCGAATACATAAAATCCAAGAAATCCCCGAGCGACAACCAATAAATGGTTTGTACGTCCGGAAGACAACTTGGGACATTCCCTCCCCTTTTATTCAAACACATGCACACAAGAAAGCACGCAAGCAAGCACGATAAATGGAATCTTGGGAGACTTGCTACGGCAAGGCACCTTGGGTGAACGACGATCCGTTCTTCCCAAGGGGTAACTTAACCTCCGAACCCATAAAAACCTTTTTTTCAAAGTTTTGAGGAAATCAAAATGGCGTGGCGACTCCGTTTTTCAAATTAAACCGGATGTCTTCAAACTCGCGTGAATCCAAATCTTGGGCACACATTCACAGTTTGGCGACTCTGCTGGGGATAACCCAAAGGAGAAAAGCTTTTATTTTCAAAAAAAATGATATCTGGTATATAGGTGGAAACCACTTAACCTTCCTGTATCGCTCCCTAACCCGGGGCTTGGGATAAACGGTGGTTTAACAATCCCACGTACCGGTATCACTTTTCGAAAAAAAAAATAATAAAAGAAAGCTTTTCCCTTTGAGTGGGTTAGACTCCCATCGCGGATTCCATGAATCGTGCTTGCTTTCTTTGCCTTGCATTGCATCATTTGCATCTTGGGATTTGTGCATACTTTGAACAGGAAACAACCTGAAATAGCAAAGGAGTGGAACCTGGAAAATTGATCCATGCAGTCGTACGGCTCAATCCTCCTTGGATTCTGACCGGGCGGCCTCAGTGGCAATTCCACCAGGAAAAATTGAGGTTAATCAGCGGCCTTGGCGGCTTGGGGCTATTCGGTTCCAAGGCGGCGGGGCTCCCGAGAAAATTTACGTGCCTTATACATTTGCATTTTCCCCGTCCCAAAAATCATTCCTTTAAAACACATTTATGAAAATCTCTGTTTTAACTCAAAAAGGAACATTTTTAGGAGACCGCACACTACGCGCACCTTATATATCCTGTACACTTTGCACGCACGTCCCTTTAAACCTGGGGTGGTTTATCGAGTGCGATCACGGACGGCCTTACGATGCTCCGGGCGCGCACGGAATCATCCCAAACTCCCATGGCGGCCGGTGTCGACCAATGCACGATCCGTGTCACACGTTTCAAAAAACCGTGACTTTTGGTTGGTTTTGGTCTAGTCCGTGTCATATAGCCCGGATTGCATATCCCGTAAAGGTCAAGCCTTAGCTCATAACGGAAGTCAAGATCTTTCGCTCAAGCGAAACTCTGCCAAAATTCCGACAAGGAAAAAATCGGTAGAATCTTGACTCCGACATTGACTTCGACCTTGACCCGCACGGAATGCGTAAGAGTCAAGACCGAGTCTTTGCCAAAAAATCCAAAGATCTTTCGCTCAAGCGAAGCTCTGCCAAAATTCCGACAAGGAAAAATTGGCAAGATCTTGACCGGCATTGACTTCGATTTTGACTCACGCACGGCGTATGCAACGAAGTTCAATGTGACAACTTGTGTCATCCGTCTTTTACCGCCCGACCCATGCCTACTATCTTCTCGGACATTACCGAAAAGTCAAAACGTCAATCGCGCAAGCGAAATTCTGCCAAAATTCTATCAAGGCTGAAAGACGAGACTTTCCCGATATTGCCTTGACTATAATTCGCATCACTTGCGCGTTAAAAGTTCCTAGGACCCGCTAGACCCATTAGGAGCGTTCTTTTCTCTCGGTCGGTGGGATCCGCGTGCCCTATAGGACCCTCGCCGGGGTGTCCACCTGGGAGGTCGAAATACGGGTGGAATACGAGGGGCTTATAGACGTAGTGACGGAACCCACTGATCCGGGATCTAGAGTAGTTGCGAAAAGAAGGGCGAGAACCCCTTTTCCAACCAAATAGAAATTAATAAAAGACACTGTTTTAAGTAAGCTGGAAGATTCTTAATTTGCATATTGCTTGAGCCTTCGACTAAACACCTACCAGAGTCTAAACCTCTCCTATCCCTTTCCCTTGAGTGAGAAAGAATTGGGGTGAGAACACCGGTACAGCGGTTTGTCGGCACAAAGATCTCAAGTAACCCGTCAAAATCTTCGAGTCTCGGTTTTCCGGTGTCAAAATGGCCAACGTGGTAGTCAACAATGGTAATGACCAAGTAGTCGGAGAGGCCATCAGTTCAACCCAAGCCCCATATACGGTATGATGTATGCGACTTGTGAGGATTATGCGGAATACGAGTATCAAGAATGGATTAATGAAGACGCTCCTTCAAGAAAGAAGAAGAAGAGGAAGTCCACGCAGCAGAAATAAAGGAAAGGTATGAAGCCGGGGACAAGAGCGTCGGAACTTTAGGAGAGCCTTCGGGCAAGTTTGACTACTACGTCAGTTATGCCAAGGAGCCTACCAAGGAACCCGTCATTCAAAGCACAGTCCAGCCTGACATCCCTGTGATCAGTGACCCTCTTGAAGCGAGAGAATTCGAATTCGTTGCCATCATAAAGTTCAATGAGAAGCTAGCGAGATCTAGAAGCGAGAATACGAAAACCCATAGAATACGTAGCCGGTCAAGGAAGAATCAAGATCCCTTACGAAGAAGACTTCATCGGCATTATCCGAGGCCAACCCTCCTGTTGGCTATGCTTGACAAGGTCGTAGTGTCCAAGATCGGTAAAGAGAAAATGAGTTATCGGCGGTGCATTGATAAGATGAGTCGAGACTCTTGATCAATGAGTCCGGTTGTCACGGACGAGCTCGCCGAGAGATTGCATCAAGCTACTCTAGCTCCTCTCACCATCTTTCCAGGTACAGGCCTACCAATGATTTCCGACAAGTTTTTGATCAATTTGAAGTCTCCAACTTTACGAAGAATGCGACAAGGCTGCTACTCCCGGGGCAACGGCGGGGAAGGAGTGAGATCCCGGTCCAACCCTTGTCAAACACCCTCGAGTCAATAAGTAGTGTAGGGTCCCGAGTCGGTAGGGTCAAGAGTCGGTTGAGTCGGGAATCTTTGAATTCCAGTCCTGCGAGTCATCCGAAGGCCTCACGCACGAGGATTATGAATATGTAATCGATGTCATCTTTCCTCTTGCTTTGAATGAAATGACGAGATCTTTACGATTATCCCCTTATTGCCAACTTAACAAATGATAAATTAACTCAAAACTTAACAACAGTTAATAATGAATCATTTGAACAAGATGCAAACACACTAAATGAACAATACATTAAAGAAATCTTTAAGCGGGTTACGAGAAAGAGAGGAAAACCGGGCCCAAGGCTGCCGAGGAGGTTTTGACAAGTGTGAACTTGGGTGCTTGTCGAGGAACCTAAAGAGACACGAGATTGGAAACTTCTTCCGGGGGGTTGAAAGGACGGCTGGTTAATTTGCTCGAGAGAATACATGGACGTCTTTGCGTGGTCGTACAAGGATATGCGGGGCTAGGCAGGTTCAATAGTGGAGCACGAGAATCCCTTTAGCACCGGATGCTAAGCCGGTAAAGCGCGAAATTGAGGAAAATCAAGCGAGAATGGTCTCTACGGGTCAAAGAAGAAATTGAGAAGCTACTGCGGGTAGGATTCATCGAGTCATCGAATATCCGACATGGTTGTCCAATATTGTGACCGTCACCAAGGCCAATGGGAAGGTGCGGCTTCTTGTGTAGATTTCGGGATGCGAACAAGGCCGGCCCCAAAGACGATTACCCCTTGCCAAACATAGACATCTGGTGGACTCCACTTGCCAACTACGAAGTCAAATCCTTCGTTGATGGCTTTGCGAGCTACAACCGGATCAAGATGGCCGAAGAAGACCAAGAAAAGACGGACCTTCACCACACCGTGGGAACTTCTTGCTATACGGTAATGCCATTTGGGCTCAAGAGCGCGGGGCTACTTATCGAAGGAGGCGACCGCGCTTTTTCATGACATGATCCACAAGGAGATTGAGGTCTACGTAGACGACATGATAATCCACTCCAAAGGCGAGGATGGGCGGCACTTTGTTGACTGCGAAAGTTCTTTGAGAAATTTGAGACAACATTCCATGAGACTAAACCTGCTAAATGCACCTTCGGAGTGACAAGGGGAAAAGTGCTTGGGTATATGGTCACGGAGCGAGGTATCGAAGTCGACCCCGAAAGATCAAAGCCATTATGGACATGAGGCCACCTCAAACTCGGACGAAGTCAAAAGCTTTATGGGCAAGCTGCGGTACATCGGCCGTTTCGTCAATCGGTTGACCACTATGTGCGAGCCCATCTTCAAGCTCATGAAGAAGAATGTAGATACGAGTGGACCGAAGAATGCCGGGATGCCTTTGACCGGATCAAAGCATACTTAGTACATCCTCCGGTACTATGCCCCCACATAGACGAAACCTCTTACGCTCTATCTCACTTTCTTGATACGGCGGTTGGGGCTATGCTTGCTCGGGAGAAGAAAGACTCTCGGGTAGAGAATGCCATTTACTTTGTCAGTAGGAAGGCTGCGGGAAGTGAGCTCAATTACTCGGCATGTGAAAAGACACATGCGGGAGGCCAAGTGCAGGTAGTCGGCAAGTTGAAGCATTATATACGAAGCCCACCTGTGAATTTGGTCTCAAAAATGGACCCCATCAAGTACATCTTCGATAAGCCTTCCCTCTCGATGCGTCTAGCAAAGTGGTCCTTCTTCTTAGCGAGTACGACATCGGCTATGTGACCAGAGAAAGGCCATCAAGGGCCAAGCATTGTCGGACCATCGCGAACTTCCCCGATAATGAGGACCGTGGGCACGAACCCCAATTCCCGAGATGAAGGGATCTTTGTAGTCGAGCACGAGAACCGATGGCGGCTATTCTTTGATGGAGTTTGCTAACAAAAGAGGAAATGGCGTAGGGATGCTCTTGGTCGATCCGAAAGATGAGCATACACCCATAGCCCTCAAGTGAACTTCCTGCCACGAACAATGTCGCCGAGTACGAAGCTTGCATTGCTGGTTTGGAGAAGTTTTGCCTTAGAAAGGAATGTCAAGGAGCTCGAAGTTTATGGAGACTCGGCCACGATCATCAACCAGGTTTCCAACAAATGGAAGGCTGTGGACCCTAATCTTCGGCGGTATCATGCCCATATGGAGGAGTTATTTGGACGGTTCGGAGAAGTGACTTTCCACTACTTGCCAAGGGAAAAGAAACGGTCGCGAGATGCCCTTGCTACTTTAGCCTCCTGGTAGAGATCCCCGAGGGAAAAGCCATAAAACCCTTGAGTGGGTAGAAGAGAAGCCCCGACTTTACTGTTGTGAAGTAGACACAGGACTCGAGCCTATCAAGGAACCGTGGTACAATCAAATTTACCGGTTCCTCAAAGATGGAGAGTCGGCTTTCGGAGACGAAGAAGGTAGGCCAAAAGAAGGTGTCAAAGCCAAGAGCTTGCAAGCCACGAAAAGGTTGGCCTCCCATTATGTCATTCTAGGAGGCAACATGTACAAGAAGCGGTATCAAGGACCACTCCTCTTGTGCGTCACTCAAGAAAGGGCCAAAGAGTTGATGGCCGAAGTCCACAATGGTCCTGCGGTCCTCATATGAATGCTAGAGCCACGATGCAAGTAATCCTCGAGAATGGGTTACTACTTGGATTTCTATGGAGACGGTGTGTCCGGCATGTCGGCGTGCGACAAGTGCCGGCGGTTTGCCAACCTCAACCATCTCCCGCCTCATGACACATCTTGCATGACGACTCCTTGGCCATTTGCAACTTGGGGTATTGACGTGATAGGGAAGATAGCCCGGCGAGGAAGCAATGGGCATGAATTCGTGTTAGTGGCGATCGACTACTTCACCAAGTGGGTAGAGGCCAAGTCCTACAAGGTCCTCACTTCCAAGAAGGTGGCCCGGTTTATCAAAGAAAACATAATGTGTAGATATGGGGTGCCCAATGAGATCATTTCGATAATGGGTCACACTTTGAAGGGGCTAACGGTAGATTCTTGTCGAGTTCGGGATCACTCGCCACAAGTCATCCCCGTACGAGACCTCGAGACTAATGGAGCCGTGGAAGGCTGCTAATAAGACGCTCGAACGGATCATCAGGAAAATGGCCACCCGTGGTCGTGATTGGCCCGAAAAGCTGCACCTAGCACTGCGGGGCTCTGAACGTCTGTCGGAAACGGCCACGGGAGAAACTCCTTTTGCCTAACTTACGGGATGGAAGCGGTGTTACCGGTGGAGTTGGAAATCCCGTCACTAAGGGTCCTCCTGGAAAACAGTGTCAACGAAGTAGAATGGTTGCGTAGCCGGCATGATGAGTTGGCCCTGCTCGACGAAAGAAGGCTTAAAGCCATGGAGCATACCCGAGCCTATCAGAGGCGAATGGCAAGAGCATTTGACAAAAAGTCAAGGCCGGGGACATCAAAGAGGGTGACTTAGTCTTTGAAAGTGAAGCCCCCTACCGAGAGACAACCCCACTGGGAAAATGGGAACCCGTTTGGATCGGCCCGTATGTGGTGCAGAAGATACTATCGGGAGGAGCCATGAAACTTGCAGACCTGGACGGCAATCCCTTTGTCCACCCAGTCAACGGTGATAAGCTCCGAAGGTACTATGTCTAAAATAAAAAAAAAAATATTAAAAAAATAAATAAAAAAAAGAAAAAAATATTAGTGCAAAAAGAGTAATACCCGACTAATTTGAAAACCCAAAAAAGGGCGGTCTAGGAAAAAAACAGGGTTGCACATAAAAAAATCTTAGTGCAAAAAGAGTAATGCCCAGCTAGGCTGAAAACCCAAAAAGGGCGGTCTAGGCAAAAAACAGGGCTGCACATATAAAAAAAAAGAGTTCACCAGAATGAACTACGAAGACCTGAGCCCCTTAGTCTTTCTTGTAAAAGGGGAACGTAGGCAGCCATTTATGGTTCGGTCTAAATAATAAAAAGGGCGATTAAGTTTCCATGAGATGCGTCCTAAACAATAATAAAGGATATTCAAGTTTTCATAAAACGGGTCCTGAGCAAATCAATAAGACATTTGAGTTTTCATAAAATGTGTCTTGATTAATTTCTAAGATAATATCTCTTGTTCATTACAAGTTAAAAACTTCTTGATGAGTTCAAGCACGGTCTACTCTTGACTCTGCTAACCTGCTACAAAGATCTAAAATACAATAAAATGCCTAATAAACTACTGTGTTTGCAAAATGGCAATAAGGGAATCCTAAGAAAAGATCTGTCAGTCGTCATTCACTGAGTCTTCTTTGGTCTTCTTCCCTTTACCTCGACCCCGTCGAGTTTTCTTTCTCTTCTTCTCTATAATGTCGGTCTCCCTCATCCCGATCTCCGGTATCCTCGTTGGAGCCTCCATCAAACCTGTGTCAATAAGTGCCCTCTCTACCCGAGCACGAGTCCGCACTTCCTCCCTCTGAGCCTCAGTCAAAGGAGCGACCTCGGACAATCTCTTGTATCGAGCCTCCATATCTCTGATCAAGTCACCCGACTGGTTATGGCGACTCGCCTTAGCCTCAGTCTCCCTCAGAGTCCTACTCGAGTCGCAGTCAGCTCCCAATAAAGCCTGACGTCTCTCCCCCAATATGACCTGAGTCGCTCCCATCTCCCTCTCGTACCAATCCAAGTAGACAGTGGTCAAGATGGTACTCTTCCTGCTCTTGAGAATGGCCCTGGGTGGGAAAGCAGCGTATGTCCAAGCCCTCGAGAAGAATGAAAAGCTGGCTGGATCTCTCATATCAAATGGCACCACCTCCATGGTACGGATGTCCTCCCAATCGCCCAACGGCTCCTGTAAGGCCCGAAGCTGCTGGATACCAAGCGGGGTATGTAGAAGGATGACCGGCAGAACCACGGAACCCTCACTATATAGGACTCTGAAATATCCTCTGAGTGCAACCTCCGGTGAGGTACCCGCGGATGTCAGAAGTGGATAACCTAGCCATCATCGGCTCCCGGCTACCACAGTCCTGGCGTCGAGGTGCACCTCTCCGAGAAATCACCCAAGGGCACTGAGTCGGCAAAGCCCCTGGCAAAGCCCCGAGCCTCTCCTGCAGCCATAAAGTCAGCACAGCTGGACTCCCAGACCTCATGAAATGGTCTCCCCTAGCCATCCTATTAATGCCATGAAGGGTCTCACCCAAAACCAATGGGACAATATCCTTCCCAGCCCTGCAATCTTTGACCATGTCTAAGAGACCACCATGACAGATCCCCACGGACTCAGCGGTGAACAGAGAAGAGAATATACAGAGGATAAAGGCATCCATAGCCACCGTGGTCGCAGCCATGCCGGAGACCCAAACCTGCAGGGATATCAGAAAGGTCAATCCTGTCCCGGGGCTATCATCATCTCCTCAGCCTCTCCTAGAGAAATCTGCAGAAAAGATGCAAGCTTTGCCGCCACCGGCACGTCTTCGATCAGCGGAATCGATATAGCCTCAATTTCTGGACCCCCAATCAAGGCTCGGAAGTCTTCATGCGTTGGGACAATTTCATTGTAAGAAAAGCAGTAAACGTGTCTTCGGACGTCCCAAAACTTTGCTGCTGCTCTCAAAAGGTCCCAATCGGGCGGGAGATCCCTCAAATGCCATAAAGACTTGATCTTGAAGGTAGAATCAAGCAACCCCTTGTGAGATTGAAAGTTGTATCTCATCCAAGACTGAAGATCGGACAGAAAGCGGTCTCTTTTCCCCCCTTTGCAATCTAACGGGCTTCTCCATTGCAAAATGATCAAAGATGGTGTCTTTAGGTCTAATATGTGCTCTGGAAACAGTTGGGACAAGTCTAGGTTGAAAATGAAATAAAATGGCCAAGCCTTGGTTTTATTCTGAAAATAACCAGTCCAGACAGAACTGTGAGCCGCACGGCCTCATTTGCTCCAGAGACCATGCCGCACGGCCTCATTTATCTGATGTAAATGGCAAATCTGCAGCAACCAAGTTGCTGCCCAAAGGGAGTTTTCACCCCACTTTTCCAACCAAAACCTGTACAAAAACATGTTCAAAGACCATCCAAGCATTTATATATCATTACATATCATTTCGGCCCAGTTTCAGCCCCAATTCCAAGCGAAAAACTGCCCCGAGACTCAAGTAATATGCAAATTAATAAAGCATAAATTTAAAAAGCAAATAAAACAGTAGTACATTGTTTTCGCCCCATCGGCGCCCAAATAAAGCAAAAAATAAACAAAATGTGCATGAAACTTGTTCATTGTTTGTTTTTCTTCCTAAATCAACCCTAGAGACCTCCTAGGCCTCCGATCCTTCTTCATCGCTGCTCAGCTCATAAACACTTGCCTCTCTCATCAAGTCCTCCGTGTCACTCACATCTGAAAGGTGGACATTATCGTGCTCGTACTCAGCCAGCTGCTCCAAGATGTCAGCATTGGGTCCCCGTCCCCGAGGCATGGCACTGGAAGAGTACTCCGAAGCCGATGAGGTGGATGCTGTGCCCCCGACATGCCTCCTTTTGCGCACTGGCTCCTGCACGTTCGCTGCCGCCTTTGAAGTGCAGGCCAGCTTCCTCAGAAGGGACCGGCACACGTCCTTCCAGCCCCTATTCTGCCTGACCAAGCTGTCGTAAGTCCGAGCTGGAACCTGAGAAAAAGAGAAGAACATCTCAGAAAAATCTCAGAATTGCAAAAAAGCAAAGAAATCTGAAAAAGGGAAAAGACCCTAAAGTGTACTTACAGTGCTGTCTGGCGGCAAGGTATACTGGGGCTCCCTAGTGTCGGGGACAGGTATCCTCAACCTCCTGGGTACTCCGTGGACCACATATGAAAGATGGGCAGGAGGGATCGGCGGGTCAGAAGGCTCGGCCTCCCCATATCCCTGAGTGACCGCCAGCTTCACTAGCTTCTGTGGCGTCCTCAGTCGCTGCTCCACAAACACAGCATATGGGGTATCCATATCAAAGTACTCCTCAGCGGCCACGCCTCCCTGGTATCTAGCAATGTCGTCCTCCGACCAATCTCTAGGCTGCAGCATCCGTGCTGGAGGATCCTGGGGAGTAATGGCGTCCAATGGAGGGACATGGCCATGCTGCCTGGAAAATCGGTCCCCCAGATAGATGACATCGCATGTCAGCCCAGTCAACCACCGCCTCTGCCTCGTCGCCTCCACGGCCTCTCCTAGCAGAATCTCTGGATACCTGCCCCACGGGTAGAAGTCCACTCCATCGTGCCCATCCTTGTTGATAATTGGCCTCACCATCTTATAGTCAAAGGTGATCCGGGTCTTCCCGGTGAACTTATCCCTCGCATCTCCCCTCCAGCGGATCATAGCGGGAAAGATGGTGACATCGCTCTGTTGGTTCCACGGAAAGAACCTGATCACCTCACAAAACCAGACCTGCATGTTCAAAACATCAAAAAGGTTATTTTCTCTCATAAAAAGTCTCAAAGACAGAAAGTAAAAGAGAAAGGAAAGTGATGCTACCTCAAGAGCAAAAGAGAAGCAATCCATGGAGGCAGCCTTGTTACGGCTGTACATATCCAGAGAGAAGTAAAGCTCTGCCAATCCGGCCTCGCCCCATGAGACCGTCCCAATCCCATCAACATCCTCCAGAGAGTCGAGGAGGCAAGTCATAGCCAGAGTCCCAGAATTGGCAAAGATGGTGACTGACAGCATCAACCACACAAAGGCTCTAGCAAGCTGGTGGGCAGTCACCTCACTAGCAGCAAAGTCCCGCATGCAGTTCTGGACTGCCACCTCGACGTTCCTCGTCTCCATTCCGAGCCCCTTGGGAATAAGCTCAAACCCGACCAAAGCCCTGAACTCCTCAGCAGTGATATGATCCCTCCAGGTCACAGGCCTCCCGGTGAACTGTAAGCCCGTGATAGCAGTGAAATCGGCCGGAGTCACCGTCAGCTCCCCCCAGCTAAGATGAAAGCTGTGGGTGGTGTCCCACCAGAACTCAGATAGGGCCTGGACCAAGCCCTTGCTCTTCGAGGTAATGTGAATACCTCTGCCGATGGCCTCAATAAACAAATCCAAGCCGGTAGCCCTCACCAGCTGCTTAGGGTTCGCCCCATTCTTCTCGAAATCGGGCATCCTCTCCCACAGCCTCACTGCAATCTCAGAAGGCCCCCTAGACTTGTTCTCCTGTAGACAAGCACAGCAAAAGAAATGTGTCAGTCTTTTTCAAAAAAGCATGCATATATTCAAAAGTGCACATATTTTCAAAAGAAAAGCATTAATGAAAATTTTCTAGCATCCTTTGCATCGAAAACGTGTCTTTCACATCGTGTCAAGCACATTGCTTTCCTAAGCACAAAATCATAACTTTCAAAATTATTTGCACATAAGCATTAATTTTTTCTCAAAAAATGGCATGCATGAATCCTTTTCATCGTCCAAAATCCCGTTTTCTCATCTATGACCTAGTTCTAGCACATGCAAGAACTCCGTCACCTCTTAGATAATTATCCTTCTTACTTTTATTTTCGAAAAAAAAGTGGGTCATTCTCATTATTTTTGTCAAATAAATTGCACATGCATGTTCTTTCATCTTCTTAGCCTCATAGGTTAATCATTAAGATTTCAAAATCATCGTCAAAAATCCTAGGAAAATTCGAGAAAATTCCTAAAGCTTGGGTCAAGCCCTAAATCAATCAAAATTCAATCAAAATCGACGGAATTGAGCAAACTAAGAATGCTTACCCCAACCGATTGAGGGTTTGTCGATTTGTGCTCCCTTCTACCCGGATAGAGCTCCGATGGAGGTGTAAGGAAGTCATACCTCCTCTCCGTACGGACGAGTTCCTTCCTCCTCCTTCTCGCGGCCGCGGAGATGTTCCTTCTAGCTTGCCTTGGCATTGGATTCCCCTCCGGATCCATCCTAAATCAGTAGAGGCAAAAGGATTGAAGGATTTTGAAGAAAATTCTCTCCCTCCTCTCTCTCTTCCTCGGCAGTCTTGGGCGGCAATAATGCCCAGTCCCCGTTCGAATTCTGTTTTAAATAATCTGGAAAAATCAGGCTTCTGGCCGTGCGGCCTCTTTTGCCTCCCTCTCTTGCCGGGCGGCCTCTTTCGCTCTGAGCAAAATTTACCTTTTTGCCCCTGGACTTTCCACTTGGGCATGTAATTCCCGTTATCTTTTAACCAAGATAACGTCGTTTTCAAAAGATATCCCTTATCTCCTAAGCAAATAAGCTTTCTTCCCCAGTCGCCTCCGTTACTTCCGTTATAACGGATTGACGCTAGGTGACAACCTCCGAATTGTCGAAATCCAAACTTTAGCTACCTCTATCACAGATAGTGAAGTATGCTCAAGTTCTCCTAACTTTAGCTACCTCTATCACAGATAGTGAAGTATGCTCAAGTTCTCCTAACTTTAGCTACCTCTATCTCCTCGATAGTGAAGTATGCTCAAGTTCTCCTAACTTTAGCTACCTCTATCACAGATAGTGAAGTATGCTCAAGTTTTCCAGCTTTAGCTACCTCTATCCACTCGATAGTGACGTAAGCTTTAGTTCAATCAGGTGACAACCTCCATTAATTGTCAATCAGGTGACAACCTCCATTAATTGTCAATCAGGTGACAACCTCCATTAATTGTCAAAACCTCAAGGATCCTAGACATCGTTCCTAACTATCTAGTGATGCTTGAACTACGATCAAGGCTTGATTCCTCCGGGATACGTAGGTAGCCTTTCATAAAAGGTCCAGCCATCCGACCACTTTGGTCACCCTGTTCCTTCGTCACTCCTCAGTGATGAAATAGCCCCTCATAGAGGTCTTGACATCTGACCACCTCGGTCACTTCTAGCATATCCCCAGTAGGATCAATTGCTTGACCTCCTAGGTCATTTTCTCTGCTATTTCCCCAGCAAGAGACCAGTTTTCTCTTCTCTATTCCTCAGCGGATCTTTTCTGAACTACGGCCTGGCTTGATTCCCACTCGGGATACGTAGGTAGCCTTCCAGAGGTTCAGCCACTCGACCACCTTGGTCATCCTAATCCGTCTCGGCATTCGCCAGATCGGATCCTTTTCTATCGACAACCCCACTCGCCCTGCAAGTGACGTTGCCGAGGGGCTTCTGTAAGTACCCAAATCTGGCTCATGCCTTCCGGTTAATTTTCCCGGCAACTCCGGTAAATTTCCCGGTAATTCCCCAGACTTTCCTAGAGTCCTGAACAATTCCGGAACTGTTCCAAACCTCTTAAGGGCTAAAGGGAATGCTTAGTAATTAAGAAACACGTTTTTCTTAATTACAAAAAGCTTCTAGAATTGCCACCTTGCATGATTCTAGAAACATACTGAGTCATTGTGGATAATGCCGCACGGCTGCATTAGGAGAAGACTCCTAGCCGCGCGGCTTCATTAGCCTTATCCAGACTGCCTATAAATAGAGCCCTCCTCTACCCATTTTACAAACACAATCAGAGCAATACCAGCATAAAAACACTCTCTAAATACTCCACGAAGATCAGGAAGTTGAAGGTGCCAAGAAGCCACCCCCCTCCTCCTTGAAGCCTCCAAAAGTTGGTCCTACCGCTAGGCAAAACCCCAAGAAGAAGAGGCAACCACCATTGGTAACCTCTCACTCCCTTACCTTGCATAATGCTTGTCCATATGATTTAATTGCTCATTGCATTCATATATTGTCATTATCTTGCTTGGGACTTGGCATTTATCATTAAAGATTCTATCTTTATCATATCCCCCTCCCCCTTTTGCATCCTTTGCATGATGAATTAGGCATCATTTGCTCATAAAAATATGATCTTTAGCATCCTTTTCTCATAAAAATGTAATCTTTATGTTAAAGGTGCATCCTTTGCACCTAAAAACCCCCATTTTACATCAAAATGCATCCATTGCACATAAAAATCATGTCTTTACCATAAAGGTGCATCATTTGCATCTAAAACCCATCTTCATGCATCCTTTGCATCAAAGATCATCCTTTTATCATCAAATTAGCATCATTTGCATATTAAATACTATTTTCCACCATAAAAATGCATCATTTGCATAAAAATTATGTCTTTATATAAAAATGCATCCTTTGTAAATCAAATGCATCCTTTGCAACCCAAAAATGTCATCTTTTCACTAAAAATGTCATTTTTACATGCATTCCCCCATGTCCCCATTAGCAACCTTGGAACGGACCGGTGTAAAGATCCTATCTTTACATCGTTTCTTCCATTAAAAGGTGCCACAATCTCTTTAGAAAGGGACAACCTTGAACCTATATCTCCGATCATCACTTAAGACGAGCATGAAGCATCCATATAAGCTCAATCGTCTTAAGGTGTAGGATTGATGGGCTAAGGTCACTCCTTTCCTAAAGAACCTCATTTTGGACTATAAAAGAGAGTCTTTCTCTCGATCACATAAGTCCCGAGGTTAAAAAGCGATGATCACAAGTCCAAGATGAGGACGGGATCAAAATCCCGAATACATAAAATCCAAGAAATCCCGAGCGACAACCAACAAATGGTTTGTACGTCCGGAAGACAACTTGGGACATTCCCTCCCCTCTTTTCAAACACATGCACACAAGAAAGCACGCAAGCAAGCACGATAAACGGAATCTAGGGAGACTTGCTACGACAAGGCACCTTGGGTGAACGACGATCCGTTCTTCCCAAGGGGTAACTTAACCTCCGAACCCATAAAAAACCTTTTTTTCAAAGTTTTGAGGAAATCAAAATGGCGTGGCGACTCCGTTTTTCAAATTAAACCGGATGTCTTCAAACTCGCGTGAATCCAAAAATTTGGGCACACATTCACAAATGCCACATGAACGTGTTGTTCACGTCATTCGGTTTAGACTTCTTATTTACATGATAAATATTTTCAACATTATCTTGTTTCTCAACATCTAGAACATAAATGCCATTAAATGATTTTGCAATACCATAGAGCATATCATTTAAATAAATAGATAACTTCTTATTCTCAATAAGAAAACTAAAACCTTCATTATCCAAACAAGAAACAGAAATAATATTTTTACTCAAATTCGAAACGTAATAACAATTGTTCAAAACAAGTACTAGTCCACTAGGCAAAGTTACATCATATGTTCCTACGGCTAATGCAGTAACTCTTGCTCCATTCCCCACACGTAGGTCAACTTCAACTTGTTTGAGTAGCTTCCTATTCTTTAGTCCCTACACATTTAAACAAATGTGAGATCCACATCCGGTATCTAATACCTATGAACTAGAAATAGAAAGGAAAATATCTATCACATAGATACCTAAATCAGTAGCAATCGTATTTCCCTTCTTCGCCTTTAGGCCTTCCTTGTAAGCCTTGCAATTACGCTTCCAATGACCAACTTCTTGGCAATGGTAGCAAATTGCATCCTTTTGAGACACTTTGGGTGCTGCCTCTCCGGCATTGGCAACTTTTGCCTTAAGCTTAGCAACAATTGCTTTACCTTTGCCATCCTTTTTTAACCCTTTACCTTTGTTAACCATTAACACATTTGCCGTACCAGGCTTCTTGATATTCTTCTCTGCAGTCTTAAGCATCACATGCAATTCTGAGAGATTTTTATCCATGCCACTCATGTGATAGTGCATTATGAAATGACCATAACTTTCAGGAAATGAATTTAATATCGTATCCGTAGCGAGTTCTAAACTCATAGGATTTCCAAGCCTTTCCACACGCTCAATATGTCCTTTCATCTTAAGAACATGAGCACCAACCGACTGCCCTTCTTGCATCTTGCATGCATTTAGGGCCTTTACCACATCATACCTCTCTTGTCTAGCTTGCACTTGGAACATTTCCTTTAAGCGCTCGGCTAGATCAAAAGCCGCTTCCATGTGTTCAAGGTCCTTCTGAAGAGCCTTACACATGGTGGCAAGTATAAGGCATGCAACATCATTAGGACAAATTAAAGTTAATACAGATGGAGCGTCTCGTGGAAACCCGGGCATTGCCTCGGGTGGAGGTATTTTACGTCAGTATGATGGGTCTTTTATTTTTGCTTTTTCTCACTTTTATGGTAATGCTTCTAACATGGTTGCTGAAGCTAGGGCTGCTCTTGATGGAATTACTCAAGCTAGGCTTATGGGGTTTGATTTTCTTTGGCTCGAGGTGGATTCCGAAGTTTTGTCTCTCATCTTACTTCGCAAATGAAATATTCCTTGGGAGATCTGGTACTTCATTCAAGCCATTTTCAGAATTATGGAGGAAGTGTCTATTCAGGTAACTCATGTCTACAGGAAAGGTAATAAATTGGCAGATTTTCTTGCTAATATCTCGGCTGCTGCGCAAACGGATTTTCAGTTTACTTCGTTCGAGTCTTGTCCCAAGCCGTGCCAGAGCCTTCTCTACTTTGATCGGATCTCGTATCCTAATATTAGGCAGTAGGTCTTTTTCTTTTTTATTGATGTATTTTCTTTTGTTTTTAGATTCCCCCCCCCCTTTATTGTTGAGGATCTTACAGGTTGTGTAAGAACTCCCCCTAGGTGTTTTTTTCTGGTGGTTAAGGTTGCCATGTCTCCCATCATGTTCGTAATTTTATTTTTCGTTATTAATAAAAACTAGGGAGTACCGTCTCCTTTTGCCAAAAAAAAAAAAAAAAAAAAAAAATAGTCTTCTTTGGCTTCTCTTGCTTGTACCTCTCAGCTATAGATGCCTTGTACTCTGACATGTTCTCCCCCTGAATAGCTAGATAATATCTCTTTTTGCTTGGTCATTAATTAATCATATAAACACATGTTTATATGTTAATTTCCTCCTCTTCTTCGAACATCATGCCTGGGCAGATTCTGATGACCTATTCAAGCTCATTTTAAGCAGACTAACTACTGTTATTTAAACATTAATTTCCACATTATTATTTGTGAAAAATACAGTAACTATTTCAGTGTTGCCAAATCCAAATGGCAACACTTGTGGCAACACCAGTGGCAACACTGGTTTGCAACACTTGGGACAACATTCATGGCAACACATGATTTAACATTAACACATTGATTCAAATTTGTGTGCCATAAATATGGTACCAAGCGTGATTATGATCATATATCATATATCTTATAATTTTTGATTTATTTATTTATCATAATGAAAATTTAAAACTTGTTATCGATAGTATTGTTAATGGTTTATTGTAGACACCTCAACTTGTACCATTCACACCTAATTGCATACATATTCTATCTTTTTATTCTTATTTATTGTCTTTTGTTAACTTTTGTCTAATTCAGTTAAGTTTCTAACTGATTAGATTAGTTTTGGGACTAAATTGAATAACGGAGTTAACCTTTTGGGTCATTTTTTTTCCTTTCTCTCATCTAAACCAATTGAGTCACTCCATACCTATGGATTCGTTAGAGATTGAGTCCCCATACGGGAATCGGGCAAGTTTCACCATGAGTGTCTAATTTTCCTCCAAATATCTCTCTTCTTTGTCATTTGTCCCCTAGAAGGAGGGGACCAATGCACAAGCTTGACACGAACAATAGACGGGGTGGCCATAACAATATTAAAAAATAGAGCAATATTTACCTCCGAAGGAAGAACATGAAATGATAAGCTGTGAGCACGAAGGATATCACTAATTTGGAATTGAATATTATTACGGACCTTTTCCCAACTAGGAATCCCATCATCAAACCTGCATTTATTCCTGTGCTTCCAAAGCTCCCAACAAATGAAGCTCGGAAGGATATCTCCCAACCATAACACAACCCTACTAAGCTTGGAGTTTTTACAAGCATGCCAAGCAATCATCCTTTGCATAATAGAAGTATCCGAGACTTGAAAACCAATCAAATTTCCAAAGAAATTCCACACATGAAAAGTAATATCACCATGAAGAAGAATGTGCTGTAAGGATTCAAGAGAAGGGCTAGAACAACAATGACAACGAGAGACAATAGAAATACCTTTACGAGATATGTTATCATCAGTAGTGAGAGCAGCCTTAAGGCATTTCCACATGAATATGGACACCTTAAGAGGAATATACTTATGCCAGCACCAAGCAAAGACCCTACTACGAGTACGGGACATTCTACATTCCCTCCAAGCTGAAGATATAGAAAATCTGCCCGAAGAGGAGGGGGACCAAAATGGCTGATCACGATCCCCATCAAGCCGAATACCATAGGATTGAATTTCTATCAAACATTGCTGCCCAAAAGTATTACGAACATAATCTTCCCTTAAAGCACCATCGTCAAATAAAGAAAAAATCTGATCATGCCGATTATCAAGAAGAGAAAGATCATGAGGAAGCCATTTTTCTTGAATAGAAATATCTCCACGGCCCACACCCCAAGCAATACGACTCTCCACCAAATCCTTAGCAGCAACCATACGCTTCCAAATGTGGGAGCAGCCCAATCTAGATATAGCATCCATAGGATCAGTATCACGGCAATATTTGGCCGCAAGAAACTGAGCCCAAAGAGAGTCGGACGTGCGAAATCTCCACCAAAGCTTCATAGAAAAAGCAATAGCCATTTCCTCAAATTTTCGGAGGCCTAAGCCCCCTTCCTCAATAGGCCAGAAAAATTCATTCCGAGAGACCCAATGACACTTATTTCCCCCATCAGAACTACTCCAAAAGAAATTGGCAATAAGGCGATTCATGGCATTAACAACACACTTCGGAGGATCAAGTAAAGAGATATAATAAATGGGAATAGCTTGGAGGCAGGACTTAATCAAAACAAGCTTAGCACCAGCCGAAAGTAATTTACCTTGCCATGAATCAAGCTTATCCCGAAGCTTTTGCATGACAGGATCAAACAAAGATTGCACTTTCCTACCGATATAAAGAGGACACCCCAAATAAACAATAGGCAAGTTTTTCTTTTGGAACCCCGTAATAAGAGAGATAGCATTATCATGCTCAGCCACATTCCGCCCCGTCAGAAAACAAGATTTAGAGATGCTAACAAGCTGGCCAGAGAAGCGTTGATAAGACTCCAAAAACTCCATATGATGCTCAAGAGAAGGAATGCTTCCATTACAGAAGATAATAATGTCATCAGCATAAGACAAATGAGAGATGACAGGAACATTAAGGTTACCCGTATGAAAGGCAATATGAGGGTGAAGAAAATGAAGGTTATTAAGACCCCGACTTAAAACCTCAGCAGCAATAATAAAGAGACTAGGAGATATAGGATCCCCTTGTCGAAGACCACGAGTAGAGACAAAGTAACCATTAGCAGTACCATTAATCAGAACCGAGAACCAACAGTAATTTATGCATCTAAAGATCATGTCCAACCATTCTTCAGCAAAGCCAAAACTCCTCATCACCTTAATCAAGGCAAACCAAGAAAGCCTATCATACGCCTTAGCCATATCAAGCTTAAGAGCAACATTAGACCCATATACCTTCTTCTTAAGCGACTAAAAAAGCTCCTGAGCAAGCAACACATTTTCATGAATAAGACGACCTTTTACAAAGCCACTTTGCTGAGGAGATATGATACGAGGAAGCACAGTTTGAAGGCGAGAGGACAAACGCTTGGTAATGATTTTGTTAGAAAAATTACACAAGCTAATAGGCCGAAGCTGCGAGAAAGAGGTAGAGGCTGCCACCTTAGGAATAGTAACTATAAGCGTACTGGTCCAGCTCCGAGGGAGAAGAAAACCCTGAGAAGAACTCAAGGACAGCATTATAAAGATCCATGCATATAATATCCCAGCATTTATGATAGAATTCTCCCGTAAAGCCGTCCGGACCAGCAGCACTAGTCCTGCTCATACTGAGGACGATATCATGAATCTCTTTAAGCGTAGGGGGAGTGATAAGCATCCTATTTTCCTCATTGGAGATCAACCGAGGAATCACATTCAGCAGCTCATCAGGGGGATCAACATTAACACTAGGATTATCATTAAGCTGTTCCGAATAGAATCTAACAGCCTCTTCATGAATCAGATTCTGATCAACAATCCAATTTCCATTACTATCCCGAATTTTGTGAATGTATAATTTCTGTCTCCTTTTTTCACGTAAGCATGAAAGAACCGAGTATTATTATCCCCATCTTTAACCCAAGCTAAGTTAGCTTTTTGCATCCAGAATTCCTCTTCTATCTTAAAACGATAAGAGAGGTTAGCTTGGGCAAGATGAAGGGCAGCCCTATTATCATCACTAGAATCTTGTTAAAAAAGAAGCTCTTTAGCATAAACTTCATCTTCAGCATGCTTCACAAGCTGTTCAACTCTCCCAAACGTAGAACGATTCCAAAGTTGAATGTCATGTTTGAGGCGAGTAAGCTTTTTACTAAACTTGACCAGCGGCCTACCAAAGATTCTACCATCCCACGAAGACCGAACCAAAGGAATGAAAGAGTTATGACGAGTCCAAACATTGAGAAATCTGAAAACACCCTTACGAACCTCATCAATTAAACGAATATTGATAGCCAACAGAGCATGATCAGAACAAGTCCTATTAAGATGATCAATAGAAGTTTGGTCGAAACAACGCAACCATTTATCATTATACAGGGCACGATCAAGCCTTTGAAGAATAGTAGCATGCTTCGATCTCTTGTTCCACCAGGTGAAAATATGACCCCTATACCCACCATCAATAAGATTAGAAACCTGAATCATATCAACAAACTCAGAAACCCTAGAATCCACCACAGGCCTACCCCCAAGCTTCTCAGATTGATCAACAACAGAATTGAAATCCCCCACAATTAACCAGGGATCATCAGTATTGCTCACATCAATAATATAATCCCATAAAACCCTTCTAGTATACTTGCTACAACTAGCATGAACGAAGGACATAAGGACAGGAGTGGGCCACAGAGAATGAGACACCCGAACAGTGATAACTTGATCATCACGAAAAATGACATCACACGTAATGCCATGCCTCCACACAACCCAGATATTCCCCTTATCATTAACAATACCTCCAAGACAACGAATTTTACGAACATAAGAAGGAAGCAGCATGGGATCCACCTTAGGCTCATAAATACCACATATAAAGATATCATGAAACCTTAATAACCTCTTAACACGATGAACCGAGGCGGTATTACCAATACCCCGGATATTCCAACTTAGAACCCCAACCATTAAAACAATTTTAAAAGAAAAGACGGAGAGATGGCTTTTAAGCCAAAGAATCATTGGATTTCAAAAAATTTGGGACATTCCCATCAAATAAAGAGTCCTTACCCTCATTGAAGACCTCATGAATATCAAACTGAGAAGTAACACGAGGGCCACGAGGAGATAACTGAAGATTATCAATTAACTCCTCACCAGGCCATTTACGAATAGAATTATCTATCACCTCCAATTCAGAGTCGGATTCACACTTACCATCATCCAAATTAATAAAACTATCCGCCCCAGCCATAGAAGGGCCGGAAGAGGGATTAACATTGGTAACCTAATTTAAAACATCTTCATTATGATTAAGCTCTTCTTCAAGCTCGATAGAGCCATCTTTAACAATAATATGGTTACCACCGAGATTAATGTTAGGAGCAGTTTTTTCCATATTAATAGCAGTTTTTAAAGTATTAGGGGAAACAAAAGGGGCTCCTTGCTTTGGAAGAAAGCTAAATCCATGAGTAACAAGGTTAGAACCAAATAATTTTGAACCAAGGGGAGATGGGGGTTTATGAACCATAGAAGATGTACCAACAACATTCATAGAAAAATTAGGAGACGTACCTTGGACACCAGCTTTCACGTGAGCATTAACATTATTACCCGAGACAATTTCTTTTTGCTTACCAGAATTTATACCTTGAGCAGATTTTACGGGACCATTTCCAGAATTAACCAAGATATTTTCTTTGAGCTTTCCATAATTCTGAGCAATCGGTTTCCTTGCTTGACCCATCCCCTTTGTATTCACAACATTTTCCATGGAAGAAGAAGGCTCATTCACTTTAGTTTTTTCAACATAAACCAATTTCTTACCCACATTTACACCCTTTATACCTCCACCAGCCGAGACCTGTTCACCACTAGCCGAGTCCTTTGTATTCACAACATTTTCCATGGAAGAAGAAGCCTCATTCACTTTAGTGTTACCCTCTTCCATCACCCCCCCCATTACCGCCATTTACATCAGCTTCATTCTTAGTGTTTGGCTTTTTAGGATGGAGGTAGAAACATTCATTAACATTATGACCTAATTTATAACAATGTTTGCAATAACTTGGAAGGTTGTCAAATTCTAATGGCTGCCAAAAGCTAGAAAAGTCATCTCCGCAATCAATGAACACCCTAGATGGAAGTTTTTTCAAAAGGTCGACTTGAACAAGGACTTTAGCTACACTTGGTCTTGACAAATTACTAGTTGCTTGATCAATAGCTAATGGCTCCCCAAAAATCTTAGCAATAGAAAATAAACACACTTTGTTAAACATATGGATTGGGAGGCTAGGTAACCCAACCCAAACAGGAAATAGAGAAGACTCTTTATCCGGCCTCCAAGAGGGTGACCAACGGAAAACACGCATTGGAAAACGCCCAAGATGCCATTGTTCTTTAGTCCAAAGTCTATTAAAATCACCCTCATGAATAATCTGAATTAGGACATGTTTAGGGTCAATATGACCCAATTTAAAATCAGCTTTAAGGCCAAATTTCAAGAAGTGTTGTCTTGTGGCATCCATGGATGGGCAACCATGAGAAAATTTTCCAACCAATGTGTATTTGAATGGCTGTGCTAGAACATTAATAATTTCTTTTGAAAACTTCAAACAAGGCTCACCTCTGTGGGTAGAAGAAGGAATGGTAGTAAGGGCTGTAGTATGCGTACCATGAGGAGCCAAACCCTTCACAACCGAGGCAAAGGACTTTGCAGCAGTAGGAGATGATGGCTGTAGAGGGACGACGCTAGGGTTTCCATGCGGCTGTGAATTAGGGTTTGGAGGAGCCGTGCTTTCCACTCCAAGAACAGGCGGCGAACCATGGGAATTACAAGCCGGGCTTGGGCCATGAACAACCGACGGAGGAAGACCAGAATGAAGAAGAGGCCATTAGGCCGGAATTGAGGAAGAACGGCGGCTGCAAGGTTAAGCCTTGCAAACCCTAAGAATTCTGCTCTTAAGTGTTGCCATTCAGTGTTGGCAACACTCAGTCCGACACTCGAGAATTTCATATAGATTTTCATATTTTTGTGAGGTTTTGAGTGTTCATTTTCAGAGAGAGTTCTTTATATATTGTTTCTTAAGTTAATGATTGTTTATCATTAAATGAACTTCTTTGACCTTGTATTGAATTCATATTATTAATAGAAAGGTCTTGCCCTCCTGGCACCCATCAAGTTATATATTTATATAACTTGATAAAAATTATATTCTTGTGTACTCCCTCCGTCCCGGCCGACTTAGGACTTTTTGCCATTTTGGGCGTCCCACCCGACTTAGGACGGCCCAAAATGGAAACCTTAAATCACTATTCTCTCCACTCATTCTCTCTCCTACATTATTTTAATACTCACAACACCATTATAATTTACTATTCCCTCCACTCATTCTCTCTCCTATTTTTAAATTACACTCACAACATTTACCTTTTCCTTAATCCCCGTGCCATTTCAAAAAATCCTAAGTCGGCCGGGACGGAGGGAGTATTGTTTTTATTCTTCCGCTGCAAATTAGATTTATTTCTATTTATTTGTGTTTTCTAGAATTGGTGTGTGTTGTTGTTAGTGTTGCCAACACTAAGGACAACACTTGTGAGTTTCGTCTCACTTTGTGAGTTTTGCCTCACTTGTTCTAAGCCATAGACAATTTCACAATGAAGTCCCTAGATGTTTTTGAGCGGCGGTTGTTCTTTATTGCAATATTGAATGATAAATAAATAAATCAAAAATTATAAGATATATGATATATGATCATAATCACGCTTGGTACCATATTTATGGCACACAAATTTGAATCAATGAAGTCCCTAGATGTTTTTGAGCGGCGGTTGTTCTTTATTGCAATATTGAATCCCATGGATCTCGCATATTCTTGGTAAAATTTAGGGCAAATTGCAATTTTTGGCCTAAACTCGAGGGAGTGTCTTTTATACGGGGTCCCATATTTTTTTTGGCCACATTAGGGCTCAATATCTAAATTTTTCGTCATGTAAGGGCTTTTTGACGATTGTCGTTGGAAGAATCAATTATGTGGCATGTGCCGAGCATGTGCTTAACAAATTGGTTCAAGCTGAAGTTAGTTTTTCTTTTAAGAGGGTTAAAAGACATTTCCTAAGTTAAAAGGATTGCAATAAAAATTTATTTCACATATACTAAATAATCAAACTTGAAAACAAAATAAAAGTATAAAATAAAAAACAAAAATTATCTTAAACATATATTTTATTCAAAAATAAATAAATAATATTTATATTAGCAATATAAAGTAAGACATTAACTTTTACGGTTGGTCTAGTCAAGATCAACTGATTGAGATTTTTTTTTACTCATTTTATGTGTCTATCCCATTCATATATATTATTGTAAGACGGAGGGAGTATACTCGTATTTATTATTGAACGGTATAAAACGTGTTAATGTATTGAGCCCAATGAAAAGTATCCACAAATCATAAATACGACATAGGAAAACAATCTTGTGAATAGGACACCAGAAAACTAAAATCTATGTCGACCAAGACACACTTTTAAGTCAACCAGTACCTTAGTAACCATTGTGACTACGGGAATGGGCTCCCCTACCATTAGTCATTTCTCCTGGCTGGCATAGGGCAACGTCGGCTAGCACACTATGTCGAGGAGCATGCCTCCTCGACATACGTACAGAGGACTCTTCTAATTTTACTCCAATAGGGACATCATGGAATTAGGATCCGAGTAGGATTCAACTACTTATCTCTCCAAACTTTCTATACAAGGCAGGATACTATCTCATACAACTATAAATACAAGCCATAAATCACAATTTTCTGATAACGCATCTTTTGTCTCTAAACTATTGTCAATTGATTTGCTCTCATAAACAAAATACTTACTCTCACGCCAGAGGACCTTCGCTGGTGAAGCTCGGCTTAGTTTACGTGTTTGTTTATCTTTTTCAGGCTATTAAAGCATCCAAGATATATCTGAACTGCTAGATTTGGGCTGATCCGACGTTTTCGACATCATCAGTTTGGTTCCATTGCCAGGAAACGATCGTATTGTCCCTTGAATAGCCGAAAATTATGTTTCGTTCCTTCAAGATCTAATGGAAGACGGACACACCGCTAGCATAACATCAAATTTGGATAACCATCCTATGGAGGAAATTCTTGGCAACGCCGGAGCAGCAATTCTGCAGGCCAATGGTGGATTGCCGCCTCCTCTGCCTCTAAATGGCGGACTGCCACCACCGCCTCCTTTGGGCATGAACTTGCGATCTAGTAGACAGCCCGTGGCTGAGGTCTCCTTGTAGCCTACTCGCCATCAACGACGAGGATGACCTACTTCCAGTCAGGCCAGAAGGAGCGCTGTTCAAGGGGGCACAGACTCATCTCTCCCACTGGCTGATCGCAGAACTCTTCTGGTTTACGTAATGCGTCGGTGAAGAGGCTTCCAATTTGCGTCTCTTTAGGCTCTTCAGCAGTCCCCAAATTCACTTTGGTTAAAACCTCCTCGACAGTTTGGGCCCGGTTTTCCTCTCGTTTGACAACATGCTAAAAGGTCGAACCTTTTATTTAAAACGTATAGAAAATACATTGTGGGTTATGAACTCATAATCTTCCGTCGTAAGGCCGCCAGATGACTCAAAAGACTCAAATTCAAATACCACATGACTCGAAGCTAGACTCTAGGAGACGAGGGGTTGGACCAGGCTTCATTTCTCTTTGCAGGTTGTAGGTTTGGAGAAGGTGGCGATGGCTCTGGTAGCCATTCTTCGACTGATACCGTTCCCGGGGGAAGGCTTGCCTTTGGTTCGACTTCAAACCAAACCGCGAAGGTATTAGGCTATTTATTTTGAGGGTGTCCCTCCATTGGTGCTGCTACCAGATCCCGGGGGCTTTTGTGATAGAAGTCGTGGAGAGCTTCCTCTAGGAGGGCGAAGCACTCGCTTCTTTGGAGTTCATTCTTGCTGATATTGATTATCTTCATAGAATCTGCTCCCTTAGCTGAGGTCTTTGCTTGGATGAGATTCACGATATCGGAATCACGGGGGCATGCTATTTCTCCTTCCTTGACCAGGCTTCGAAGGATGTTGCGCCATTGTTCTTCCAAGTTAAGCACCGGGACGTTGAATTGGACTATGCTGTTGTAGCCGTCTTTATGGGATCCGAGTGTGTCGACATGGGGGTTGACATATTCCAAGGTGTTGGTGGTGGGCCATCTTTCTTCGGAAAGATTTTTGGCTAAGTATAACCACTCCTTGGTCAAGCTCCATTTGGGCGTCCATTTCTTGGTCCTCTTTTAAGCATTCTTCACAGTCGCATGGATCATACTCGTCCTCGGCCCATGAGTTCTTCGATTTCTAGCTCGTCGTGGCTTAATGCATGGATGTAGGGATCTCTTTTGAACTAGATCATGACTGGGGATTCGCCTGCCAAGGAATATTCTGTCATGTCGGGACCTTCTTCTGGGTCATAGCTTGCTGGCCAAGCGCTCTCCATCATGCTGCTCCCGCGTATCACTTCAAGGTTCCCGTTGACGTTGATGAATTTTATGCATTAGTGTAGGGTCGAGGATACTGCTTTCATTTGGTGCAGCCAAGGTCGTTCCAGCAAGGCGGAAAAATTGGACTCGATTTCCACAACTTGGAATTCCACCGACTCCATATGCTCGTCGAATTGGATGTTCAGAGTTATTGCTCCTAAAATAGCACGGGGCGTGGAGTCGTAGGCTCGGATTACTCAGGGTGAAGGTCTCATCCGGGAGCGGTCAATCCGGAGCCGTTTCATTGTACGCTCGGCAAGGACGTTCACCGACGAACCATTGTCGACCAAGACGTTCGGGAGGTAGAACCTATCCATCTTTATGAGGATGAGGAGGGCCTCGTTGTGTCTGTTTTTACACGCCGATAAATCTGCATCTGTGAGACCGCCTCCGGTGCTGCTGTTTGCTTCAGTCAGCCTTGCTTCCGGGGAGCACTCGATCAACCCATTGGTGTGCCTCAATTGTGGTAGGGATCGTAGGGAGACAGTCACTCTTGGATCCTCCCTTCTGGATTCCCTATTACGGGAACGTTTGACTCTGGTTTCGCATTCCCGGTCGTAGCGGGATAGCATGTTGACGATCTCGAAGACTGTAGGGGGCCTACTCGCATTGGAGTCTTCATTGAATGCTATCGTGTTGACTCTGTCGTTCCGGGGGAACAGATTTCCGACTGTGTTGGGGCCACGGGGGCGTTCCAACTTTCCTTCTTCAATTAGCCACTGGACCACTTGTTTCAGCACGAAGCAATTGTCGGTGGTATGGCCGGGGTAGTTGTGGAAGGCACAGCGTTTGCTCATGTCCATGTTAGGATTGAGATTCTTTGGCTGGAAATTCTCGAGAGGTTTAAGGATGTTCCATTTCACCAATGCTTCGAACACTTAGCTCAGGGGCATCTCGAGGTTGTCAAAACGCTGGAACTGCTATGGGCGAGGAGGATTGTTGTTCCTCGGGGGCGCCTGATCACGGCTTACTTGAGCTCCGTTTTGGATGTAGTGGACTGCTCCGGCGGCTTCCTTTCCTTTGCTTGGGACAGGTGCCGGATTTGACGGGTTTGCCCGGTAACGGTAGGACGAAGCATGAGCGGCTGCTGTCTTTTGTAGGCTTAACGTCTTTTCGAACTTAGTCTCGGCGTTGACCATGGCACGAAGGTTGGGATAGAAGTGGTGGCTAATCAGAGCCCTCAGAGATGGCTTCAGGTAGGAATGGAAGATGTCCATTTGCTCTTCTTTGGAAAGCAGATCCATTATCTCGCTCAGTTTCCAGTTCCACCTTTTGTAAAACTATCCCACAGGCTCGTCATCCTTTTGTTCGGTGGCTTGCAAATAATGGCGGTTGGTTTCCCATTCGAGGTTGGCACGGTACTTCTCTAGGAAGATCTCACTGATTTGATCCCAGGTGGAGCGATTTTCCGCCTTTACGTTGAGGAACCACCTTAATATCATGGATTTGAGGGAAGCTGGAAGTGTTCTGCCATTTATTGTGGGGTGGCCCCTTTGGCTCTCATACCTAATACGTAGGTATCGATGTGAGTTTTTGGGCATTATGTCCCATCGAACTTCTCCATTTCTGACATCCTGAACTTCGGGGGAAGGGGAACCACCTTGCTCGGATCTGTGGGCATAAGCGAGTCCTTTCGAGAGTTGGCCAATTTTCCTTGAATATCCTTCATTTGTTCGACCAACCAAGCCATGTGAGGGTCAGTAGGCAGAGGGAGGCTGCCATTTTTTGGAATGGAAACCAAAGACGGAGGAGGATTGGTCGACGGGATTGCCAATCGGGAATCTTGGGGAGGTAGTTGAATGTATACCAACCCGTACCCTTGATTGTTGAAATTGGAGCCAAGGGTTTGATTGCCCGGACCACCATGGGTTGTGTTTGGGAGCTGGGGAAATGTTTCATTAGCCCCAAGTGGCAGTCCAGCGGGTGGTAGGTTTGAAATGTCAGGATATCCGCTAGGGATGTCTGTCCCTGGCAGACATTGAGATTTCAGATTATGGCTGCGAGGCTCATATAGAGGCAAAGGATTGAATAACAGGGGATATCGAGATATATTGGGATCTGGGGGAGCGGGCCCATATGTGTGCTAGTGATAATGAGCTTGCGGAGAGAGCCGGGAAACGGGTTATGCTGAGGCGGGCAGATCGGAGCTGCTTGACTAATCCTCGACTGAAGCTTTGAGGGGGAGCTACTTTGCGTTGCTTGGTTTTCGTAGCTTGGTGGAGGATGGACTTGCTGATAGCTTTGGGAAACCGGGGGAGCAGACATTTCTTCGTCTTCTATGAGGACGAAGGTCCCATTAGGTTGGGGAACGGCGACAGTTCCGCGACGGCGCATGGTGTCTACGATCCAGGCTGGCTGTTCTTCTTGGCTCTTCTTAAGGGTTTCAAAGGCTTGCATCACCTCCTCCATTGTCTGGAGATTTCTCAGGGGTGGAGTACCATTTCCCTCACTGTTATCTGTCGACCCTGCCATGGGAGAGTAACGGACTGTTCGGATCGCTGAACCGGAAGGGCTGTCGGACCTTGTGACTTCAATATTGAAAAGACAACACCCGGGTACTCTCAACCACTCTCGTTTCGCTGGAGGGGGTGAAGGGTAAGGTTTAGACTTGGGAAGACCTTTTTTGGATAAAGGGGAAAAGCTCATGCGACATGCAGTTTCCCTTTTTTTTCTTTTTTTTATGTTTTTTTTTATGTTGTTTTAATTTACTTAAAACATATCCATGCTTTATGACACGGACTGGGTCAAAAACCAACCGAGTCTGGACAGAGTGTGACGCAAGCGTGTAGGGTTGACACTGGCTAGGATGGGAAGTTTGGAATGATTCCGTGCGCGTTTGAAAGGCATAGGAACACCAATCGAACTGCATCTGAGACCATCCCGGGTTTGGGGTTGTAGTGTACAGGACAAGAGTGCGCGTAGTGTGCGGTAAAATTCTTTTTCTGAGGAAAACAGAAAGTTTTGCAAAATGAATTTTAAATGTATGTACACAGATGATGCATTTTTTTTGTATTTTTTGAATAAGCAATAAAAAGTAAAGCACAAGCATACACACACAACAGTTAAAGAAGGGATAAAATAAAAGTTTGACCCTTATCATTGTTTTAAAAATCCTTTTTTTTATTTAAAAGTTTTTTAAAACAAAAATTCCCCAGCAGAGTCGCCAACTGAAATTACCCGATCCGTGGCCGGACGGCATCTCGCGCTGTGCGATCGTGCTGCGTTTCGTAGAGTCGCCACGCCGTTTTGATTGTGCCCAAAACATTGAGAAAATGCTTTGTTTTGTTTTGTTTTGTTTTGTTTTGTTGTGTGATGAAATTTTTGAGTTCGGAGGTCAGGTTACGCCTCGGGAAGAGATAGTTGAGCTCACCCGAGTTGCCTCGTATACACGAGTCTTTCGATACCCTTCTTTCTTTAAAAGTTGTGTGTGTGTGCGTGTGGTTTTAAAAATGCATTTTGAAAATAATGTCTACATTGTAGACGATGTATTTAAAAGAAATATTTAAATACTGAAATTAATTAAATGAAATTTGGAAGGAGGCCTTACCATTGTTGGATTGTGTCTATCTTCCGCGGGGGAATGTGTTTGATTGAGACGTCGGGGCCGATCGGGACGGACCGGGATTGCCTCGGGATGGACCGATAAGTTCAGGTAGAGCTTCGGGATGGCTTGCGATGGACCGGTGTATGCCGGCATAGCTTCGGGATGTCTCGGGATGGCTAGGTGTGTGCCGGCAGAGCTTCGGGATGTCTTGGGATAGCTAGGTATGTGCCGACAGAGCTTCGGTATGCTTCGAGAAGGCTATCTGTGTGCCGGAAGAGGCCGGGAAGGCTTAGAGGGGAGCCAGAAGGCTGGAGGGAGAGAGGAGAGAAGGGAGGTGTGAAGAAAATGAGAGGGGGAGCCCTCTATTTATAGGCCAAAAAAAATGCAATATGGTCCGCACGAACTCTTGTGGTATTACCATTTTTTGGCTTTCCTGGGTTTGAGGGAATATTGTGGACTTTAAGGGGATTTTTTTCATCATTTTGGCGTGTTGAAGGAAGTGTCCGTACGACCATTCTTACTTTGCAATATGGTCGGTACGGACCACTATGTCAAGTGGTCATTTTTTGTAATTCCTGCAAAGTCCCTTTGTTCCATTTTATCCCTGAAAGGCCTTCCTTTTGTTTGGTTGGTGGTTTTGGACCTTTTGGACGTTACGGGTCTTCGGAATCACGTATGCGTGAGTCCTCAGTGTTTCCTGTATGCTCGGATGGAGAGCGGTCCGGATTGGAGTACTTACATCACTATCAGATTTGTCATCATTTTCTTGACTTTTGTGTCGTTGGCGTGTTGACAAGGAAGTCCGCAAAAATAACCATACATGCATATAGGTCCGCACGGCTCTGTGTGTGATGTCAGATTTTTTTGACTTCGTGCCATCTCTGCAGGCCTTCTGATGTCTTTTTATGCCTGAAAGGTCCTTCTTTGGTTTGCTTTGATCAGTTTGGTCTTTGGGAAGTTACGGGTCTTCGTAATTGCGGAGAGGTGAACCCTTAGTGTTTTCCGTATGCTCGGATGGAGAGCGGTCCGGATTGGGGTACTTACACGACCGCGCTATTCTTATGTTATCTCGGCGCGACTGCCCAAGTCCATGGCGCGACCGCTCGACCCCTTCCGGCAGCAATGTGCGGCTAAGCTTATAAGTACAGCTGCAACCACTTCCTTTTCTAGTTTTCAGCACTTTGGCCCCTGAACTTTATAAAACCAGTTTTTCTCCTTTTTTTCCACATCAGTCCTTGAACTTATAAAATACTTAACAAATATATTAATTTCCCAAGGTTTCGAACATAAAATAAGCTTCGAAATATATCTTTTGGATGGGTAAAACCACATCCATCAAATAACCCCAAACTTATCTTTTACTCGTACTCGAGTAAAAAAAACTAAAACAAAATAAAAATTAACTAACTAATTAAAACAAATAAAATATTTTTGAGATTGTTCAATTCACATAATAGGTTTTCGGCTTCAAGGGCCCCATATTCCTTTGTTACGGATATGGCTGGATATACTCCTTTTACTCCGTCCCACAAAAAAAAAAAAAAAGTTGGCACAACATGTCTAAGATTTTACAACACACATAATCTACAAGTATCATCATGAATATGAGACTATATTTACATTGATGGATATAACTTACAATTCTCCACCACATAATGAAAGAGGAATGGATAATGAGGGATCATTGTTACCAAAATAAGATATTTTATAAGGTCACTTGTGTTATGCTATAAATCAATGATAATAAGATGGAATTGCATAAGGACACTCTTATGCATGTTTAACAAAACTGTCAACCCGGCTACTTTTTAGGGATCAAATATAGATTTATAGCTTGTAACGTATCGCGACAATCGCGGGCTAGGATCACGGTTACAAATGAAGCTAAGGAAATACAAAGTCAAGTAGTGAAACTAGAGAGTCTTCAATACATATCCTCACTTTAAATTATCACTCTGCTCCATGCCAACCCATAATTCAACCCCCAAACTTATAATTTTGCATACTTCACAAATGAGGTTTATCACATTTCTTTGTTTTTTGTCACTTTCCACTTCAACATTAGAGAGGGCAAGGCTTTCTTTTCATATTTTTCTCTTGTTATGCTTTGCATATATATATCACGAATAATATGCATTAAATACTTTGCTCAAGCCCCTCTTTTCAATATATAACATGACCATTTTCTTTCTTTTCTTGACCACTTTTCACTCTACCCTTGATTTACCAAACATAACCCACAATTTTCCATTCATTCCCTAGTTTCACTTTCTTGAAAAGCTGAGAAAATAGTGTATAAGTGTAAAGGGTAGGATGATGTAGGTACATAAGAAGGCGAATGGTGGTCTAAGATAACTTCCCACTTTGTGAGAGGTTATCTAGCGAAAAAGGGGTTCTAGCGGAAATTTTTATAAGTGACTAGAAAGCTAAAGGCTCACAAATTGGGTTCGAGGAAAATAGCCAAATATCACTTTTCGAATAGCCTAATTGATGTGTTATTGACAGTTATGCAAACATGTTCTAGTGACCTCAAGATTGCCAATGTGATCCTATAAAGATCTACTAAATTGGTAACAATGATCAAGAAAATCAATGCAAGTGAAAGGTGAAGCAATCATATTTTACATGCTTCAATGCAATTATATCCCTATATTGCTATTAACACTTAAAATATTAAAAATTTTAGCACCCTCAAATCATCATAAACTTTTGCACATCCCAAAATATGAAAAGAACAAAAAATTTAAATTTTTCTATTTTTTTGGAGGGTGACACTATATACACTACCCTATTTTTTTTTTTTTATTTTTTATTTAAAAAAAAATATATAAATAAAAATATACACTACCCTATAAACCCACAAATTCGAAAAGATATCTACCCCCAAACTCTAAACATGCTATGTCCTAATAGCAAAGAGAACTAAGACATGCATTGTGTTCAAAGGATGATATGACACAACAGAACATAATAAATAATAGAAATAAAACGTGCCTACTTGTCTCCCAATAAGCGCATTTGGTTAAGGTCGTTAGCCCGATCGTTGCCCATGTTTGGAATTCACTTTTTGTCCTTTCGGCCCAATTTATGGTTTCGCGGGTCCTTATTTTCAGTTCATGTCCTATATATATTTCTCGAGCTTTGATATTATTTTGTGCCCAATGAAATTTTTGACCTTTTAGCTTTTTGGGCTTCTCTCCTCTTTCAATCATTCACCAATTTCTTCACCCTCAAAAATAGGTAGAGGTACAAGAATGATGGTGAAATAATCCTTCACACTTTCGATGGGATGGAAAAGATATTCATTGAGGCAATTTTCATTGATTTGGTCGAGCCCAACCTCATCAACATGAACGACTTTATCGCCTTTTAATTTCTCTTCCACCCCATCTTCTTCACAATCAACACCTTCATCAACAACAACAATATCACTAGTAGGAGACGGGGAGAGTGTCGATAGATCATCAATAATGTGGTCATCCTCCCATTCACTTTGTTTAGGACAGACAACACTAGTATCTCGCTCACAAACCCTCAAGGCCTCTACTAGTTCAGTAACTTGCGCTTCCAACCACTTATGGCTGTACCTACTTGCTGTTTTTGTTGTCTATTTTCCTCCTTCAATCTTATCATTGAACTTTTTTTTACATCGTACCTCAAACGAACGATGGTATCATTTTATATCCAAATTTGTCATTGTATACCCCAATGTATTTCATTTTTACCATCGTACAACAAACAATGATGTTAATTTATACCCACATTTGTTATAAAACGACAATGGTTGTATTGCGAGGATAAAAAAAGATAATAAAAGTGAAACACGTTCAAAAATACCTTTAATCTAAATAAACAAGCAGAAGGACAAACAAAACACTCCATATGAATACGAGTTACAAAATAATGAAATATTTTTTTTCAGATATGCACCCAGGTTAGGATATAAATAAAAACACCTACCCTCACCAACCTTCAAACCCCATCAACTAAATATCAAACCAGCAAACCTTTCCAATCACATGTTCACAAAAACAAACCACCTCTGTCCTTTCAAATCCAACCGACCCAAGAAGAAAAAAAATAAAAAATAGAAGAAAAAAGAAAATAAAACACAACTAATATCTTTTCCCAAGAACTATTCCAATGATGATTGAAACCAGTGCTACACCAAGAATGAACTTAAAGCTTGTCCCGAAAGAGGTATGATTATGAGCATCTGAAGATGATAGATTTTGTGAACTCACTTCTGCCTTTTTCTTACTCTTGCGTTTTATGGGAGTTGAAATAGATCCAAAGTCCCTCGATGTCACCTCAATCGAGCTCTTCACAACCTCCTCCTGCAGCAATAATGTCAAAGTAACTTCAGTTGGTCATTAGATATTAATTTGACATAAGAAATGTAGGAGGATTTTCTGACCTTTTCTTTTGATTTTAGATCAGCTAGCTGCAGTTTTTTCTCGAGCTCTTCGACCTGTGCCTCTAGAAGTGAAAGTGACTTGCTTTTAGCTTCAATCTCCTCGAGAGAACTTTTCAAAGCAGCGTCTTTCTCAAACACTTCTTTAGACAATGCTTCTTTCTGTTAACCAGTTAAAACACAAATATGTAAATGAATATTCACCATAATAAAACAAAAAAACTACCTAATGAATTGATAAGTGACAGAGTAATGCAGTACCTCTTCTTTTAGCCTTGCCTCGACAACAGCTAATTGTTTTTCAAGTTCCTCTAAAGACTTTCTCAACCCAGCGTTCTCAGTAACGTAAATATTAATCTCATCTTTCAGGAAAACTTCATTAGATATGTGTTCCTTCACTTGTTCTTCAAGTTGGATTATCGCAGTTTGAAGGTCCTCCTTTGCAATTTGTGATGCTTCATTGAGCAGTTTTTTCTCTTCCGCAGCCGAAGATATCTGTCAAGAAAAAAATAATACCTTTTAGTGTCTTATCATAGAATGATATCTCAAGTTATAAACTACTCCTTCCGTCCAAGAATAAATGTCGCAATCATCCTAGAATAAATGTCGCGTTTCCAAATAAGGAAAGTAACTCAGTGCATTTTTATCATGGCACAAGTAATGTACAAACTAGTAAAACACCTTCCTTAAAAAGTTGACAAGTCAAATTCGACATTTATTCTGGGACAGGGGAGTATGAGAAATTGAAGTCTTTTAAAGTACAAACCTGAGCTTGTAGTTTCTGCTCTTCAGAAGCGAACTGCTGAGTTAAATCTTCTATCTCTTGCTTAGAAGAATGAAGTAGCTCAGCCACTTCATCCTTCTCGGCAAGGGCTGCAGACAGTTTTGTTTCAAGACCATTTAGTTTTGACTCATATGAGGCCAATTCTTGAGTGAGCTTCAAGTTCACTTCAGCTAGATCTTCACTCTCTTTTGCATAATGACCAGATTTGCTTTGCACTTCTTCAACCAGGCTTTCTAGACTACTTAGCTTTAACAAGGCCTGTTCCAATTCATGTTTACGGTTTTCAGCAAGTGCAGATGCTTCATGAGCCTGCTCCTCATATGCCCTTATCTGAACTTCAAGAGCTTTCAGCTTATCTAAAAGGTCAGTAGCTTCTGAATCTTGCTGACTTAATTTCATAATAGCTTCTTGCAGCTGTTCTTCTGCTTCTGAAATGCGAGCTTCGCTTTTCAAATGGAGTTCAGAAACTCTTGAATGCTTGTCGGTTAAATCAGCAATAGTGTTACTGTGAGAAGCAACTGTTTGAACAGTAGCCTCCTTTTCAGCAGTTTCTGAAGCTAGTAAATCTTCTAGTTCAGTGATCTTGTGTTTGAGCTGAATGTTCGTCTCGACTAACAGTTCATTCTCTGATAAGGACTGAGCGGCTTTATCTTCAGCCTCCGATGTCCTTCTTTTCAGTTCCTCATTCGCACTTTCTGAAGAAGCAAGTTTGACCAAAATTTGGTCCAATTCTTCCTTTAGAGAACCATGTTTTTGAGATGCTTCAGCCACTAGCTCTTGATGCATCTTCAATTGATCTTCAAGGGTCTTTGACTTTTCAAATAATGAATTAGCCTCGATATCCCTACTCGTATAGTTTGCATTTGCTTCCTGGACTTTCAGCTCCGAGTCCCTTGTAAGGGTCTCATGTGCCTTTTCAAACTCCGAGCTCCTTGCGGTAGCATGCTCCAGTAATCTTAAATGTTCCTCTATTTGCTCCTCCGCAGATTTAAGCTTCTCCACAAGCTCAGTTTCTCTCAATCCAGCAGCATTAAGATCACTTTCGATGCATTCCAATTGCTGTTCAGACTCTTTCAGTTCATTTCTCAGGACTTCCAGAAGGTTCTCTGCTTCAGCAAGCTGTTCTGCTGAGTTTCTTGCTGCATCTTCTAGATCTTTCTTCTCCACAGTTGCCACATTCAAACACTCGCTCAATTCGATTTCCTTTTCATTGGCTGCTTGCAGTGCAACCTCTAGATCTGCTGCTTTCAGTCGAAATGACTCAACTTCGGCTTCGAGTTCAGATACCTTGTGAGAGTGTTTTGTAGATTCTTCTTCTGCAACCACACATTTCTTCTCTAATAAGCTTATCTGTTCTTCAAGCTCCTGGATTCGATGTTTCTCTGCTTCTAGCAACAGACTCAACTCGCTTGCCCTCTTGCCAGCATCTTCAACTTTGGAATGCGATATATGGACTAAATCTTCAAGTTCAAGGCTACGCTGATGTGTCACATCAGCTCGTCCTTCGTGCTCTGCGCACTTTTCTGCAGTACTCTTCAACTCTAATTCGAGCTCTGCATTACGTGCAGTTGACTGGCTCAGTTCAGACAACAGTTCAGTTGCCTTGTTTGCATATTCTTCCACTTGGGCAGTCAACTGTTTCTTTTCTTCCTCTATATCACCTAATGCAGAGTTGAGCTCAGCTATCTTCTCAGAGAACTGCTCCACTTCTCTTTCAGCATCTCGTGCTTTTAGTTCTATGAGATTCAGAAGTTGTTCAAGTTCCAACTTCCCCTGCTCTGCTGCAATACAACGAGTCTCGAGCTCTCTCACCTGTGCTTTTGCTTGTTCTGCTTCATCAATGGAAGCACGGACGATGTCTTCGAGCTCAACATTCTTCTGTGTAGCACTTGTCACTGCATGTCCAGATTCTAAGTGAAGCTCTTCTAGAGATCTCAACTTCTGCTCAAGTTCTGCACTGTTTGCCAGAGCTTGAGACAAAAGAGAGTCCGTCTTAGAGAAATTATCATCTGACGACTGCAGCTTTTCTTCAAGATCCTTGCAGAGCTCCTTCGTCTGTTCTAAATTAAATGTTAGATCACTTACAGCTGCTTCAAGAGCTTCTTTCTGTGCTTCGACTTTGGCAAGCTGCTCTTGAAATGTGGAATTCTGTGCTTCGACAAGTTCCTTTGCATTCGCTTCCTCATTCAGCTTCAACTTAATTTCATCCAACTCGGATACTTTTACTTGAAGATCTTCTTTGGTCAATAAAAGAAGATTTTCCAAGGCTGAGATATCTTCTTTCACCTGGGATTCTGAAGCCCTAGTTTGATTAAGTTCTTCAGTTAATTCATTTATCAAAACTTCCTTTGCAGAAAATTTCTCCTCGATGTCCAGAAGCTGAGACTTTGAAGCCTCTAACTCCCCTTGAACATTGGAAAGCTCAGCAGTGGTACTTTTGAGTGCATCTTCAACCTTTTCATTTTCCGCAATCTTGTCATAAAGGCCCTTAACTTCTTCTTGCAGAGTAGCCATCTGACTTTCCACCTCTTTTGCACTAGCTTTTGCGAGTTCGAGCAGCTTCTCGAATTCTAAGGCCCTCTTCGTTTCCGACTCAGCTAGCGAACCACTTTGCTTATGCAACTCTTCGAATTTCTGTGCATCACTTGAAGAAACATGTAGCTCTTGCTCAATCTCCTGCAACCTCTTACTTGAGCTCTCAAGCTCAAAATTTAGACTGTCAAACGATTCCTTCACATTGACCAGTTCCAGCTGCTTTGACTCTTGAGACTGCAAAGCCTCTTGCAAAGTGTTCAGTTGTTGACTATATCTCTCCTCGGCATCTGAGAGCTGCTCTTGTAATTTCTTGACATTAAGCTCAAGATCTTCATGTTTCTTCCCACTTTCCTCCAGCTTCTCCTTGGTAACCAAGAGTTCATTTTTTAACTGAGAATTCTCAGATTCAGAATGCTTAAATGCTCCAGAAATTCTTTCTAGTTCAATCTCAAGTTCTTTCACCTTTTCTTCAGCTTCCAGAACTTCCCTGGTCTCTGACGAAATGTTCAAGCTTCGATGAAAAACAGATGATTTGTGATCAGCAACAGGCTTAGTTTCAGATGTATCCATGCCAACATCTTTTGCATCATCCATTGGTTCGTTCTCAACTTTAATAAATTCTTCATCGAACGTAGCCTCTTCCTCTACTTTCTTTCCATCTTTAGTCACCTGTAATACCATTTTGGAGCAAAAAGTATGTTTTAAGTTATACTCTCAGAAAGATTCAAGATGTTATTTTTTCACATTACAGGTACTACATCATTCCTACTCTTTTACTCCCTTAGTCCCATAGTAGATGTCGCATTTGACTTGTCAACATTGTTAAGGAATATCTTGTTTGCACATTACTTGTATCAGATGTTAAAATTGCACAAATACACTATCTTTTTATAGAAATGCGGCATTTATTTTGGGAAAGACTAAAAAGGATGGTGCGAACATTTAATTTTTAGGGCGACATTTATCACGGGACGGAGAAGTATTTAGTTTTTCAACTTAAGGTACCACCAGGGTACATAAGCAGAAAAGAGTGAAGCAAAACTCACCTTGACAAGATCAACATTGTTGTCTGTATGGTCAACAACCTTCATCACAGGTACCTCTGAAATTGCTGCAGTTTCTTCCTCCATCAGAGAGAATTATTCTTACACTTTAACAAATTAAAAGAGTCTTCTGCAAAACCCAAGTATGAATAATGAGTTCAATTTTCATCAACGTAGGAATGATAAGTTAAAACAAATACTCCCTCCGTCCCACTCCAAATATCCCAAAATCCTTGCGGCACGGAAATTAAGGAATAAATATATATAATGTAAAAAGTGTATAGTGAAATAAATGTTGTGAGTATGAAAAGTGATGTAGGAAAGAGAAAGTGGGGTAGGGAATAGTTAGTGGATATTTATTGTGAGTATGATAAGTGGGTCCCACAAATAAAAAAGTAATAAAAAACTTTCTTTTTTGGGTTGGGACATTTTAAATGGGACACCTAAAAAGAAAAGTTGCGACATTTGAATTTGAAGTGGAGCGGAGGGAGCACTATCAATATAGGAGGGGAATAGTGAAGAAAGATTCAACTCTGAAAGGGTGGCCTTTTCCTTAATACTGTAAATGGACAGACTTTCATTTATTTGGAGAGTAAACAATAATGTCTCTAAAAATTTGTACCATTTTGACTTTTATAATCAATTCACTCGAAATCATAAAAGTCAAAATAGTAAGAACTTTTAAAAAAGAGACAAATATTCAAAAAAGTGACCAAAAGATTTATCAAAAATGAGTTTGACAAAAATCATGTATTGTAGCTAAATTTTAAGCAAAAACATAAAAAATTCGAAACAGAATTAGACAAATAATCAGGTGACAGCTTACTTCTACAGTACTGGAGTATATTAGGAGTATCGCTTTATCTCTAAATTTTTTGGCACGCATAGCAATGCAGACCCACGTCATCTAGTAGATTATTAAGAAATCTAATTATGACGTACTCTCTCTAATCTCTATCCTGCATAACTTTTTTTTTTTTTTTCCATTTTGGGCATTTCACGTACCATTTTTCTTTTCTAAATAGCAAAAAATCTTTATTATTCATCTCACTCATTTTCTCTCTTACGTTACTTTTATAATTACAACACAAATCAAGCTACTATTCATTTTACTTATTATCTCTCTTACCTCATTTTTTATACTCACAACACTTATATCAATTACACTTTTTCTTAATTTTCGCGATAAAACACTAAGGGGTCCTTTGGTAGCCGAGTGGGATTAACCCGTATTAATAGCGAGGAGATTGTTAATCCTATAATTAATAGAGCAAGTTTTGGGAGAAACTAGTTTCTTCATAAATTATAAAAAGTCCATTTTTTTTCTACTTGCAAGTAGTTAGCGAATATTTAGAAACAGTTTATAAAACAGGACTTTCTATAACTTAAGGAGAAACTAGTTTCCCCCAAAATCTTGTGTAATTAATAATGAGGTTTCCTAATAATATTGATTGAAAAAAAACTTTTATTTGGTAGAAACAGCATAAAACAAGACAATGTTCTTTAAATACCAAATTACCCGTAACAAATATAAAAATACAATCAATAACACAATTAAATAAAATTAGCACTTTTTTTTCTAAATTGACAACCTGTTAACATTTTGTATAGAGAAAATTAAATATGGAAATCAAGTCATTTAATAGTTGACATATATATTGGAGGTAGTTTCGTCAAAAATATTTTTATCCACCATCTTCTAATACCCTCATTAATGATACCACTTCTTCATTGGGATAAATAAGGAGAGCATAAGAAGTTAATCCCGATGAATAGGATAATTTATAATGTTGCCTTTTTCCCTACCAAACAATTGACTTCGGGATTATTAATCACATTTGGGGCTAAGACGGGCTAACAAGCGGGCACTAAGAAAAATGATACGTGGAGCGAAAGAGAATATGATTGACTAAATAACATTAGAATAATTCAAATATCTAGATAATTAGATTCATTTACAAATGTGCTATATTTCATTTCATAACAATAATAAGGATAGATATGATAAATAATGATAAAAATTTCTAGGTAATAATAAAATAACAAGTATGTTAAATAGATTTTAGCTTTTTCAACTATATATATATATTTGGCCATTAAAAAAAATAATACCTAATGATTTACGTATGTGGCCTCAAAAAATTTGGATATACGGAGTATGTAATTTTAGAATACTAAAAAAGGACAATGACCGTTTTTTGAATTGGAAGGAGTATGAAAGATAAATCAAACGTTGTTGGAGCATATAATAAATCATACTTCCAATCATCATAAAATTGTGCAAAAAAAATTATCCTTTTTATAATCAACACAATTTTTTTTATCATATAATAACAATTAATAAAACATATTCTTTGACAGATTACTCACTCAGTGAGTATCAATGGATGATTGCTCTGTTATATCCAATGCTTTGAAAATCGCTAGGAGAATGTTAGGCGATGAAGCTGAATTTAGAGCTTGGGGCTTAGAGGGGGCCTAACCAGGTCTAGGCGAGGCGAGATCGAGTATTTAGACACAAAGGTTATAAGTGCATGCTATAATACACAACATAAATTGAAGCCAAGTCAAATTCAACCTCATTTATTTTGTTTTCATTTTCAATCATTGTAAAACAACTTCGTTTTAAGGCAACAAAAAAAATACTTAAATCGCATGCACCCGCTTAGACCCGTCTAAACTCAATTGGATCAGCCTAAAACCTAATTGCCGCCTAACAAAAATCGCGACGTTTGCCCCGCCTAGCCATCTTTTTAGGCACTTGTTATATCTTAGTCCACATTTCTTTAAGTTGCTTCTAACATTCCCATTTTTACGTGTGGAAGGAGATATTTAATACGATGTGTAAATTAATAAAATTGTATTATTAAATACATTATGAAATATTAAAGGAAAAAAAACAAGTTCCAGATCCGAAGGTGGATAAAAAAAAAAATTAAAAAAAAAAAAAAAACACTAGTTTCTAGTTTCTTTTACCGACCGACCACCATCCATGTGGGGACTGGAGAGAGAAGATGACGCCCATTATTATGTAGCCTTTCTTTATCACTTTCTTGTTACACTTTTATCAGTTTTTTTCTCTAGAATCCAATATTATTGTACATGCAATGACAGTCTTTTATTTGACTATACATAAATACTTTGATTTTCAACTCAATTTAACATAAATTCGCTTCTTCTCAAAAACTACATTATATGTAAAATTGTCTTTCTAAGAAAAACTACTGGAATTGAGATAACTATGAACAGTAGAAATGGGAAGAGGGGATATAAAAATCACATTAGGACAATTATTACGGAATTGAGGAAGTACCTGCTTCTTCTTTCCACGTAGATAGTCAACTTTCTTTTTCATTCACTTTAAAAACTTCTTTCCACGTATCTAGTCAGCTTTCTTTTTTGTGATGTAATTAAATTATTAAAATAATCATGTATATTATAGAAAAGTATATAAATCATTTTTCTGAAAGAATATAAATTACATTTAATCGTGCGAAATAATGATTTTATTTCTACGGTCCAAGGCAAGGGCTGAATATTGACTGGTCAAGACTATAAGGACAAGAATAAATAATGGAAGTCAGTAAGGAAGAAGATAGGATCCTAGAAAAAAAACGTTAAAAATAATTAATATCCATCTCACTGCCATCCGGACTATTAAAAGCCAATTACAGCGGACAGAATAATTTTCTCTCTTACTCTTTATACTCCGTATTTTCCAAGAGAGACAATTAAAATAGAATCAATTAACAGTCCAGAGCAAGGTACCGAAGATGATTAATTAAAATGAATAATTACATTATTATTATTATTATTATTAATTTATTATTAGCATAGCATGATGGGGTGGGGGGTGGTAAGATTATTTTGAATATAACACATTATAATTTTATTTCTAAATTTAATAATTTAAAAAATGTCTACTACTAAATTTGTGCATTTTGAAAAAGCAAATGGGAGAAAATATAAAAACATGTGTAAATAAAATAAAATTAAATAATATAATATAAAATTAAAAACTTAAACCAAATATTTATATTTATAGTATAAAACAATAATAAAGGGATTTTTAAGCAATAAAATAAAAAAGTGAGATCATATAGAGAAAAACATAAAAGAGGGAGGGTGACATAATTAAAGGTTATACGTTACAAGCACAACTGACCTGTAAAAGAAAAAAAGTTGTACACTATAGTGCTAATCCACTGTATTAAGAAATGTTCAAAAGTAGAATACATAATATCATATCAAACTAATTAACAAATACTCCTACTTTAGTAGAATTATTGTCGAAAATTACAATCATTTTACATTAATTAATATCATACGGATCAATCAAATAGAAAAAAAAACAACAATAATCATTCCAAACTAAATAAATTATGTAGTTCCAAAATTACAATCATTCTCCGATTAAAAAGAAGAACTAGAAGAGCTATAATAATCATTTCAGACTAAACAAATACTGTTGAATCATAATTTAATTTACGATTATTGTAAACTAATAATATCATACGGAAAGACCAATTCAACCGAAGATGAAGAGTAAAGAAGTTGACGAATGAACTTAACAAAGCAGATGCATCATCTGTGTGAGTGTGTGAAGAAACATCGAATCGAATCGAATCAGAACATTTGGATGATGATCTGGTTTATATGAATATTCTACAAGCTGATTAGCTACAATTATGTAACAAAATCAATCGATAAAAACACACAGAAAATTAGCTGATTAACTTTAGATCGAACAATCAAACTACAGAAAAAAACAAACAAATATACATATGCTTACCCGAGAGAATTATTGGAGTTTGCTTTTTGGAATTTCTGCTTGCCTCTTTTTGTTTATTCAGCGAAATATATGAGAGAGAGAGAGGAAGAGGAAGAGGAAGAGGGAATTTGGTTGGTACAAGAAAAGGGAGTCCATATTTGATGGGTTTTTTCAAGGGGTGGCGATGTCTGTGGGACCCACTAATTGAAACAGCCAGCCAATTAGGTGCCGCTTTCCACCAATGCACTATTCTCTCCTTCGTCTATTACCAACACTACCCTTTCCTTTTAATTCGGTTCATTTCAAGTGTTTCATTAGTTATATTCCAATTTATTACTCTCTCGTGAAATAAAAGATTGTCTCATTTGTCATTTTAACTTGTTCCAAAAAATATGTTTTATTTTTAAATTTAGGCATAAATGTTAGTGCAAATCTACTAAGGTACAAGAAGGTGAAGTTCTTCCTTAATAATTGTAAAATGTACAACAGGACAATCTTTTAGAGAGGAGGGAGTATAATACAACTAACTCATATATCATTTTTTTAAAATTGACAAACGAAATATAATTGATGATGCAGTAAACGAGTAAACGATTTTAATCAGAATCAATCCAGCGATAGGTTGATCTTCAGCAACTATAACTTGAAATCACGAACAAACAAATAGTCGGGGTGGTATACGGCTAAAACCCTACGGCGTGATGATAAGATGTCGAGTTATATGAGTGTATAAAATGATGTAATATCAAAATAGCCAATAAGACATTACATTTTTACGTTGGATATAGTCTGGTATATATAGGAGCTCCGTAGTATAATAAGGAATCCCTTAAATAGTGTAGATAATGTAGGCGTAACGATCTACGTGGTTGTAGAAGACGGTTATAGATTGAGCCGTAAATAGATGTGCAATTCTGTAGGTCGAGGTCGCTTGAATATTCGAGGCCGGCCTGACTTCGTGCCTTAGGCAGGCAGAGATAGTGCAAGTAGGTGATCGTATGTTGTACGAAGCTAGGTCGAGACCAAGGATGGTCGGATAATGAGCTAGGTCGACGAATCAATGTTGTTAGGTCGCTTGGGCCTTTATAATTGGATTGACGCATTCAATAGCTGTAAACTGATGTTTGAATTATTGGGCTTCAGGGCCTGATTCGTCACTTTTATTACATAAATTGGCCCCCCCCCAACTTTCTGAGTTGACTTTCTCAACCATTAAGTTATGAGATATTTTGTGATGATTCACGTGCCTCTCTATTAGAGGTCGATTGGACAGACATAGGTCGCTCTCGATGATTGACTTTTGGCTGTTGGATGCGTCGTTTAATGCGCCGTAATTTTCGTCAAAATGGTACGATTCTGGCGATTGGACAACTGCCTTGAGAACCGTTGCGAAACATTAACTCTGACAAACGGAACAGTTATGTCCCCCACCCTTTCCAATTCAGGTAAGGATTTGGAGACATATATAAGAAAGAATTCCTTTTCTTTTCCAACTTTACCATTTTTAATCTCTTAAACACCCATGAAGAACATATAGCAAGGATTCGATTCTCCGGCGTAATCAACTCTTCAGTTCCACCATTGTGCTCCATTTTTCCCAAATTTGACAAGGTACCTTTCAATTTCTCTCCTTTAGGTTTATTTTTAAGTTTTCCCCATTATTCTGCCATGGCCATAATCTTTGGCTTCGAGCTAGGTGTTAGGTATGGGTGTAATTACATAAACCTTAGGATTTATAAAATATTAGAAGGTCCATAGAGGGAGCTGACTAGAGAGGGGTGTATCACCATTTTAGATAGGTGGAGCTTATTTTATGGCGAGATAGGGTTCCAGCTGGTGAGAGTATGGGGGATTTAGAGGCGGATGATCCACGAATTGTTCGCTTTCGTCTTTTAAATAAATTGATTTACCATATCATAATTTTTTACATCAAGTCCAACAAACCTCCCTTTCCCAGATAGATTAGCATTCCTAGGGGAATCTAGTTCGTCTTAGATAGCTCGGAATATACTTCAACAAGGTCTGATTCCTCTGTTTTTGTGTCTTTTGTAGATATGGCATATCAACAGACTTCTACCTCTTCATCGTCGAGCTCTTCCTCCGGCAATATATAGTTGACAAGTTTTGCTCGACAGTTGTTACAGGCCGCAATGAGAGGGGGTATGTGTCCCCCAAGCCGGCCATAGGGAGGAAAAATGCAAAGTCGAGAATCAAGATCGACTTCATGACTTTTTCGAGGTGCCCGTGATGACTTCCACCTAACCCACTATACTGAGAGACAGAGGAAAGCTCAGTTTTGGATGCACTGGGGTTTGAGCAAAACTAACGTGGCTTTCTACTACGTCCCGTTTGAGGCCGATCTACGCCTTCCTCTAGATCCCATCGTATGTGAGTTCTTGGAGTGTATGGTCACTGTTCATATGCAGTTGGGTGCAATACAGTGAGGGTTCTAGTCTGCTTTACCATGGTGAGTAGGTTTGTGGGGTATGAGCTCTGTATGCAAGCCTTTAGGAGGTTATTCAAGGTTGTAATGAATGAGAAGGAATAAGAACCCCGGCCAAAGCTAAGGCCCCAAAATTGTTCACCAACATGCCCGACAAGGTTTAATGGTGGAATAGCCACATGATTCTTGTGGAGAGTAGGAAGGGATGGGAGTTCCATTTGCTTGAGGCTGATATGCCCCCCATGAAGGAGGAGGATTACTGGGTCCCAGAAATGAACGGGGAGCTTACTCGTAGTTTGACCCTAGTGGCTCGGAGGAGCTCTATTATTTGGGCGACATTGGGGTCAAATAAGCACTTCTTTATTCAAGCTGGCATGATGCTAGGAGGAGATGGGGAGGTAGCCCCTATAGTGCCCATAATCCGTAGTCTTAGGTACCCAGATTGGGTGATCCATGAGAGGGAAAGGTATGAATCCCGATGCCACTTCTCCAAGAAGAAACCAGGCCACTGGAGAGGCCTATTCCACTATGGCGGTTAAGTACCTTTACATTTTTCTGTCATTTTGCTCGCTTACTCCTTTGCTAACTATTTCTTTTGGTCGTGTAGTCCTTACTCCCAAGCAAGAAGCCAATATGAACAGAATCATCGACCTTGGTGACAGGAGGAGGAACAAGAAGGCACATGGTGCTGCCAACGCCAGGGCTAGCAGGGAGAAAGAGGCCATGGATAGGAATGCTTTGCTCCTAGAGCATGAGTAGGGATTGTCCCCATTGATGGGACTGGGCCAGTGGAGCCCATCGAACAAGCTCCCAAGGTGAAAATTATTAGGGGAGAGGGGGAGGTCAACATGTCGATCGAGCTGGAGTCGGGCTCTGAGCCCAGGCAAGAGTCTACTGGGGTGGATCCCCACAATGTTCTCGACCTCGAGCTTGATGCTGATGAGCCAGAGGAAACTGATGCTGACCTTCCCCTTAGTCGACTGAGGAAGAGGTCCCATGTCGACCTGGGACTTGAAGAAGCTGGCACTACTAGAGCCGCGGGTTCTGCCTCGAGCCATCCTCCTCTCCACACCCCTTCTTTCAGAAGCACCGAGGAAGTGCAAGCCATGGTGGAGAGGCTAAGTGATGTCCCTTCCCTCATTGGGATTAACAACTTGTGCCGCCAATATTCCGAGGTAATTCTTGTATTTTCCATATTTTTTCCTTGTCTGTTTGGTCGCTTATACTTTTGATTGCCACCTCACTAACTATCTTCTTTTGTCTGTGCAGTCTTTTGCTCTGATGAAGCAGGCCAAGTACAGCTGGAGGGCTACCATCAAGAAGGAGCAGATTGCCTCCACCAAGTACTTCAGGAAGGCTAGGGAGGCCACTGAGCTGAGGGAGAACCTGGTGGACTCTGAATCCCAGTGCTGAGCTCTCCAGGCCGCACATTTTAATGCTGAGAAGGAGCGGGATGAGGCTCTGGCTTATTTGAAGGTGGCAAGGGAGCGGCTCGCTCCTCTTCAAGCTCAAGTCGACTCTCTAGCTCTCGTTAAGGCTGCACTGGAGGAGGAGGTGGCTCTAGCTCACCAAGAGAAGGATAAAGCTGAAGGCCAAGTTGAGCAGCTATCTGGCATGGTCCAAGATTGGACCATGAGGATGGAACAAATGATCAAGGATCATCAGGAAGCTCGACTCAGGTGGGAAGAAGAGGCCCATACAAGGGAGAGGGCGGCCGTCGAGCTGTTTAAAAACAGCGATAAGTGTTACAATATCATAGTATCCTGAGCTAGGGATTTCTATGATGTTGGATGCCAACATATGGCTCGGCGAGCCCTAGTTGACCCTTCTATCGAGCTGCTCGTTAAGAAGTTGGCCGAATGGGCCCATGCAAAAAGGTATGATGAGGCTGCTTGGGCTGGACATTCTTTTATTCCCTTCAATGACAACAACTTGGTCGTCATTACTCAACAGGATGCAGAAGATGGGCTAGAGCCATGGGTTGCCCCTCCAGTTAATCAAAGGAACTTTAATGTCATACTCTAAGAGCTGGAGGATGACGACGAGGAAGATGAGGTCACCCAAGACCATGTTTTTCATGATGTCGAGCATCAGGAGCATGAGCCAGAGCAGCAGGGGCAGGCAAGCAACGATCAAGAAGATTGATCTTTTGTTTTTTATTTAGTTTTGTAATGAACAAGTCTCAAACATTTTTACTTTTATTTTTAGTCGTCAATGCCTTAGCCCCGGTTTGGGAGGCCTTTTAACTCATAACATTTGTATTTTGATAAGTTCTAGCTCGCTTTTGGGGGATTTATTATTTAATACTAGTTGACTTTTAAATCATTTTACTTTGATCCGTGCTTCTGTCGTTTATGTCGAACTAGATTATGTAGAAGATCGAACAAAGTCTTAGTCGGACCAGTTTGCCATAACGAAGCAGACTAAGGTTTTAGTCGAACTTGTTTAAGAACGAGATTGACATAAGTCTTCAGTCGAACCTGTTTAAAAACAAGGTTGACTTAGGACTTCAGTCGAGTCTGTTTAAGGAATGAGACTAACTAAAGTCTTCAGTGGAACCTGTTTAAGAATGAGCTTGACTTAGGACTTCAATCGAGTCTGCTTAATATTTCGAGATTGACAAAGAGTCGAACCTGAATTGAATACGATGTAAGTATAACACAATTTGTGAATAGAACTTCTTGGAGGCAACCCCATTTTATTGATGAAGTAGATCATTACATGGAGAGCTTAATCAGAAATAATATCTAACTAAGTGGCTATCATGCCAAGGATGTCTCAGCTCGTCACCACCTGGATGGCCAATCATGTAGCTTCCTTCCTTGCCAATTCTGGTGATGATGTAGGGTCCTTCCCAGTTCAGAGATAATTTATTTTGTTCAGCTTTCCTTCCAGTTACCTCGATCTTCTGTAGGACGTAGTCTACAATATTGAACGACCTTTTCTTGACCTTCCTGTCATGATACCCCTTAGTTTTTTGCTTGTAATTGACCATTCTAAGCTGAGCAGTCTTCCATTTTTCATCTAGTGGGTCCAAATCGAGTAACCTTTTGGAGTTATTTTTGTTCTGATCAAACAAGGCCACCCTTGCTGTAGGAATTCGTAGTTCAGCCGGTGCTATGGCCTCCGACCCAAATGTAAGAGCAAATGGGGTTTCCCCTGTAGGCCCCCGAGTGGTTGTACGGATTGCCCAAAGAGCAAGGGGTAGTTCATCCAACCATCTGCCAGCTCGACCAATTAGGCCCTTATTTAGTGCTGTCAATACCAATTTGTTTGCCGCTTCTGCTTGCCCATTTCCTTGTGGATAAGCAACAGACGATTTCCAGTATTTCACTCCCAATCTTTTCATCTCTGTTTCAAAAGCAGTTGAAAATTGTAGCCCATTGTCTGAAACAATTGAATGTGGCACCCAAAAGGGACACCAAATGTAATCATAGATGAAGTTGATGGCGTTTTCCTCTGTTATATTAGCCAAAGGTTTTGCCTCGATCACTTGGTGAAGTAATCGATAGCCACGATCACATACTTACAATTACCCCGAGCGGGTGGGAAGGGTCCGATCAAATCTACCCCCCACATGACGAACGGCCAAGATGTGACCACAGGTGTTTGCTCAGTTGTTGGGAGCCTTGGTAGGTCAGCATACCTTTGACACTTATCACATTTCTGCACAAACTCACGAGCGTTCTCCCTTAGATGAGGCCAGTAGTACCCTAAGGTGAGTATCTTGTCCGCCAAAGTTCTGGCCCCCGGGTGTCCACTACATGTTCCACTATGTACCTCGAGTAAGAGTTGAAGAACCTCCATGGGATGAACACATCTCAACAACGGTTTCACAAATGACCTTCTGAACAATGTGTCCCCATGTATTGTTAACCTAGGGGACTTCTTATTTATCGTTCTAGCTTTTTGCTCGTCAATTGTTAGCTCGTCAATTGTTAGCTCGCCTGTTTCAATATAGGCTTTCATCTCGTCATTCCAACACTTAGAACCGTAGATCGAGCATAGAACCTGCACTCTTTCGTATGTTGGATGCTCTAAGTATGAGATTGGTTCTCCATGCTGCTCGTCTGAAGTGGCTAACTTAGAGAGTAGGTCGGCCAAGTCATTCTCGTCATGGCCTACCCTCTGTATTTCTCAGAACTCCAAGTCTTGGACCAACTTTTTCACCAGCTCGCAATACTTGATCAGAATGGGATTGATCACTTTATATTCTCCTTTGACTTGATGCACGATCAACTGGGAGTTGCAGTAGGAAATGATATTGGTTGCCCCAAAGCATCTAGCGTACTCAACTGCTGCGATTAAGGTCTCATACTCGGCCTGGTTGTTGCAGGCTTGGAATTTGAACCTTAAAGCTTCTTTCTCTACCAGTCTCCGGCTCGATCAACACAATCCTAGCTCCACTAAATTGTTTGTAGCAGACCCATCTGAGTAAACCTTCCAGCAGTCGTCTGGCAAACTCGCAATCTATTGGTTTGATGGTTCTTTCCCCTTGGGCTCTTTTTTGGGGCGGTCTCTGCATTGTCTTCCTTGGTGAACGTAATCTCGACCAAGAAGTCAGCCAGAGGTTGAGCTTGTAAAGCCTTTCGAGGCCTGTACTCGATGTCGAATTTCGTCAATTCTATAGACCAGTTGAGCAGTCGACATGAGCTTTCTGGTTTGTACAATATCTTTCTCAACGGAGCATTAGTTAGCAAGACAATAAGGTGAGCAGAGAAGTAAGCTCGTAGCTTTCTAGCCTCTACCACTAAGGCGTAAGCGGTCTTCTTAGCATTGAAGTATCTCCCTTCTACGTCGTACAAAGCCTTGCTCACGTAATAAACTGGCTTCTAAAGGCCATTTTCCTCCCTTACTAGAACTGTGGCCACAGCTCGATCTCCAAGTGATAAGTAAACATACAAATTCTCTCCTTGAACTGAGCTACTCAGCAATGGTGGGGAGGTGAGGTATTCCTTGAGTTGCTGGAATGACGAGGAGCATTCGACCGTCCACTCAAAGGTTTTTGTCCCCCTCAAAGTTTTGAAGAAGGGGAGAGACCTCTCAGCTGACTTGGCGATAAAGAGACCCAAAGCAGGGACCCTACAATTCAGACGTTGAACTTCTTTGATGCAAGTAGGTTCTTGCATTTCCACCAAGGCCTTTATCTTCTCTGGATTGGCTTCAATACCCCTCTGCGATACCATGAAAACCAGAAACTTGCCTGCAGCTACCCCAAATAGACACTTGCTCGGATTCAACTTCTTGTCGTTTGCTCGTAGAATAGCGAATGTTTCCCTTAGGTCAACCACATGACGACCAGCCTTAGTTTTGATGACCATGTCGTCAATGTAGGCCTCCATGTTTCGGCCAATCTGACTAGCAAAGACTCTGTTCACCATTCACTGATAAGTAGCTCCAGTGTTCTTCAATCCAAATGGCATCTTGGTGTAGCAATATATCCCTCCTGCTGCTTGAAAGGCTGTCTTTTCAATGTCATCTTTGTGCATTCTAATTTGATGGTTGCCCGAGTACGTATTGAAATAACTGAGGGTGGCGTGTCCAGCAATCGAATCGACCAACTTGTCTATACATGGGAGTGGGTAGCTATCCTTCGGGCATGCCCAATTCAGATCAATGAAGTCGACACACATACTCCACTTTCCATTGGCCTTCTTAACCATTACTTCGTTTTCCAACCAAGTAGTATAGGACACCTCCTCAATTATACCTGCACTAAGAAGTTTGTTTACCTCCTGCTTGATGGCAACTTCTTTGTCACGAGCAAAAATCCTTAGCTTTTGGCTTTTGAATTTCATGGTGGGGTTGACTTCAAGGCGATGCACTGTGACCTCCTCCTTCACTCCCCTCATGTCTTCTACCTTCCAGGCAAAAACATCTGTACTTTCTTTCAATAGGTTGACTATCTCCACCCTTTCTTCCGGTGACAACTGTCCCCCTATCTTAACCTTTTGCTCGGGGTAAGAATGATTGGCTTCTATATCCTCCAGCTCGTCAACTGGTACTAGCTCTGGGCCATCTCTAAATTGCACAGTCTCAATGATGATATCTTTGACCCTTTTCTTTCATCAGCTCCCAAGTGTGGAGCTTCAACCTCGATCATATCATCTAGTTTAGAAGCTATTTCCCCGCTAGGGGCCCCTGAGATTTGGTTGACTTGGAGGCATAGGTCGCCAATGTCGATTCGGTCGACCAAAACTATACCTGTTGCGACTCCAGTGTTTTTAGAGGGACGTGTCGCTCAGTCACGACGTGGTCATGTGAGCGATAGGTCACCTCTTCTACACACTTTATCATAGATAACCTGGAGGTAGTGGTGACAGATTTTGAGAACTTCCAACTTGCCTCTAGAGTGTCGATTTCCAACTCCTCTTCTTCTTGGAACGAAGTACGTGGTCCAGATATTCTTTAGTTGTGCTTAGGACGCACCCAACTCCCAGTATGGTGGGGAACTTGACCCTTTGATGGGGAATGGAGGGCACCATTCCTATAGAGAACTGTTCATGTATACCCAGTATATCATGATAATCACTTATAACATCAATGACTATAAATGTTACCTTTGCTTTTGTCCTCAAAGGATGTTGCCTGACGTCTACCTCAAGCTATATATGACCCTTTGCTTCAACCTTGTGGTTGGTGAAGCCCTCTAGTCGACCTGAGTAAGGTGACAATCGGACATCTTTTAAACCATATCTAGGAAGGTCTTGTAGTAGATGATGTCTTTGCAGGCCCCCATGTTTACAATCATCAATGAGCCCTAGAATTACCAATATATGTTCCCTCACAAGCATACTGGCAGCTAGCTCGTACGGGTAGAAACTGATCACCTCCTCTGGAACACAGCTTCAGGGAGGCACATATGGGACTTTACTCAACTGGAAAATCTTGTGCTTGAGTGTTGTGTTGCTTGTCTCTTCTGCAATTACACCCAAGGTCAATCTTGGTTGCATTGGCTCAGGTGAACCCCTCGTAGGTCGATCTCCTTCTGTGGGATGACCTCCTTTCACAAACCTATCCAACCTTCCTTCATTAACCCACTTCTGGATGATCCTCTTCAAGCTCATACATTCCTCCGTGGTGTGCCTGGTGTACTTATGGTACTCGCAGTACCTACCATTATCCCTTCTGAACTTGTTTTGAGTTTCATTGGGGCAGGAGAACCTAGGTCGACAGTATTCATGATTTCTGTCCTACTAACATAAGGGAAGTGAAGCTTTCAGGGACCCTTTCAGTCTCCCTAGTTCTATTCTTTCCCTTGTTATTGTCATTCTTGTTCTGCCCTCCTTTTGTCGACTCACCGACCTCAGAATGCTTAGAGCCTCGGTCCTTCTTTCTTTCTTTCCGTTCTTCAGCCACGACCACATTATAGGCCCTCTCAAACAACTCCTTCCTCGTGGTCACCCTCCTAACCTGGAGCTCGTAATCCAGATCGTGAGAGGACACTCCATTCCTAAAGCAGTTGATGACCTCCCTATCTATGAGGTCTTCCTCAATCTGGTCGACCAACTCTTTGAGCCTGATAAAGTAACTCATAGTACTCTCCGTCTTACCCTGAGTCATATTGTTCAGGTCGATCACTGTCTTCTTACGGACCCCGGCTCTAGAGAACCTCTCTAGGAACTTCCTTCTCATATAACTCCATGAGGTGATGCAGCCAGTGGTTAGACCACAAAACCAAGTCAGTGCTGCACCTGTGAAGGTGCTGATTAATGCCTTGCATACCAAGTCATCCTCCGAAGAGGCCAAACACATAGTGGCCTCAAAGTGCTGCATATGATTCAAGTTATTGGTCGTGCTTGAGTACTTTTCTAACACTGGCAACTTGAACCCTGTAGGTGGACCTTTGTCGAGCATGTCCTTGGCCAAAGGTCGAAGAGTACAATCATTTCGTTCGACCTTCCCGTTAGTTGCCTTCCGATCTGCCTCAATATCATCAATCTTTGTTTCAAATTGAGAAGCTCCCTTATGTCTAGGTCGCCTCCTTGGTGAGAGATCGAATTAGACTTCTGTCTCTCTTCACGGTGGTGCTCTCTCCTCGAGAGCATCCTCTGTCTCTCCTCCCTTGGAAGGGTCCTTTCCCTTTTATCCCGTCTATGATGCGATCTCTCTCCCCTTGGGGTGTCCCACGTTGAGCCCTGCCAGCTTCGAGCTGCCTTCTTTGAGCTGAGTCCGCTTCTTGTTCCCTCTGCTGGTTGAGCCTATTCCTTAGGTAGCAAGTTTTGTCTATGGAGATGTGGATAGGGGAGGCATTTCATTCTTTCTTTCTTCACCTAATGGCCTAGGGCCCCCATTAGCATGCCTTTGAGAGGTGAGAGAAGGAGCTACCCTATGTGATCTTCTGTCATCCTTTTTAGGAGACTCAGGTAGCTCGAGCAACTCATTTTGCACCTCGAGCAAGCTCTGCATCAATCAAGCCCGCTCTAGCAAGATCTCCTTCCTACTAAGGTGAGAAACTAAGGGACCTACGATGTCGCCTGCAGTTGTTCGACCTGTTTGGATCCGTTTAGCTTGCAGGCTTACCCCTTAATTAGGCATGTGCCTCTTCTTCCTCCTCCTATCTTGCAACCCCATCCCATCATCCACGCTGTTGGATCAAGTGGCCCTCCTAGTGGGATGCCCCTATATAGGAGGAGGTAAGTTTGCAGTGGGGTTCCCCGCACCTGCATCAGTGTTTCCCCCTACATTCTCGCGCAATGGCTCACTGGAGGCAGTAGCGGTATGTCCATCGGATATCATGTTTATGATCACGTGAGGTTTCAAGGTGTGGCGTTATCGTTTCCCGGCATTGCAACCAAACTGATGATGCAGGAAACGATCCTGATCAGCCTCAGTCCAGCGATAGGTTGATCTCCAGCAACTATAACCTGAAACCACGAACAAACGACTAGCCGGGGTGGTCTTCGACTAAGACCCTCATGCGTGATGATGAGATGTCGAGTTATATGAGGGTATAAACTGTATGGAAATGACGTAATCTCAAAATAGGCAATAAGACATTACCTTTTTACGTTGGATATAGTCTGTTATATATAGGAGCTCCGTAGGATAATAAGGAATCCCTTAAATCGTGGAGATAATGTAGGCGTAACGATCTCCGTGATTGTAGAAAACTGTTACAGATTGAGCTGTAGATAGACGCACGTTTCTGTAGGTCGAGGTCACCTGCGTATTCGAGGCCGACATGAATTCGTGCCTTAGCAATACAGAGATAGTGCAAGTAGGTGATCGTATTTCGTACGAAGCTAGGTAGGGATCAAGGATGTTCGGACAATGAGATAGGTTGACGAATCAATGTTGTTAGGTCGATAGGGCCGTAGTAATTGGATTGACGCATTCAATAGCAGTAAACTGATGTTTGAATTGTTGGGCTTTATAAGTTGGTCTTAATCGTAACTTTTATTCCGTTCAAAAACATTTATTAGGAGTAAGAGAGAATTTTTATAAATACTCACACCATAATATACTCTATCCTTTTATAGACAAAGGAGTTTACATCTTAACAATTTATCTACTCAATTTAGAATTTTTATTTTTCTATTTGAACTCTCTCTTTTTAAGGTTTTTAATTTGCTTTATTACTAAAATGGATAATGGAAATTTACTTGCTACACTCACAATAACAACCTATTTGTTATTTTCTACCACATTCTATCTCATACTTTACTTTTTACACTCACAATATTTATTTATTTTTTAATTTTCATGAAAAGTCAAAATAAAAATATTAAACTGTAACGGATATACTCCCTCTGTACCAGAATAAATGTCGTAGTTGAATTGTCAACGTTTTTAAGAAAATTGTTTTAATAATTTATTCCGGGATAGAGGGAGTAGACCTGATCTCTGCCTCTATCAAAATTAGTTTCAATCTGATTGCTGCAACATTGAAGATTACTTTTTTTTTGTTTCCTTCTCTTCATTCTACTTTCTTGTAGGTGTGGGCATATGTGCACATGTTTAAAATGTGCAGAAAAACTAGTGGAGGGTGGAGAAATGTGTCCAATGTGCCATGCACCCATACTTGAAGTGATTCGTGCTTATCCCATTAACTAGCAGGAAAATGGGATTAAAAAGAAATTTTACAGGATAGATCTGATATAGGTCGTCTGTTGATTCTTTTTTGTTGATTCCTTTTCCTGGAGTTGCTCCAGGTTAGTTTCTTTTTTCCCTTTTCCATGGATCCCATACGCATAGTGGGAGCTTTTATAACACCATGTTACTTTTATTTTTCCTCTTCAGTATACTAAATCTTTGATTGGGATGGCAGATGGTATACCTGTGATTCATTATCAAGTCAGAGTTTTAAGCTTTGAGTGGATTCTCTAATCCAGAAAGTTGTTTTATCCTTCAATCATACGAACGAAAACACATAGAATACGATAAAAAGTCATAAGCTTAAGCTTACTATGGCTTCTTAGATTGTAAATTTACGTAATGATCTCATGTTCTTGATTTGAATGATGGTCGTGGTACTAGTTCGCGAAGTGGGGGTGACGATCGTGGTGGTTGCAATCAGGATGGTTATGGATCTGGTTATTAATTTTGTGTTTTATTTGGTTTGTAATAAAATATAAGTAGTTTGTTCGTTAGTTTTGAAAGTTATGTGAATTTTTGATGTGGTGGTAGTCATGGTTATGCCGGATCTGGTTATTAACCTTGTATTTTATTTGTTTTGTAATCAAATATAAGTAGTTAATTCGTTGGTTTTGAAAGTTTTGTGAATGTTTTATATGTTTTTAATGTTTGGTGAATGTTGATTTTTGAAAAGGTTACAAGTAGTTTTTAATAATTTTGAATATATTTCTATAAAACCCGATCAATTTATCGACGAAAATTTTTGTCGGTAATATTTTTTTAAAAAAATTATGGTTATTTTAACGACGAAATATTCTGTCATTAATAATATATAAATACATTTTTTTCAAAGAAATTCATGACTTTAACGACAGAATAATCCGTCGATAAACGCCAGCAAGATCTCCGATCATCGGCCGGCATGCCACCTTTTTCGACGGAAAGCTCGCGACGGACTAGGCGTTAGTAGAGATGCCCAAACGGTTCCGAACCGGCGGGTCGAACCGGAACCGGACCGGATAAAAACCGGAGGGAAACCGGACCGGACGAACCGTGAACCGGCGAACCGGCGGTTTTCCGGTCCGGTTAAGGTTCAAGATTTCAAAAACCGGTGAACCGCCGGTTCAGGAACCGGAACCGGAACCGCCGGTTCACGAACCGGAACCGGAACCGCCAACGGCTAGATGATCTGGTGCGTCCATTTCTTGATCCGACGGTCCATGTTTAATGACCGTTAAATAACGGTCAGTGGCGCGTCCATTTCTGGTGCGTCCATTTCACCAAAAAAATGTCTTCATCTCGTGGCGGCCGTGGCGATAAGGGAAAGAATGTATCAAGTTCGCATCCATTTTCCCCCCCCGCCGATGATTCCATTTGGGGCAATCTTAATGTTCAACCTCTACCACAAGAAACGTTTAATTTGAGCGATGATGAAGTTGATACAACATTTCCAATGGGTGATCATGGTCATACCGAAGGGAGTAACACTCAAACCACTCAAACCCAAAGTGAAGCGCGAGGGGGTGGTCAAACTCAAATCCGAGGTCGAGGTCGAGGACGAGGAGGTCGAACCACGGGAAGGTCGGACATCATGACCGTGCACTTTTCAAAAGTGCCAATTGAAGGTACCAACCAATACACCGTTTCTTGCAACCATTGCCCTCAAAAATTTGCCTTTACCCATGGAGGTGGTTATGGGACATTTAAAAGACACTTGACGACAAGGCACCCCGATCAAGTTGGAGATGCCCAAGATCAAACACAACTACAAGGATTTACGGGATCATCACAAGGTACGTCTTCGCAATTATTTAAATTTGATAATTCAACGTATAGAAAAGAAATGGCAAAATATACTCGCTAAAGGATTACCCTTTAATTTTACTAATGATAGATTATGGTCTCATATGGCACAACTTTGTTTAAATCCCGCGGCTAAAGAAATTAATAAAAATACAAGTACTCGTGATACTAAAGCTCAATATCTACAAGGAAAATTAACTTTAATTAATACGTTTAAAGATTTACCCCAAAAATTGTCAATATGTGCCGATATATGGAGTGACCATTGGCAAACTCATAGCTATATAGGAATTACATGTCATTGGGTTGATATTAGTTGGAAATTACAAAAACGATTAATTGCATATAAATCTTTTGATACTGTTCATAACGCTCAAAATATTTGTAGTAAAATTGCTAATGTTTTACAAGAATATGGATTAGTTCACAAAATTTTTTCAATTGGATTTGATAATGCCGCAAATAATACCGCTAGTCTACCATCACTCATTGATATTTGTCAACCATCTATTGGTGGTAAATTTTTTCATGTTAGGTGCATATGTCATATTTTAAATTTGTGTGTGCAAGATGGTTTAACAACTTTAAAGGAACATGTAGCCCCAATTAAGGAAGTTCTTGCTTATATAATGAGAAATCATAGTGTAACAAAATTGTGGATTAGATTTTGTAAAATAAATAATATCCCACCTAAAAGATTTTCCCTAGATGTTCCAAATCGATGAAATTCCACTTATAAAATGTTATCCGAATCTTATGATTTTCGTGAACTATTGTGTCAGTTTATTCAACAAATAGAGTATTCAACTATAATATTGCCCCATCAATGGGATATTTGTAATAATTTAAAGAAAATTTTGAAAGTTTTTAAAGATGCTACCGTACAATTATCCGGTTCTTACTATCCCACTTCACCGTTAGTTATAGAACACGCCGCTAAAATTAGTTACATATTTATGCATTTTAAAGATGATCAAATTTTAGGTGAATGTATTAACAAGATGAGAACAAAATGGCTTAAATATTTTTTGATCATTCCCCCATTGTTTTTAGTAGCTAAACTATTAGATCCTAGGATAAGAGAAGATGGTTTAGAACAAATACTAGATTATTATTATAAGAATCTATTTCCCACCGGCTTTGATTTGTTTTTAGATAGACCCATCCCAAAGGCAAAAGACGTTGTAATTGAGATTAAAAAAATTGTATATGAACTTTATAGAGAATATTATGATCTTTTTGGTAATATTGTTTATCCTCCTAGTAGTGAAAATGTAGGTGGTAGTTCTCACGAAGATAGCGATCCCTTTAACTTTATAGATAATTTAATTAGTTCTAGAACTCAAAAACGTCAACGAGGTGGCTCCACTTATATTGAACTTGAAAATTATTTAACCACTTCTTTTGAGCCTATAGACGATTTTGATATTGCAAAGTGGTGGGCACGAAGGGCAAACAACTATCCTATTCTATCATTGATAGCAAAGGAGATCCTAGCCGCTCCCGCCTCAACCGTTGCCGTAGAAGAAGTATTTAGTGTAGGAGGAAATGTCTTATCCGATCGAAGGTCAAGGTTGTCTCCATATAATTTAGAATATCAAATGTTGCTCGGCGATTGGCATAGAGCCGAACTACGACTTCAAGATAAAAGAAGTAGTTCCGAGGAGAAGGAGGCCTTTGATGAAGATACATCGGGAGCGAAGCCGAATGAACTACGCCGCTCTTTAGACTTTAGATTAGGTTAATTAATTGTAATTTTATAGATTAGATTATAGATTAGGTTTATTTTTATTTAATTGTAATAGTTAGGTTGAGGTAAAGGCTCCTAAATGTCCCCCCTTATTTATAAAAGGGTAAGGTTGGTTGTCCCCCTCATTTGTAATTTTATTTTAATTAATAAAATTTAAGGGTACCGTCCCTTTTTCTTTTATATACTTTCGTTTATTTCAAAAAAAGTTAAGTTTTTATATGACTTTTTTGCAAAAAATTAACTTTTTTGTAAAACTTAACAGAAATTGTTAAGAATTTAACTTGTAATTTTTTTTTGAAGGATCGGACACTTGGGCGACCGCCCTAGTCATTTCGGCCCTTCTTGGGCGACCGCCCAAATCTTTTTTTTTTTTTTTTTTTTTTTGAAATTAACCGGTTTAGAACCGGAACCGGAACCGTACGGCCGGTTCGGAACCGGGACCGGAACCGTGACAAACCGGGCCGGTTTCGGTTCAATGCTTGGTGGAACCGTGAACCGCCGGTTCGGAACCGGAACCGGCGGTTTGAACCGGATGGGCACCTCTAGGCGTTAGTACCGACGGTATTTCCGTCGGTATTACCGACGAAAATTTTCGTCACTATTAGCAACTAAAAATTATCGACGGAAGCAGACAGACATATTCCGTCGGTAATTTGTTTTTTCCGACGAATTTTTGAAATTACCGACATAATTTTTCGTCGCTAAATGACCAGTTTCTAGTAGTGAGTACAAGAGGGAAAATGAGATAGAAACTAATAAGTGAATAGTTGTTATATTTATAACAAGTGAATATTATTAATAAAAAATATTATAAAATTTCATTTTTATAATGTACTTCCTCCGTTCCAGCAGAGTGTGCACTTTTGGTTAACTTTGATCAACTTTGACCAATAATTTAAAAAAATAATAATGATCCTAATAAAAATTCAAAAAAATGTTATTGTTAATATTATTAAGCGTGATACAAAAACAAAATTTTAAATTTTTATTAGGATCATTATTATTTATTTAAATTATTGGTCAAAGTTGGTCAAAGTTGACCAAAAGTGTATACTCCGCTGGGACGGAGGGGGTATGAGTTATTAGCCCGAAATAACAAAATATACTCCCTCTGTCCCAAAATAATATTTAAACTTTTCATTTTGGACGTCCCACAATAATATATACTTTTCCAAAATGAAAAGAAATCTTTACTATTCCCTCCACTCATTCTCTCTCCTACATTATTTTGGGCGTCCCACAATAATATATACTTTTTCAAAATGGAAAGAAATCTTTACTATTCACATCACCATTATAATTTACTATTTTCTTCACTCATTCTCTCTCCTATTTTATTTTCACACTCACAACACTTTCAATATAATAATTTCTCCTTAATTTTCGTGAAAAACTAAAAGTCTATAAAATGTTGGGACGGAGGGAGTATAGGATATTATGGGACGGAGCGGGTATTTTGTTATGTAAAGTAAAGTAAGAGAGGAAGACAATTAATAATAGTAAAACTTGTGCTATCTTCATTAAATTATAATAATAAGTAATTTTTTTAAAGTTGGTAAAAAATAAAAAAAATGAATATCGTTATAACAAGAAATAATTAGTTTTGGTAAAAATAATATTCCCTCCGTCCCGTTCGAAAAGGCACAAATTTCCTTTTTGGGTATTCCATTTAAAAAGACATTTTCCCAAAAAGGAAAGTTTTTATTACTATTCCACCCACTCATTCTCTCTCCTACTTTACTTTTACACTCACAACATTCTCTCTCCTAACTATTCCTTCCACTCATTCTCTCTCATATTTAATTTTTCATACTCACAATATTTAAACTTTTTCTCTTTCCTACATCATTTTCATTAATTTGTGTGCGAAATTGATTTTGTGCCTCTTCGGACTTCGGACGGACGGGACTGAGGGAGTATCTACTTTCTACTCCATTTGCCTAAACAATTTAGAAATGTGTTATAAGAGAGCATTAAATTAATATAGGAAATTCCCTTTTGCCCTCTCTTTTCTTTGTGGCTTTTGTTGAATACGAGAATTTCTATTTAGTAGGCTGAAAGTGGCGGCCACTGGCGACCGACCAAACCGCCCTTCTAGGCAACATAAGGTCACTGGATCGATTGCGACCTTTTTTTGTCTTGTCGGTTTTACCTTAACTTGTTTTGATTTTCGATAACTACCGATTGAATTGGTCTCATGAAAAACTAGTTTTTTCTTAAAATATGAAAAAACGTGTTTTCAAATTAAGCGGTGGCAATTTTGTAAATACTGGCAACCATGTTCAAAATAAACGGTGGCATTTTTGTAATTACTTGGTTTCTCGTTTATGCCAAGTGTCATTTAACAAACCGCCAGGTGTGATAAAGTGCCGCTTCATGTATCACAAATTGCCGTGAAAAAAGTGCCGCATTTAACAAAGTGCGTGTAACCGACACCGGCACTTTGTTAAACTCGGCACCGGCACTTTAACACGGCACTTTTATATACATGAATCGGCACTCTTCACACCGCCACTCGTTCAACTAACACTCGGCACTTTGTTACACTAATATTTTCTTTGGCTCTCAAAAACACAAGCACCGGCATTCAAAAAACATGAACCGGCATTCAAAATCACGTACACCGGCACTCAAATACACGTACACCGGCACTCAAAAACACCGATAATCATTTTTGCCGACATTCAAAAATATGGATCGGCACTCTATTATACACTAACCGGCACTCCAAAAATACATGGATCGGCACTTGATTATATACTAACGGGCACTTGATTATACACTAACAGGCACTCAATTTTACACCAACGGGCACTTGATTATACATGAACTGGCACTAAAAAAAAAAAAAACTGGCATTAGTTTGAACTGGAACGGGCACATTTTATACTCAAATCAACAGAGGAAGACCGGCAATTGCAATTTTAACCCCTTCGTCCTTCGTTCTTCTTCTTCAACGACGACCTGAAATGATTGATTAACACATTCATACCCGCCCTTAACAACTTCTCGATCATCTCCACCGACCTCGACGCCGGTCCGAGCGTACAAACAATCTTCGTCTTCGGCCTGGGTTCGATTTTTTCCATCTGGTTCATGAGTTGTACGGCGGAAGAGGAAGGGGTTGCACCATTCTCGAATTTAGGAGCTTTATTGGAAGTGTAATTAGTCATGGGCGAGGGGTTTTGGCGAATACAGGAGAGAAGAGGGTCTGCCATGTTTATGGTGGATGAAGAATCTCTGTTTTCGATGACGACAGCCATTAATGGTGGAATTGGGGCTCTGAATGAACAAGATTGTAACAGAGGAAGTGATGTTGAGCGGTTCGCCGATTGATTTGGGGGCTCCTCCTCCTCTGCGTATTTGCGTATAGAGAGAGAAGAAATTCCGGATAGAGAGAGAGAGCAAGACAAGACCGGGTAAAACACGTTTTTTGTTAAGCTTAACAAAAAACGCGTTTTTTGTGAGTTTTTCGCCTACCGATTTAAGGCCGTCTTAATTCTTTTATTTATTTCTACAGCCTCCTACTTGCTAAAATTTATACCAGGATGTTAGCGAATTTATATCAGGATGTTATGTTAGAACATGAATTGCAAACTGTGTATACTAAATATAAATAAACATGTAGACGTACATGTATAACTATAATGTTAATATAAAATATAAAAATTAATCAATGTGTAGAATTTCCGAAGTGAAAATTATCCGGAATCAAGTATTGTTAGAAGATTTTCAGTGCTTGTAGGTTTCAGTGGAGAGACCAGGGATACAGTGGGAGAGATCACGCTTTCGATGTATTTTGAAGGTATCAACTTCATGAAAAGATTTTGTGTGATAGATAGTGCAACATGTTATAATGTGATCTTGGGCAGATTGTGGATCCACGGGTTGAAAGCAGTACCATCCACTTATCATTTGTGTGTGAAGATGCTGACACCTTGGGGAGTTGTCAAAATCTACAACGGCCAGCAATCAGCTAAGGAATGCTACATGACATCTAAGAAGGCGTTGACATCTCCGCGGCAAGCATAGCAATTAAAGAGAAAGGCAAGTGAGGTCTTGAAAGCAAGTGAGCATGATGTGAAAGAAGTATTTTTGGATCCCTCTAATCCAGATCTCAAGGTGCTTATTGGTCAAGATGTACCAGCAGAAATTGAAGAAAAACTTGTCGATCTTTTAAAGAATAGAGTTAAAAGCTTTGCATGGAAACACGAAGATATGACAGGTATATGTAAGGATGTCATCACCCACAAGCTCAACATAGATCCATCTTTCAAGCCAGTACACCAGAAAAGAAGAAAGTTTGCACAGGAAAGGAATTTGATCATCCAGGAAGAAGTGGACAGACTGCTCAAAGCGAAGATGATCAGGAAAGTTGAATATCCAAGATGGTTAGCAAACGTAGTAGTAGTTGAAAAAAGAAATGGCAAGTGAAGAGTTTGTGTTGACTTCACGAATCTGAACAAAGCTTGTCCTAAAGATCCTTTCCCTTTATCGCACATTGACACCCTAGTTGATGCCACCTCCGGACACGAGATCTTGACGTTCATGGATGCATCTTCAGGATTTCAGTAGATCCAGATGGAGCCATCTGACCAGGAAGACACCGCCTTTATAACTCCTACATGTATATATTGTTATATTGCAATGCCTTTTGGACTAAGAAATGCAGGTGCAACATACCAGAGACTAGTCAACATGATGTTCAAAGATTAGATTGGGGATACCATGGAAGTGTACATCGACGATATGGTGATAAAATCAAAGAAAGCTGAAGACCATGTACGAGATCTTACTCAAGCATTCGACATCTTGGATGCCTTAAATATAAAATTGAATCCAACAAAGTGTAACTTTGGCATGAAATCTGGCAAGTTCTTAGGGTACATGGTGACACAAAGGGGGATAGAGGCAAGCTCGAAGCATATTAGAGCCATCATCAACCTGACGTCACCCCAGTCTGTTAAAGGTGTACAAAGATTGACAGGCAAAGTAGCAGCCCTGAATAGGTTCATTTCAAAATCCTCAAACAGATGTAAGCCGTTCTATGACATCCTGAAGAAAAATAGTAGATTTGAATGGACGAAACAACACGAGCAAGCCTTTCAAGAATTGAAGCAATACCTGTCGACACTTCCCCTACTCACAAAGCCACAAGAAGGTGAACCATTTTATACTTACTTAGCCGTGTCAGAAACTACAGTTAGTGCCATCTTGGTCCGAGAACAAGATGGCGTCCAGCAGCCGATTTATTATGTAAGTAAAACACTTCTTGACACAGAAACCAGGTATTTACATCTTGAAAAGTTAATTCTAGCTTTAATTACTACTTCTGTTAAATTAAGGCATTATTTTGAAACTCATATTATCTATATTCGTACTAACTATCCACTCAAGAATGTTATGAGAAAGCCAGAAATGTCAGGTAGAATGGCTAAGTGGTCCGTTCAGCTTAGCACTTATAATATCAGGTATGAACTAAGGACAACAATAAAATCACAAGTACTTGCAGATTTTGTGGCAGACTTCAGTCCAAGTATGCAACCAGAAGTAGAATTGGAAGTACAACAGCTTCAAGATGGCGACATCTTATCGAGATGGACACTATATACAGATGGTACATCAAACATGAGGGGGAAAGGTCTAGGAATTGTCCTAAAGTCACCTCAAGGGGACATCATACCCCAGGCCATCTGTGACGACCCCAACCCTAGGCACTCATTTTAAATACTTAATTATATGCCTTTAATATTTATGTTATCTTTATGTGTTCAATTATGTCTTTAAATTCTTAAATTAAGATAAATTGAGTGAAAAGTAAATTTAGGACCTTATGAGAATTTATTGGACATTAAATAAAGAAACTAAGGGAAATAATAAAATTGGGAAAATGCTAAATAATATGGGGAGGTTAATTGAGTAGGATGAATTAATGGGATAAGGTTTATTTTAATTTAATTTGAGTAGGGTGAAAGCCTTGGGTTATTTGATGGGGGGCCAAAATCCTTCCCTCTTCCCTCCTCTTGCCAAGTGTCCTTCCCCCATCACCTCTCTTACTCCCTTCCCCCCTTCTCCTTCATTCACTACACTTTTCATCCTAGAGGAAGTATAGAGAACCACCATTGAAGCCTTCTCCCAAGCTTTGAGTCCAAGGCATTTCTTCACCAAAATCAAATCTAAGAGCACCTTTGGAGTTGGATCACCTAGAGGAATCCATCTAGCTAGAAAGATCAACCTTCCATTGCAAACCCTAAGGTGAGTTGTTATGATTCCCTTCCTCTACTTGTTCATAAGTTCCTTGAATGTTGTTCTTGTTCTTGAAATGATGATTCCTTGCTTGGAAACCCAAATGGGTGTTGAATGATTGGAAAATGAAATTGGTTGAAGTTAGGGTTTAAGGAATGATCATTTAAAGGGTTGGAAATGGGTGAAATGAGTAGAGATAAATAATCTAGGATTACTTGGTTTTGAGTTTACAAGTTTGAATGGGACTTGGTAAGATGAAGGTGTTCTTGGGTGTTCTTGTAGTAAGCCATGGTAGAGGAAAGGAGAACTAGGGTTAAAAGGATAAAAATGCATTTTGGGGTTTGGAGGCTTGGGCGGTCGCCCAGGGGGCCGAGCGGCCGCCCATGTTGGCGAAGGTTTATTGTGCTTTGAAAACCCACTTGGGCGGTCGCCCAGTGGTGTGGACGGATCGCCCATAGTGGCGTAAACTTCCCTTCCCTTTGGCAATCCACTTGGGCGGTCGCCCAGTGGTAAGGCGGTCGCCCAAGACCCTAAACCAGTTTTTCTTAATTTAAACTAGGATCGTTTAGCAAGTTGTTGACCACTTATAAATTTAGACTCCCACTTGGTAATTGAACTTGAACCTTCATTAAGGTATGGTATCCTTGTATATGGAATTGGTAGGGTAGGTTAATGATCCCTCATTTCCTTACTTGATGTTATAAAAATGGTTGTTGACATTGTTTAGTGTATTCATAAATTGTTGCACTTTGATATTGATTGGGCATGAGTATATATTACCATGTGGCTATTGTTTATCCCTTTTTGTGGATTTTATTCAAGTATCTATTATGTGCTTGATATGTGTGAGTCAGCTGACGTTGGGGGTATAACATAATACGGTCAATTATGGAAGTGTGACCTAATGTGATCGGATTATGTTATATCTGTGACCGTCCCCTCCTGTGGCCACAGGTTGGGGTTATAGCATCTGTATTGAGCCAAAAGCCTTACAGAGTTGCTACTGTCTTATTTGGTTCCCTGAAAAACGGGTCTTATAAGACGTGAGTATTGCTTAAGCGGCTACGGCTGTAAGATTGGAGTATTATTATACCCAATGTTGTACGACTATTTTGTTCAGACGGGAAAAGGTAAACCAAGGTAATGGAATGTGTTTATAGCTTTCCCAATGTGTTATGTGCGACTTGTTATATGTTGCATTTATTTGGCATATTGTTGCATCCATAATAGCTTGCTGAGATTTATTCTCACCCCTCTCCCTTTACTGTTTTAGATCCCGAGACAGGCGGACCGGCCAAGTAAGGACGGAGAGGAGTTTGGAGTAATCTTTTGGGGTATTGTCGGGGTACGTAGGGTGATGTATAAAATTGTATTTTGATAATTCCTTTCTTGGAGTTTGTAATTATAAACTTTAAACTCTACGTCATAACCTTAATCTTTTGTAACTAAACTGTTGACCGTTTTCAAAGTTAGTTATCTCCTCCTCCGATGTGGAGTTGAGTGGAGTTCTTTTGAAATGTTATGTTATTAATGTTTATGTTTGAAAGTCAAAGCAAAGTTTTAAAAAGTTTAGTGTTTTTGGGTTAGTATGAGGACGCTCCAACTCGGGACACGTGTAGGTTCCGGGTCGGGGTCCTCACAGTTGGTATCAGAGCTCGGTTAGAATTCTCGGGTAGAGTCTAGCTGAGTTAGAGTGTGTGATAACTGACGTCGAGTGTTTAATGCAGGAGTTTGTTGTTATGGCGGGAAATGATGGTGATCAGAATTTGGGTTTGGGTGGTGTTGGTAATCCGAATGCCGAGATGATGGATATGTTCCGAGGGTTTCTTCAAAGATATGGCAACTCGAATCGGAACTTAATCATAATCAAGGCAGGCAAGGGCAACATGGTTTGGAGAAGTTCGTGAAGATGTCTCCTCCTAGCTTCAACGGAGATCCGGATCCGGTGAAGGCTGAGAGGTGGCTTGAGGCTATGAATAAGATTTTCGCAGCTATGGAGAGTTCGGATGCGGAGAAGGTGAGATGTGCCGTTTTCAAGTTGGAAGGACCCGCTAAGCACTGGTGGCAGGTAGTGAAGGATGGTTGGGACCGGGATTTGACACCACAGACTTGGGAGAACTTCACACGCAAGTTCCGGGATCACTTCGTGCCTATGGTTACTAGAGACAAGAAGGAAGGCGAGTTTACGGCTGGAGCAAGTGGACCATGACGATAGCGCAGTATTCAGCAAGGTTCACAGAATTAGCCCGATATTGTCCTCATTTGGTGCCGGATGAGGAGAGGCGAGTCTACCGGTTTGTGAAGGGTTTAAGGGTTGAGTTCCGAAAGCAGTTATTGACGCATAACTTCGCCAACTTCCAAGCAAGGTGAATATGGCGTATCGGATTGAGAATGACATAGAGGAGCATCGTGGTAAGAATGAAGGCGGAAACAGGAATAGATTCCAAGGTCAAGGTTCGGGACAGAATAGAGTTCGGCGAGGACATTCACCCCGGAGCAAATCGAGGAGGAAATGTGGCGACTCCGGCAAATCGTGCGACTCCGGGTCGGTTTGGGACAACGGTGTGTGGTTATTGCAAGAAGCTAGGGCATTCGGAGGATAAGTGTTGGAGCAAGCAAGGAAAATGTTTAGAGTGTGGGGCGACAGGCCATTTCCGGAAGAATTGTCCTAGGTGGCGAGAATAAGCAAGCGACGGAGTGCCGGATTTGGGGACAAGGTAGTGGTGTGAAGAGAGGTGTAGATGGGAAACCCAAAGATAGGGTGCAAGGTCGAGTGTTTGCCTTGGGTCAAGGAGAGGTCGATCCTAATCTTTGTCATTAGAGGTATAGTTCTGTCTCGGGAGTTAAGGCCCGCATTCTTATAGATCCCGGGTCTTCCCATTCATTTGTGGCATCGCATTTTGCATTCTCATTGCATACCTTGCACGAATCTATGCCTTATGTGTTGGAGGTTTCTACTCCTATGGGAGAGTGCCTCACATCTTCTTTAATATATCCTGGTTGTGATGTGACTATATGTGGGCATGTATTGCCGGTGGATTTGGTCGAGTTACCAATCCGTGATTTTGATGTGATCCTAGGGATGGATTGGTTGAGTCGGTGTCATGCTATGGTAGGCGTCGTAGAAAGCGAGTCTCATTTGCTATGCACGATATGCCTACTTTTGTATTTGATGCGGATAGATCTATGTTCGGTTTACATGTTATCTCTGCTTTAAAGGCTAGGAAGATGCTATCTAAGGGGTGTACGGGTTACTTGGCTTATGTGGTAGATTCCAATAAGAAGTCTCCCGAGTTAGCTCATGTTCCGGTTGTCAATGAATTTAGTGATGTGTTTTCTAGCGAGTACTCTATGCCTCCGGATCGTGAGATAGAGTTTTGTATTGACTTAGTGCCCGGTACCGCACCTATGTCTAAAGCACCCTATAGAATGGCTCCGGCCGAGTTAAAAGAGTTGAAGGTCCAATTGCAAGAATTGTTAGACCGAGGTTTTATTCGTCCTAGTGTGTCTCCGTGGGGAGCACCGGTCTTGTTTGTTAGGAAGAAGGATGGTACCTGTTTTGGTAGAAAAAACAATAGAGTAGAATCTTAACTATGTTTAGTGTGTGGATTGAATAATAAGGAGGGAACTATGGAATTCGATTATATGGAACAAGAAAATGAAAAACGAGACAATGACAACGCGATTTGTTAACGAGGAAAACCTTGGAGGTGATAACCTCTTTGGAAAAAACCCCGGGAGTTAGGTCTCCAACCTTAAAGGTTCCACTATAATGATCACAATTACAACTTCGGAAGATAATGGAGAGGATTACAAGAGTTTGTGTGTAAAGTGTGTGCGTATGAGCATGAGTGTCATTTTCCGTCTCCATTTCTCCTTAAATACAAGTAACTAAGAAAGAGTCAAATATGGTTCCTACAATCTCGGCATTGTGGTTTATCTTTTCAACCTCCGTGAGACCAAGTCGCCCTAGCCGTTTGAAGGTACCATGAACGTGCTTGAAGGTTGTTTCCGCATTCCTCTCTTAATTACTGAAAAATAAGAATAATAATATTAGGAAATATTGGACAAGTAAATATTTAAAACAATACTTACGGTGTAATGACATCTCGTTATGCGGGATCAATCGAAGATGTCGTCATGTCAAAAAATGCCCACAACAATTTGTCCCCAAAAACATTTGACTATGTAGGCAGGCGAAGAGGCAAAATGTTTTTCCTTTTATTAACCGCTTGAGAAAACTTATCTTCTCAAATCTTCTTTTCACCTCCTTTGGCCCATGGCGTCGGTGATCCCAAGGTAAAATTCCTCCGTCTTTTACCTCGCTTCATTTGTTTTATTTTTCTCTTGATTAACCGTTCATCTTCTAACCGGCTTCAAATGTGACGGTTAGGAATACGAGGCGAGTAAAAAGGAAGAGTTTTGATAACCGCAATTTACTGGATAATTATTTGTGATTATCCAATCCTCTACAAATTCTTTATCCAAATCATACGTCTCTTTCTATATTACGAGGAGAGAAATTTTCTTAAGCATACAGCTTCTATAATTACGACGCTCTCAAGTAAGTTGGGATCAACGTATCACTTGGCTATTTTATTGAATCCTGCTAACATATATTCTTATATGCAGTGACTTTCTCCGGCTTGACGACAAGTGATATTGTGGCCAAATATAAAGGTAAAATGAAAGCGGAAGAGAACATACCAGAGATAAACAAGATTACTCCGAAGAGAAAAAGGTTGGAACAAATCCCTGGCGTAGAGAAACAAATTTGGAGTGAAGAAGTGTTGGAAAATCAGGTAAGATTTGCTTTTGAATCGTAGACACCTTGATCCTCTTTTATTTTTAGTAAAATACCTCCTCTTGTTGATGATAGATTGTCTCGATGGCCAAATTAATGTCCAAAGAAATCAGGACATTGAGGGAAAAGTGTGATACCTACGACATGAGTAAAATTTGAATATGAGAAGGATTTGAGGGAGGCTGCAAGCATAATAAGGGAAAGGGGATTGGAGATCGGGGACAAGAATGAAGAGATATTAAAATGGCGGTCCGTGCTTGCAAGCGTCGACATCACCATGAAAGGGAGATGGAAGCATTTCGGGATGACTTGGTGCATGAGACCGCAAAAGCGATCTTTGAAACTAGAATCCAAATGATTGAGGAATATCAAGCGGGAGAGCATGTGAATTGGAACTGAGTGAAGAGAAGATGGCTTTGCGGCGGATTCACGAGGAAAAAGCAATCGATGATTTCAAGGATCTAGAGCGGTGGTGAGGACACCGACACAGGGTGATTTCTAGGAGAAGTTATTCGAGCAATACCTCCGACAAATGCCACTGAAAAAGGTAAAATAAACTTGCTCTTGATGTTCTTTGGGGTGGAATCCCTTAAGACAATTTTTATTTTGGTTTGGTTTGTAATAGGTCCTTAAGGGCCAAAGACAATCTTTTTAAGTGTTGGGTTGGTTCGAAACACTTTCGCACTTTTACTTTGGTGGTTTGGATACATTATGGTTATTTTAGTTTAGTTATGGTCTAATGGTTTTCAAGCACGTCAAGGCTTGTTTCTTTTTGGATAATTTTTCGTATGTTTTTCACATATGGTGACATGATAGTATGTCGAATAATAGGTATTTAGGATGACATGTAGATGTCATAAACCGTAGATACTTAGATGACACGTATATGCCATAAACCGTAGATACTTAGATGACATGAATATGCCATAACCATAAGAATAATGCTTAAGATCAATCATCTAACTGAGTGGGAATGGGTAAGCTATATGAGTTTACCCATATAGGCCCACCCCACACCTCAATTAGTGAGATAACTTGCGCTCCGGGCGAAGGTGTGGTAACCTAACTTCTTTAGAAAGAGGTAATTAACTCTTTAAACCTTAGAAGGGATTGTGTACCTTTACTTGAGAAGAGATGGCCAGTCTCTAACGGAGGAGGAATCGTTGTTCTTTGCATGCTTTCGATATGTCCCCATGTAAATGTGTCAATACCTCATAAGATAGAAACACGTTAAAAACGGACGCCAACTAAGGTTGACGTCTCTCACAAAGCATGTTAGAGACATCTTATCATGTAAATAATTAAAAAGATACATAGGAGAAAAGAATTAAAATACGATTCATACCTGAAAGATGAGTTCATGGGAAGTCATATTTAAATGTAATACCTTTTGAGATGAATGGCGTTCCAACTTCGGGGTATCATTTGGCCATCCAAGGTTGCAAGGCGATATGCTCCTTTTCCGGCTTGTGCATCTATCAAGTAGGGTCCCTCCCATTTTGGGGCGAGCTTGCTGCATTGGACTCCTTGGTATTTTGGAATGCCTTTCGTAGGACTAAGTCTCCTACTTGAAACCTTCGACCACGACGTTTTATTGTATGATCGGGCTACCCTTTGCGATATCTTTGCCATGCGAACTTTGGCCATATCCCTTAGCTCGTCCACAGTATCCGGGAATGTATCAAGATGTCTTTATTATTTTCGGATGTCGGCAAGGCGTATCTTGCCGTAGGTACTGAGGACTTCTTTGGAATAACAGATTGATTCCAAATACAAGTGAATAGGGGTTTGACCGGTAGCATTCTTAGATGTCGTCCTGTCGGCCCCACAGGACCATTGGTAATTCTTACGCCCAACGTCCTTTTTTACGGTTTAGTCTCTTTTTAAGTTGCCGATTATTATTTTGTTGCTAGACTCGCTGTCCATTGGCTTGAGGGTGAACAGGCGAAGACGTTACCATCTTAACACCCCAAGTCAAGAAATCTTGGGTCCTCTTGGCGATGAGCCGAGAGCCGTTGTCACAAATTATTTCGATGGAATTCCAAATCGGCTAAATATGTTCCTTTTGATAAAAGATATTACTTCTTTATTACGAACTTGCACATATGCCTCGGCCTCTACCCACTTAGAAAAGTAGTGTCATGGCCAAAAGAAATACTCGTCCCCCTGGTGCTCGGGAAGTTTTCCTACAATGTCCATTCCCAAACCATAAACGGCCAAGGTGACAGAAATAGGATGTAGCAATTCGGTGTTGGTGCGGGATGTCCCCATGTCGGCGACGGGAATCGCATTTCTTTGCGTAGTCAATGGCGTCTTTTCTCATTGTGGGCCAGAAATAGCCCAACCTTAGAGCTTTAGTATGTAAACTTACGCCCCGGTATGATTTCCACAATCTCCTTCATGCGGCTCCTTGAGAACACGATGGGCTCTAGCCGCTTCTAGACACCTTAAGTAGTGACTGCAGCAGATTTTCTAAACAAGAGATTATCAATAAGTACATATTTAGATACTCTTACCACGAAGGCTCTCGCATTCTTCTCCTCAATCGGGATCGTATCATCTAAGAGATACTTGATAATAGGGGCTGTCCAAGAGGTTGATGCGGGAGAGGAAGGTATGTCAACATCTAGGACGAACATCTCGAGATTGTCAATTCTTTGGGATGTCAACATGCACGATTGGGATATTGGTTTGTGAGAAGCTTTTGAAGGCCGAACCCAAATTTGCCAAAGCATCGCCTTGAGAATTTTCTTCTCGCGAGATTTGTTCCAAGGAAAATGTTTTGAATTTGGCCGAAATAATTTTTACAATTTCCAAATATGTCGTCATTTTAGCATTTTTCGCGACGTAGGACCCATTGTATTGATTAACAATTAGTAATGAATCCATGAACACCCGGATATGCTTGACATCTAAGTCTTGGGCTGCTGTTAAACCCGCGATAAGTACTACGCTTCATTGTTGGTAGCCTTGAAGCTGCAATCGATAGATTGTGGTATTATGTCCCCTTGTGGCGATTTTAGTACAACTCCAAGACCTGTACCTCTCATGTTGGAAGCACCGTCCGTGTAGAGAGTCCAAATTTTTAGAATGTCATCATCTTGAAGTTGCTTTGTACTTCCAATTCCACCTCTTGTTGTAGGGTTGGATGAAATCGGCCACAAAATCTGCCAGGGCTTGAGATTTTATTGCGGTTCTAGGCTCGTACTTGATGTCGTATGTGCTTAAAGCGTACGAGACCATTTCGCCATTCGACACGACATCTCTGGTTTTCTCATGACATTCTTAATAGGATAGTTAGTGCGTACAATAATAGTATGTGTTTCAAAATAGTGCCTTAATTTAACGAAGCGGTTATCAAAGCTAAAATTAATTTTTGTAAATGAGAATACCTGGTCTCGGCATCTAAGAGTGTCTTACTTATATAGTAGATGGGTTCTTGATTGCCATCTCGTTCGTTATCAAGGCGCACTTACGGCGCCTTCGGATCTTGCTAGGTAGATGTAAAGATGTTCTTCTATACGAGGTTTGGCCAATAAGGGAGGTGTCGACAAGTAAGTTTTGAGTTCTGAAAAGCTTTTTCATGTTGGTCCTCCCATTGAAACTTTTTGTTCTTTCTTAAGATGTCGTGGAAAGGTTTGCATCGGTACGAGGATTTTGAAATGAATCTAGTGAGTGCGGCAATTTTTCCCGTTAGTCTTTGGACGTCCTTGACAGATTGAGGTGATGACGGAGTTGAGAATGGCGCGTATTTGTTACGGGGCGGCTTCAATGCCTCTTTTAGTGACCATATAGCCCAAAAACTTGCCGGCTTTCATTCCGAAGTTGCATTTAGCTGGATTAAGTTTCATATTGAAACAATCCAAGATGTCAAAGGCTTGAGAGAGATTGCTAATGTGGTCCTCGGCCTTCTTAGACTTAACAACCATGTCGTCGATGTATACCTCCATTGTGTCCCAATCCGATCCTTAAACATCTTGTTGACGAGCCTTTGATACGTTGCACCCGCATTTTTAGTCCAAAAGGCATGGCAATATAACAATAAATACCTGAGGGGTTATGAAGGCGGTGTCTTCTTGGTCGAGATGGTTCCATTCGAATTTGTTGAAATCCGAGGACGCGTCCATGAATGTGAGGAGTTCGTGACCTGAGGTGGCATCAACTAATGAATCTATGTGCGGCAAAGGGAAAGGATCTTTTGGGCAGGCCTTATTTAAGTCGGTGAAGTCGACGCAAACTCGCCATTTCCCGTTTCTCTTCTCTACCACAACCACATTTGCCAACCATCTTGGATAATCGACCTCTCGTATCATGTTGGCTTTGAGTAAGCTCTCTACCTCCTCCTTGATGATCTCGATTTCGGTTTCTCGCAAACTTTCTACGTTTCGGTGCACCGGTTTGAAGCTGGGATCTATGTTAAGTTTGTGAGTGATGACATCTTTGCTAATGCTCTGGCCATGTCATCATGTTTCCAAGCGAAACTTTTTATTACGCTTCTTAATAGGTTCACAAGCTTCTCCTCTATATCTGACGATATGTCAGTGCCAATAAGTACTTTGATGTCCAGGTTGGAAGGATCTAACAATACTTCTTTCACATCATCCTCCCTAACTTCTAGGACTTCACGTACTTTCTTCGGTAATTGCTATGCTTGTTTTGGAGATGTAGACGCCTTCATTGAAGTTTTGTAACATTCCTTGGCCACCTGTTGATCACTGTAAATCTTAGCGACACCCCAAGGTGTTGGAAACTTCACACATTGATGGTAAGTGGAGGGTACGGCCTTCATTCCATGAATCCACGGTCTTCCAAGAATTACATTGTAAGATGTTGCGCAATCAATTACACAAAACCGTTCCACGGTGTTGAGGCCCTTTGAGTATATTGGAAGCTTTATCTCCCCCACTGTTTCTTTGTCTTCGCCACTGAAGCCTACCGGCCTTGAAGATTTTTTGACAATCTCCGATTCCGGGATGTTCATTTCTTTAAGGGTACCCAACATAATAAGATTGACTGATTTGCCCCCATCTACCGGAATACGTCGTATGGTACGGTTAGCGATCTGCAAGGAAATGACCAGACCGTCATGATGGGGTTCCGGCAAGTTATCACGATCACTTTCATCAAAGACAATTGGAGTGCAGGCAAGGTATCGACATCACAGGCCGTCTCTCGGCTTTTCATCTTTTGACTCCTTAGCATGTCGTTTTGCGGCGAGAATAGGATGTTCCACATATTTCGAGCCTCCACTAATGAAGTTGATCACCTTTGTTGATCTTTGGGGAGAGCGGTCTTTCGGCTTCATGAGGAGCTTACGTACTTTCGGCTTTCTTCTTTACGGATCCCAGCAGCTCCTTAAGATGTCCTTTCGAGAGCAAGTAGCGATCTCCTTTCTTAACGCGATGCGGTCTTGATAACATGCCCAAAGTCTTCATGGTAAGCACACCATTTTGATTTGTCACGCCATCCTGTGGTTTTGTCCGTTTTCTTTGGCCATCGGCTTTGTCTCCCGGGTTGCCCATTGCGCAAAGTACACCTGAAATATCAACAGAAAAACAATAATCGAAATGTTAGGCACATTATCATTATCTTCATCCTCACCGTCTATTGAATTAATTTTGCTAGTGTCAATTCTCGGATAAGGATTGGGACGGTTGTTTCTGCGATGGGACGATTCGGTCTTTCTATCGGGATGGTCATATGTCGACGTCTTGGATGATGACTTTGATCTTCGCGGCTCATCTTCCTCCGAGTCTTATGAATCTCAATGCCCCGCTCCCGACTTCCTCCGGCCGCTTACAAGGAGTCATTACCAAATCTTGGTAATATCGCGAATCTTTCTTCAACCCCATTTTGAATGCTTACGTAGGTGTCGACATGTCAAGATTGGGAATTTCCAGCACCTCTTTATTGAACCGGTGGACGTAATCCTTTAGGGTTTCATTAGGCTGGCGAGTTACATTGTAAAGGTCACTTGTCAACCTTTCAAATTGTCGATCGCATGAGAATTGGTTATAGAACATGTTGATGAGCCGGGCGTATGAACCAATTGAACCTAGGGGTTGCCTAATCAACCATTTGAGAGCCGGTCCAGATAAGGTGGATCCAAATCCCCTGCATAAGCAAGCCTCCGGAATTGAAGTGGAATATGGATTATGTCCATCTTTTCTTGATAGTGTGCCACGTGCTCCTGCAGGTCCGTGGTGCCGTCGTACAACTTCATAGATGGTACACTGAAGCGCTTCGGTATGTCGACATTTTGCAATTCTGGGACAAACCGAGACCGATTGTAGCGGTTTTGCGTTACTTGGTTGAATTGGAGGAGTCACACACAGTACGTTCATTACTAATTCTTTGAGATCCTGCATCTGTTTAGCTAGTGGGTTTCCCGCAAAAGGGTCACCATAGGAATACGATTGAAATTATTATTATTGAAAAGATTATTAAGCAAACCAGAGTTGTCCGTAGTAGTCGTGACAAGTCTTTGTCTATAAATGGGATGAATGGAGTGAATCTGCGGAAGATGGTGTCAAAGGGGTGTCCCCGGGCAAAGATGTTGACATCATGAAAGATGTCGGCGGAGGAGGATTGCCCATTGGAATGAATTCATTCGAAATGTAGATCCTCGGAGTTGTCAAAGTTGAGAACCCTTGCGCGCGGTGGTGATATGTTTTCAAGCCGAGATGCTATGAGTTGTTGGTCTTTACGCATCTTAATCATGGAATTGGTCAACACCTTCGAATTGTTATCTTGCCGGTCCAACCTTTGATTCAACCTGGTTAGGATACTCCTGATGTCGGCATCTCGCATTGGAAGAGGTCGCCCCCTTTTGTGGAGTCTTCGTAGGTTGAGTTGGGCCGAGATCCGGTGCGAGGAGGCGGTGGTAACAAGCCGGTTCTACCTCCCGATATGGGAACAACGGTGGGACCTTTGCCGGCGGTGGACACATTGGTGGGTGCGTACATAGTGAATTCGATTAGGAAATGTTTCAAATAACCGATAAACCACGAGGCCCCTCGGTGGGCGCCAAATTGTTTTGGTAGAAAAAACAATAGAGTAGAATCTTAACTATGTTTAGTGTGTGGATTGAATAATAAGGAGGGAACTATGGAATTCGATTATATGGAACAAGAAAATGAAAAACGAGACAATGACAACGCGATTTGTTAACGAGGAAAACCTTGGAGGTGATAACCTCTTTGGAAAAAACCCCGGGAGTTAGGTCTCCAACCTTAAAGGTTCCACTATAATGATCACAATTACAACTTCGGAAGATAATGGAGAGGATTACAAGAGTTTGTGTGTAAAGTGTGTGCGTATGAGCATGAGTGTCATTTTCCGTCTCCATTTCCCCTTAAATACAAGTAACTAAGAAAGAGTCAAATATGGTTCCTACAATCTCGGCATTGTGGTTTATCTTTTCAACCTCCGTGAGACCAAGTCGCCCTAGCCGTTTGAAGGTCTGTTGAACGTGCTTGAAGGTTGTTTCCGCATTCCTCTCTTAATTACTGAAAAATAAGAATAATAATATTAGGAAATATTGGACAAGTAAATATTTAAAACAATACTTACAGTGTAATGACATCTCGTTATGCAGGATCAACTGAAGATGTCGTCATGTCAAAAAATGCCCACAACAGTACCTTACGATTGTGTATTGACTATCGTTTGTTGAACCAAGCCACCATTAAGAATAAATATCCCCTTCCGCATATAGATGATTTGTTTGACCAACTCCAAGGTTCCGTTATCTACTCAAAGCTTGATTTGAGAAGCGGATACCATCAGTTGAAGATTAGACCGGATGATATTGCTAAGACAGCTTTCCGGACTAGATATGGTCATTATGAGTTTGTTGTGATGCCTTTCGGGTTGACTAATGCTCCAGCCGTGTTTATGGATATGATGAACCGTGTCTTCAAGCCTTATCTTGATAGCTTTGTGGTAGTGTTCATAGATGATATCCTTGTTTACTCTAAGTCTCGGGAAGAGCATGAGAATCATTTGAGGATTGTCTTGTCCGTTCTTCGGGAGAAGCAATTGTACGCCAAGTTCAGTAAGTGCGAGTTTTGGCTTGAGCAGATTTCTTTCTTGGGGCATGTTGTGTCGAGTTCGGGAATTTCCGTTGATCCTTCAAAGATTGAAGCCGTGGTTAATTGGAAGCAACCTTCGACTGTGACCGAGGTCCGTAGTTTTCTTGGTTTGGCGGGGTATTATCGGAGATTCATTGAAGGGTTTTCTCGGATTGCGACTCCGTTGACTAGGTTGACTCGGAAAGATGTATCGTTTGTATGGGATTCCAAGTGTGAAGCAAGCTTTGATGAATTGAAGAAGAGGTTGACAACGGCTCCTATTCTTACCCTTCCGGATGGTTGCGAGAATTTTGTTATTTATAGTGATGCCTCGAAGGCGGGTTTGGGATGTGTGTTGATGCAAAATGGGAAAGTAATTGCGTATGCCTCTAGGAAGTTATCACCGGCGGAACAGAATTACCCTACTCATGATATGGAATTGGCGGCGATTGTATTTGCGTTGCATAAGTGGAAGCACTACCTTTATGGGGCGAAGTTTGAGATTTTCACCGATCATAAGAGTTTGAAGTACCTATTTACCCAAAAGGAGTTGAACAACCGACAAAGGAGATGGCTTGAGTTCTTGAAGGATTTTGATTGTGTCATTTCCTATCACCCGGGGAAAGCCAATGTAGTGGCGGATGCGATTAGCCGAAAGGCGTATTTGATGCAGCTTTGAGTTCCCGAGAATTGAAGAGTGAGGTAATTATTGCGAATGTTAGAGCCGTTCCGACATTGTATGGAGATTTGAAAGAAGCTCAACAAGGAGATCCGGAATTGAAGAAAATTTTAGATCAAGTGCAAAATGGGAAAGCCGGGGAATTTGCTTTGAATAGAGATGGGATTTTAACTTTCCAAGGGAGAATTTGCGTTCCTTCATCGCCGGAAATCAAGAAGCGTGTTTTAGAGGATGGCCATAAGTCTAAGTTTGCGATTCATCCGGGGAGTACCAAAATGTATCAAGACTTGAAGCGTGGGTATTGGTGGAATGGTATGAAGAGGGAAATAGCGGATTATGTTTCTAAGTGTTTGACTTGTCAACAAATCAAGGCCGAGCATCAGAGACCGGCGGGACTACTTCAACCATTGGATATTCCGGAATGGAAATGGGAAGGGATCTCGATGGATTTTGTTTCGGGTTTACCTCTTACAGCGAAGAAGATGGATGCTATTTGGGTTATTGTGGATAGATTGACGAAGTCGGATCATTTTCTTCCGGTGTCAACTAAGTTTTCGTTAGAGAAGTTAGCCCAGTTGTATATGAAAGAGATCGTTCGACTTCATGGGGTTCCGGTTAGTATTGTTTCCGACAGAGATCCGAGGTTTACTTCTAGATTTTGGAGAGCATTGCATGAAGCCTTGGGTTCTAAGTTGTGTTTTAGTACGGCGTTTCATCCTCAAACCGATGGTCAGTCCGAGAGAACTATTCAGATACTTGAGGATATGTTACGGGCTTGTGTGATGGATTTCCAATTATCTTGGGAGGATCATCTACCGTTAGTTGAGTTTGCCTACAACAACAGTTATCAGTCTAGTATTGAGATGGCCCCGTATGAGGCGTTGTATGGTAGAAAGTGTAGATCTCCGATGTGTTGGGATGAGGTAGGTGAAGCGAGACTTTGGGGCCCGGATTTGGTTAGGGATTCTACGGAGAAGATCAAGGTGATTCGGGATAGATTGAAGACGGCTCAGAGTAGACAGAAAAGCTACGCCGACAATAGAAGACGGGATTTATCATTTCGGGTTGGTGACTTTGTGTTCTTGAAGGTCTCTCCGAGGACGGGGATTAAAAGGTTTGGTAATAAGGGTAAGTTGGCTCCGAGGTTTGTAGGTCCGTTTGAGATTCTAGAGAAGATAGGGGAATTGGCTTACCGTTGGCGTTGCCTCCGTCTTTCTCTTTGCTTCATGATGTGTTTCACGTTTCTATGTTAAGGAAGTATTGTCATGACCCCTCCCATGTTTTGAGCTCTCCTCCCGATGATGTCCAAGCGGACATGTCTTATGTTGAAGAGCCATTAAGAGTCTTAAAATTCCAAGTTAAGGAGTTGAGAACTAAGAGTATCCCGATAGTAAAAGTCCTTTGGAAGAATCATACCGTCGAGGAAGCAACGTGGGAGCTAGAGTCGGAGATGAGGGCGAAATACCCGTGGTTGTTTGAAAAGTCAAGTAAGTCCTTTTAAAATTCGGGTCGAATTTTCTTTAAGGGGGAGTGAGTGTGACGACCCCAACCCTAGGCACTCATTTTAAATACTTAATTATATGCCTTTAATATTTATGTTATCTTTATGTGTTCAATTATGTCTTTAAATTCTTAAATTAAGATAAATTGAGTGAAAAGTAAATTTAGGACCTTATGAGAATTTATTGGACATTAAATAAAGAAACTAAGGGAAATAATAAAATTGGGAAAATGCTAAATAATATGGGGAGGTTAATTGAGTAGGATGAATTAATGGGATAAGGTTTATTTTAATTTAATTTGAGTAGGGTGAAAGCCTTGGGTTATTTGATGGGGGGGCCAAAATCCTTCCCTCTTCCCTCCTCTTGCCAAGTGTCCTTCCCCCATCACCTCTCTTACTCCCTTCCCCCCTTCTCCTTCATTCACTACAATTTTCATCCTAGAGGAAGTATAGAGAACCACCATTGAAGCCTTCTCCCAAGCTTTGAGTCCAAGGCATTTCTTCACCAAAATCAAATCTAAGAGCACCTTTGGAGTTGGATCACCTAGAGGAATCCATCTAGCTAGAAAGATCAACCTTCCATTGCAAACCCTAAGGTGAGTTGTTATGATTCCCTTCCTCTACTTAAGTGTTCATAAGTTCCTTGAATGTTGTTCTTGTTCTTGAAATGATGATTCCTTGCTTGGAAACCCAAATGGGTGTTGAATGATTGGAAAATGAAATTGGTTGAAGTTAGGGTTTAAGGAATGATCATTTAAAGGGTTGGAAATGGGTGAAATGAGTAGAGATAAATAATCTAGGATTACTTGGTTTTGAGTTTACAAGTTTGAATGGGACTTGGTAAGATGAAGGTGTTCTTGGGTGTTCTTGTAGTAAGCCATGGTAGAGGAAAGGAGAACTAGGGTTAAAAGGATAAAAATCTGCATTTTGGGCTGGCTGAAGGCTTGGGCGGTCGCCCAAGGGGGGCTGAGCGGCCGCCCATGTTGGCAGAAGGTTTATTGTGCTTTGAAAACCCACTTGGGCGGTCGCCCAAGTGGTGTGGGCGGTCGCCCATAGTGGCAGAAACTTCCCTTCCCTTTGGCAATCCACTTGGGCGGTCGCCCAAGTGGTAAGGGCGGTCGCCCAAGACCCTGAACCAGTTTTTCTTAATTTAAACTAGGATCGTTTAGCAAGTTGTTGACCACTTATAAATTTAGACTCCCACTTGGTAATTGAACTTGAACCTTCATTAAGGTATGGTATCCTTGTATATGGAATTGGTAGGGTAGGTTAATGATCCCTCATTTCCTTACTTGATGTTATAAAAATGGTTGTTGACATTGTTTAGTGTATTCATAAATTGTTGCACTTTGATATTGATTGGGCATGAGTATATATTACCATGTGGCTATTGTTTATCCCTTTTTGTGGATTTTATTCAAGTATCTATTATGTGCTTGATATGTGTGAGTCAGCTGACGTTGGGGGTATAACATAATACGGTCAATTATGGAAGTGTGACCTAATGTGATCGGATTATGTTATATCTGTGACCGTCCCCTCCTGTGGCCACGAGTTGGGGTTATAGCATCCGTATTGAGCCAAAAGCCTTACGAGTTGCTACTGTCTTATTTGGTTCCCCGAAAAACGGGTCTTATAAGACGTGAGTATTGCAAACGGCTCACCTGTAAGATTGGAGTATTATTATACCCAATGTTGTACGACTACTGTTCAGACGGGAAAAGGTAAACCAAGGTAATGGAATGTGTTTATAGCTTTCCCAATGTGTTATGTGCGACTTGTTATATGTTGCATTTATTTGGCATATTGTTGCATCCATAATAGCTTGCTGAGATTTATTCTCACCCCTCTCCCTTTACTGTTTTAGATCCCGAGACAGGCGGACCGGCCAAGTAAGGACGGAGAGGAGTTTGGAGTAATCTTTTGGGGTATTGTCGGGGTACGTAGGGTGATGTATAAAATTGTATTTTGATAATTCCTTTCTTGGAGTTTGTAATTATAAACTTTAAACTCTACGTCATAACCTTAATCTTTTGTAACTAAACTGTTGACCGTTTTCAAAGTTAGTTATCTCCTCCTCCGATGTGGAGTTGAGTGGAGTTCTTTTGAAATGTTATGTTATTAATGTTTATGTTTGAAAGTCAAAGCAAAGTTTTAAAAAATTTAGTGTTTTTGGGTTAGTATGAGGACGCTCCAACTCGGGACACGTGTAGGTTCCGGGTCGGGGTCCTCACACCATCAGTTGTGATTTTAAAGCTACAAACAATGAAGCAGAATACGAGGCCTTGATCGTGGGCCTAACCGTGGCTCTAGACCTTAACATCAAAGCAATCCAAGTATATAGTGATTCACTGTTGTTAGTTAACCATTTCAATGGCTCCTATGCAGCAAAGAATGCCAAGATGACGCAATATCTGGGAATCGTGAAAATTTTGGCTAGCAAATTCCAAGTCTTTTCCTTAGAACAAGTACCCCGAGAGGAGAACTCTCAAGCAGATGCTTTGGCTAATCTTGGATCAGCCTTCAAGAGTTTATTTCAAACCAACATACCAATCATTCATGTTAACATCCCTGCAGTGGAGAGATTAGAACTTTTTAGCATAGACGACGACATCCCGGAGGGTCAGACGGAGACATCTTGGACTTCTCCAATAATTAAATATCTTCAAGATGGTATCATCCCCAGGAAGAAAGGAATGCTAAGGCATTCAGGGTAAGGATTTCAAGATATTTGTTAATATATAATGTGTTATTTAAGAAATCTTTTGTAGGTCCATACCTAAGATGTCTAGAACCTGATAAAGCAAAGGAAGTTCTTAAGAAATTACATGAAGGATTGTGTGGTAATCATTCCGGGGGCAGAAGATAAGCTCTAAGGATGGGATACTTCTGGCCGACAATGCGTCAAGATGCTACCGACTACACCAAGAAATGTGATTCCTGCCAGAAGCATGGTGACATCTTACATCAGCCTGCAGAGTTACTACATCCTATCCTCTCCCCTTGGCCATTCATGACTTGGGGAATAGATATAGTAGGTAAATTTCCTAAGGCACTTGGAGTAAAAGTCTTCTTACTCGCAATGACTGATTACTTTTCAAAATGGGTTGAAGCCGAAGCCTACGTCCAAGTCCGCGACAAAGAAGTTATCTCCTTCATCAAAAAGAACATCTTCAGCAGGTTTGGTATTCCATCTGAGATAATATGTGATAACGGTTCTCAATTCATCAGCAAGAAGACACAAGACTTTCTCATAAGATGGGGGGTCAAGATGGTGACATCTTCACCAGTACATCCTCAAGCTAACGGACAGGCAGAATCAAGAAACAAAATCATCATCAACAACCTATAAAAGAGACTAGATCAAAAGAAGGGAAGATGGGCAGTGGAATTACCACTTGTCCTCTAGGCAGATAGTACAACACCCAAGAACGCAACAGGCCAGACTCTGTACTCATTAGTCTTTGGGGCAGAAGTCATCATCCCTGCAGAAGTCGTCGTCCCTACTGCCAGATATGGGTTGTTGACATCTGACCAAAATGAGACCAACCTAACTTATGATTTGGATACCATTGATGAATTAAGGGATCTCACTAAGGTCAAAATGGCAGCATATCAACAAAGAATAGTTAAGTCCTATAACAAGAATGTCGGGGGGAGGAAATTCCAAGTTGGTGATTTAGTACTACGCAAAGTCTTTCAGAATACGAGAGAACTCAATGCTGGGAAACTGGCTCCTAAATGGGAAGGTCCGTATTTGATAGATGTGAAGCAGGAAAGGGAGCATATTGGTTATCAACCTTAGAAGGTACGAGGATTTCGAGAAGTTGGATTTCATGTAAGTCGTAGCATATGAATTCAATTCAAAAATAAGGTACGCATTTACTTGCTATATTTCCATTAAAGTTATTTCAATTTGGTTCATTTTTTGGAATTCGTACTGACTTGCATCAGAGGGGTGTTAGCTAAGCTAACACCCAACCCTAACATGTTTCTGTTTTGCAAGAAAACTGGAAACATTCAAATAGGTCACGATGCTCCTTATGTTGATTTGGATTACGAAAATACTCAAGATGTCGACATAGACGACATCTTAAGGTGATAGGTCAGGTATGAATCAACCTTTATTTCTCAATAAATATTTTATTATTTCCTTTTTCAATAAATAAATTTCCACACAACTTATTACTTTTAATTTCATTATTTTTTTATTTAATTTTTTGGCGAAAGGAGACGGTACTCCCTAGATTTTATTAATAACGAAATAAAAAATTACAAACATGGTGGGGGACATGACAACCTTAACCACCAGAAAAAGCCTGGGAGAGTTCTTACACAACCTATATGATCCTCAACAAAAGGGGGGGGGGATCTAAAAAGAAAAGAAGATACATCAATAAATAAAACCTACTGCCTAATATTAGGGTACGAAATTCTATCAAAGTAGAGAAGACTCTGGCACGGCTTGGGGCAAGACTCCAAAGAACGAAAATCAAAATCCGCTTGCTCAGAAGCCGAGATATTTGCAAGAAAATCAGCCACTTTATTACCTTCCCTGTAAACATGAGTTACCTTTATAGACATCTCCTCCATGAATCTGAAAATGGCTTGAACGAAGTACCAAATCTCCCAAGGAATATTGTATTTGCGAAGTAAGATAAGCGACAACACTTCAGAATCTACCTCGAGCCAAACAGAATTATAACCCATTAACGTAGCTTGAGTAACACCATCAAGAGCAGCCCAAGCTTTAGCAACCATGTTAGTAGCATTACCATAAAAATGAGAAAAAGCAAAAATAAAAGACCCATCATGCTTACGCAAAATACCACCACCCGAAGCAATGCCCGGATTTCCACGAGAAGCACCATCCGTATTAATTTTCACTTGCCCCACAGAAGGAGGAATTCAAGACACAAGCTTGACACGAGCAATAGACGGAGCATCCATAATAATATTAAAAAATAAAGCAATATTTACCTCCGAAGGATGAACAGGAAAGGATAGCTTGTGAGCCCGAAGAATATCACTTATTTGGAACATAATATTATTACGGACCTTTTCTCAACTAGGAGTTCCCTCATCAAACCGACATTTATTTCTATGCTTCCAAAGCTCCCAACAGATAACACTTGGAAGAATATCTCCCAACCATAACACAACCCGAATAAGCTTCGAATTTTTACAAGCATGCCAAGCAATCATCCTTTGCATGATAGTAGAACCCGAGATTTGGAAACCAATCAGATTCCCAAAGAAACGCCACACCTTAAATGCAATATCACCATGTAAAAGAATGTGCTGCAAAGATTCAATAGAAGGGTTAGCACAACAATGACAACGAGAAACAATATGAATACCTTTTCGAGATATGTTGTCATCAAGTAGGGAGAGCATCCTTTAGACATTTCCAAAGGAAGATCGACACCTTAAGAGGGATATACTTGTGCCAACACCAAGCAAAAACACTACTCCGAGTACGGGACACTCTACATTCCCTCCAAGTCGAGGAAATAGAAAACCTGCCTGAAGAAGAAGTAGACCAAAACGGCTGATCACAATCTCCCTCAAGCCGAATACCATAGGATTGCAGCTCCAATAAACATTGATGCCCAAAAGTATCTCGAATATAGTCTTCCCTTAAAACACCATCCTCAAATAACGAAAAAAATTTGATCATGACGATTATCAAGGAGATGAATATCATGAGGAAGCCACTTTTCTTGAATAGAAATATCACCACAACCCACACCCCAAGCAATACGGCACTCAACCAAATCCTTAGCAGCAACCATACGCTTCCAAATGTTAGAACAACCCAGTCTAGAGATGGCATCCATAGGATGAGTGTTACGACAATACTTGGCAGCCAGAAACTGTGCCCAAAGAGAATTAGACGTACGAAATCTCCACCAAAGCTTCATAGAAAATGCAGACGCCATCTCTTCAAATTTATGAAGGCCTAAACCCCATTCTTCAATAGGCCAGAAAAATTCATTTCGAGAAACCTAATGACATTTTCCCCCCATCAGTGCTACTCCAAAAGAAATTAGCAATAAGACGGTTCATGGCATTAACAACACCCTTCGGAGGATCAAGTAAGGAAATATAGTAAATGGGGATAGCTTGGAGATAAGATTTGATCAAAACAAGCTTAGCACCAGCCGAGAGTAATTTACCATGCCACGAATCAAGCTTAGCCCGAAGCTTCTACATAATCGGATCAAACAATGATTGCACCTTTCTGCCAATATAAAAGAGGACACCCCAAATAAACAATAGGCAAATTCTTCTTCTGAAATCCCGTAATAAGAGAGATAGAATTATCATGCTCAGCCACATCCCGCCCAGTCAGAAAACAAGACTTAGAAATGCTAATGAGTTGCCCCGAGAAATGTTGATAAGATGTCAAAAACTCCATATGAAGCTCAAGAGATGGAATACTTCCGTTACAGAAGATAATAATATCATCAGCATAGGACAGATGTGAGATAATAGGAACATTAAGATTACCCGTATGAAATGCCACATGAGGATGAAGAAGATGGAGATTATTAAGACCCCGACTTAAGACTTCAGCAGCAATAATAAAAAGGCTAGGAGAAATAGGATCCCCTTGACGAAGACCACGAGTAGAAACAAAATAGCCATTAGCAGTACCATTGATAAGAACCAAAAACCAACATTAATTCACGTATCTAAAGATCATGTCCAGTCATTCTTCCGTAAAGCCAAATCTCCTCATCACCTTAATCAAAGCAAACCAAGAAAGCCTATCATACGCCTTAGCCATATCAAGCTTTAACGCAACATTAGACCCATACACTTTCCTCTTAAGCGACTGGAAGAGCTCTTGAGCAAGCAACACATTTTCATGAATAAGACGACCCTTCACGAAACCACTTTGCTGCGGAGAAATAATACGAGGAAGCACATTTTCCAGCCGAGAGCATAAAAGTTTGGTAATGATTTTATTAGAAAAATTACACAAACTAATAGGCCTAAGTTGCGAGAAAGAAGTAGGATCTACCACCTTAGGGATAGTAACAATAAGCGTACTCGTCCAACTTTGAGGAAGAAGGAACCCCGAAAAGAATTCAAGAACTGCATTAAAAAGATCCATGCATATAATTTCCCAACATTTATGGTAAAACTCACCCGTAAAGCCATCCGGACCAGCTGCACTAGTCCCATTCATGCTAAAAACAATGTCGTGAATCTCTTTAAGCGTAGGGGGAGTAATAAGCATCTTATTATCCTTATTAGAGACCAAACGAGGAATCACATCCAGCAACTCATCCGGGGGATCCACATTATCATTAGGATTGCCATTAAGGTGACATTAGTCAAGATGTCAAAAGCTCTTACCATGTCGTCATTTTTCAAGATATTACTATTTTGGAACTTCAAAGATCTTATGTAGACAACCATCTGAGACTGGCCATCTCATCTTATGTTCAAGGTACTTAATCCCTTCACAGGTTTAAAGAAACTAATTTCTTTTGTTTCATTAAGGTTTATACACCTCGCATGGAGCACACGATGTCATCCTTGGTTGGGGTGTGGGATGGGCCCGTATGTTTTATATATACGAATTACCCATTTACACTCAATCAAAGTGTTTGACCAAATGCACGCGGGGTCTTAGCCTGATGGTTAGAGTTCATGGCTTCCAACCTGGAGGTCATGAGTTCGATTCCCCCACCAGTGGTTAGAGGGAATGACATTGCCCTCCCTAGCATAGCTAGGCGCCTCTGTGAAATGCATCAAGGGGGGAGCGGTGAAATGTGTTGATCCCCTTCTTTTTGAAGAAGAAAAAATGAAAAAAAAAAGTGTTTGACCAAATGATTTTTTGTGAATTGGTCATGACATATGCGTGTCATCTAAGAACAAAAGGTTCTTGGAATTAACATGTCAACAAAGTATAAGCAAGGATTTCTACATCGAAACGCAAGATAAATACATTTCAAACATTCCCTTACCATCCCATAAAAACTAACTTTACTATTGAAAGTTTTCAGAAACGCCTTAGCTAAACACTTTCCTACTTACCCAAGCAAAAAAAAAACCCACTGAAAAACCTAAAGTGTTGGACCAACCCAACACTCAAAAAACAAATTGTCTTCGGCCCTTATGGACCATTACATCTCAAAAAACCATAAATTGTTTTTACAAATCATCCCGGGACACAACCCGTAAAAACCGAAGTTCACAAACAAACATAAAAATCCTTCACTGGTTAGCTACGGCCGCTGGTGTCACTTCTCCTTCCTTTGCATCGTCATCCTTCAAACCCGATGAAACTTCTCCTACTTCTGCTACTTCTCCAGAAAGATTCTTGAGGATGGCACGCTGTTGCTCAACATCCCACTCAACATGCTTCCCATTTAAAAACACTTCAATCATCTGAATCTTGATCTCCACCATCATTTTAGCCGTCGATGCCATGAGAGCATTCTGAAGATCCTCAGTCTCTTGCACGTGGACATCTTGAATGGAGGACATCCCTTTCATCAGACTCTCTACTTCATTATTCAAAGCATCAACCTTCTTCTCAAAGTCATCCACCTTCTTCTCAAGATCATCAACCTTCCTCTTGAAGCCTTCCTTCTCCTCCTTATGATGCCTCTTTAAATGCAGCATCTCCAGCAAGAGCTTCCTATTCTTTTCCTCTAAAGCAACTGTTCGAGCCCCTATTGCTCCAAAAGCCTATAAATCAAAACCTATTAGTAACCCAATACTAAATGAAAATTCTAAAGTACTATTTGAGAGAAGTCAGACTTACGACAGATGTCATTGTAAAAAATTCCTTCTTGATGTCATCAAACTCCATCTCTTCAAAAGTCCCTACATCCACAACTTCCGTGGATTCACTCTTTCTCTTCTTTAGCCTAGCACCCACAGACGGTGCATCAACTTCCTTTTTTGGCACAATCGGCAGCTTGCTAGATTGAGCTTTCCCAACAATGTTTTGCAAATCTTTGAGAGAAAACCCAGCAGCTGACTTGGACACAGGCACCAAATGTTCAAACAAATAAAGTACAAGACTACCAAAGATGGTGCCATCCTAAAAGAAGAAAGAGGAAACAGGTATACCAGTTGACATTGCTGCAGAAGACGACACCTTAAGACCCTCTTGATCCTTCTCAGAAATTGACCCGACTTCCAAATGTTTAAATGATCTCTCCTCCTTTGAAAGATCCAGTAAGATCTTCACCTTAGCCTCTGTATCCGCCAAAGGTGGAAATAACTCTGCCCACTTGATAGCTGCAAAAACAAAGAAAGAAAATTACGAATTCAGTCAAGATAGTGAAATATCAAACTTGGGATTTTAGAGAGATACCTTCTGCCAAAGAACCCTTTTCTACGAAAAAATATTTCGCTCTCCAACCCCTATCATTCACAAAGACCTTCGCAAACAAAGGTCTTTTCCCAGTTTTTGTTTTCAACAGATATCGTGTCAAACCAAAAGTTTGAAGGTCATAAACCGACGTTAGCTCACTCAAACCTATCCCTAACCCATATTCCTAATTCACCCTCAAGACACAAGCAAAGATCCACCAAATCATAGGCATTGCTTCAGCAAAGGCTAAATTAGTTTTGTAAAAAAAAAAAATCTGTAACCATCGATGGAAAGGGATAAGAGAAACCAAGAGCAAAAGGGTATTCATAGAAGCAAACCCAATTTCGAGAAACGAAGTCAGCCTTGACAGAAACATCAAAAGGACAAAAGCGAGTGATTTCAGGAAAACATTTGTGAATTTTCAGAGACTCAATTTGTGCATTGTTGAAAACGCAGACTTCCTCATGAGGGATCACTATTAAACCCTCACACGAGAACTCACTAGACTCCGTATCTTTTCTAGGACTTGAGGAAATTCTAGATACAACTTCCCCTTTGGATCTTTACCACTTTGTTTTCCCCATGGAAAGAAATTAGAAAAAGAAAGGGAAAGAAATTAGAAAGAGAAAGGGAAGGAAACTACCTTAGATTCTTGCCGCTGAAACAGAAAAGAAATGGTATATAATCGGTGTAAGGGTAGAGCAAGATCTTGCTCTACCCTTACACCGATTATATACCATTGCACCTTCCTCATTCTCTTTTGATCTAAATTATAGTTCATTGGTTTTCACCAAAACAACACTAATCATCGATACCTAAGAAAAACTCAGAACTGCCAAACAAAGGTCCTAGTTTCAGAGTGGCCTCTTGCGAACATACATTTTTCTAAAACCATATTAATATCATAAACGCATTAGTCTCAAATGAATCAAGGTCTGTATCAATATTTTTTTTTATGAATCAAACACGACAATCGAATGAAATGTTATCAAGATTTTAACATTTTTTTAACACAAAGTGATAAAATTTGCAGATAAAATGGCACTACTCATTGGGAGTATCTTAGTTTCCCCTACTTCCTTTCATATATTTGAATGAGGCTTATACAGGCCATACCACATCTGTAACAACTAATAGGAAAAAAAAAGAGAGAAGTGCCAGCACATAATAAACCAAAACCACTGTCCAAATAGATGTTTCTGAGTACCGCGTTTAAAATTCAACAAATAGATGTTACTGAGCACCCCGTTTAAAATTGTAGCAAGTAAAAATTCGATAACAACCAATCAATTGACAAATGTGTAATTAGCCAAGAGAGAAAAAAATGTGGGTCGAGCTCTGAGTTGGAGGTAGAAGAGGGAAGAAGAGCGATCGAATGACGGGGTTGGAAGGAGAGAGAGAGCGAAAATGTATAAGGAAAAATAAATGGAAACCGTCAATTGTGAGCCGTTAGATGAAAATTTCAAAAGAAATCAGAGGCGGTGAATTGAATTAAAAAATGAACATAAAAAATTATTAAAGTCGTTGGATCATGGCGGTTAAAGATTAATCTTGACCGCTATTTGTCTTAAGTCAATAGACGGTTAGCACCTAGCATCATTGTATATTAGACTAGTACTTAAATGCCCGTGCCAATGGCACGAGATGGTATACATGGTGGTAAAGCAGAGAAAATATAAAGAATCCATTTCAATTTTGTATTTCCCACAAAAAAGAATGAAGCGATGAAGAAATAACTTTGTAATTAATAAATCAATGGAAAGCGTTATACGCGTCAATTATTTTGAAGAAAAATAATCATAAATCATTAATAGAATAAGAAATATAGAATTAACATTCACTATTTCGTTAATAATAAAACACTAATTCACTATTTCGTTAATAATAAAATACTAATCTGTTGGTTGCTCTTCAACGACATTGGCAGCTACGAAACCTTCGGCTTCAACCCTTCTAGCTAGTTCTTCCTGCGCTTGGACAAAAACATATATCAACCACATTTAATTAACTATAATTGATGCATTATATTCATTTATATTTAAAAAAAAGCATACTGCTTCAGCAATAAAAATTGGATCATCCCATATACGTCAACTGTGATGGAGTCATTTGTGAATCAGTTGGAGCTTCAGTATCTTGTAAATCTTCTATCGAACGCGTGGAAACCTATTTAAAACATGCATTAGATCAATATATACACATATATATAACTATATATAAATGTGTCATGTTATCGATATTAGGTCCCGTCATTTGGTTAGTTAGTAAGTTATCCATCCTATTATGAATCTCTTAACTTTATTTTTTTAGTTAATTTAATTGAAATTTAACAAAAAGGTACTAAAATTCATTTATTCATAAAATTTTAAATATTATTATTAATACAACAATATTTTAAATTTTATAAAAAATATTTTTTTATTAGTTCTCGATCGTTAATATGAAACAACTGAAGTATACTGATATCACGAATAATAGAGAGAGATTGTACAACAATATTTTAAATTTTATAAAAATTATTTTTTTATTAGTTCTTGATCATATTTAATATGAAACAACTGAATTATACTAATATCACAAACAATAGAGAGAGATTGTGATTGATAGATTCAGGGATAATTTTAGAAACCGCTTAATGAGAGTCGTTGGATTAAAGCATTGATAATTAATCTTACGATTAGACTAGAAGAAGAAAATAAATTATCAAATGACAGCCAGCCATTGGATTGTAGCGGTTATGGATCGATCTCAACTGCTCTTTGTCTAAAGTCAATAGGCGGTTATGAACTGAGGTGTTGTAAGTGGGTAGGAGAGAGAAATTGAGATAGAAAATAGTAAGACGATAGTCGTTATAAGTATTACAATTGAGTCCCATTAATAAATAAATATTATATACTTTCGTTCATATAAAATTAGACTTATCAATAAGAAGCTCTATATGACAAAGTGGGTAAGATTATTCGGAATAGAAGTAGAGAGAGTATTGCGTTAAATTAAGGTCAAAATATGCATTTTGGCTAACAGAAGTTAGTCATGAAACTAACTCCGAGTAATATGTCATGTGAAATGATCAAATTGTTCCTTAAAAAAAGATGTTCATGATATATGACTTGGAAATATAATATCATTTTTTTTATTTGCAACAGATAATACTTTGACTTTAATGGTCAACTCAATCTAATTTTGACCGTAATTTTATGAAAATTTAAATATTTTTATGCAATTATAAAAATTTTTATTGTTTCACCATTAGAAATACTATCAATAACAATTTTTAGAATTTCATGAAAATATCTATATTTTTCTATACAATTATTCATATTTTTTTTATAAAAATATGTCAAAATTTGATTGAGTTGATTCTGCAAAATAAAGGGAGCGATAGGATCTACACACTTTTATTTTTAAAAAGTGTATTACAAAAGTAACCAAAATTCATGTCAGTTAAATTGTAAATTGAGAGAAAGTCAGACAGTCGGTACACACAACCAGACCACTTGCTTGTTTTCTTTCCATTTACATTTGAATTGAAAATCTTGGTACACGCCAATTTCTAAATAATAGTTATGTATACTATTACTACATTACTCCCTCCGTCCCACCTTATTACAAACTATTTTTTCGGGCACAATAATTAAGAAATATTATTAAGATAATGAAAATGTGTGGTAGAAAATGAAGAGAGAGAATGAGTGGAGTTGGTTGAATAAATTGTGTGGTAGAAAATGAAGAGAGAGAATGAGTGGGTGGGGTAGGGTGAATATAAAATAATAAATTTATTTCCATTTTGGGCAGTTTCTATTCACGTGGGACGGACCAAAAAGGAAATAAGTTTGTATTCACGTGGGACGGAGGGAGTATTATACACCCGTCCCGTTCCACGCGAATGAAAAATTCTAGTTAAATTGATGTAACTTTGATCAATAATTTAAAAAAAAAATTGTGATTCTAATAAAATTTTTTTTTTTTTATTATAACACAATTAATAATATTTTCAATAATGATTTTTAGATTTTTATAAGAATTATTATTTTCTATTTAAATTAATAGTTAAAATTATTGCAATTTGACTAAAAGTCTTGTGACGGAGGGAATACGTATTGAAATAGAAACCGCCAATCTACAGCTGTAGGATCAAACAAATCGAAAATAAATCCAACGATTGAAAATAAAAAAAGTTAAAACTGATTAATAATAGCCCTAGAATTGTAGCGATTATAGATTAATCTGAGTCGTTCTTTGTCTAAAGTAAATAGACGGTTGAAAACATGAGCATTTTTGTATATTAGGTATCCTCAACCCACTTGCGTTGCGATATTTACCCATCTTTTATTGTTTACTTAGTAAGGGTGCCAAACCTAAGTATGACTCTTACTTTAGTACGGAAGAAGTATATAATTGGCCGACGGACCCTAGAACCCCTGAGACGAAATTTAATCTCATTTTAAGAAACGAAATTATCCTAATTCCATGAACACCCCTCATTATTAAAAAGTCTAAAATACCTTCTTTAGGCACGTGAAATCCCACATACCACCCCTCCCACCTCCCATCAGTAAGTCACGTGAAATCACACAATTTCCTTCAAAAATTTTGTTTGCTCTATTTATTTCGAGTTGTCAAATCTCTTTAATTATCTCTGTACATTTCTCAATAAACTCCTCCTTTTCCTTCACAACACACAAAATTCCAATTCCAATATAAAGAATGTCATGTACTTTACTTTTTTGAAGAATGGTCAACTTTCGATCGAGACTTTATAAAAACATAATAATAACATTTTATATTACTCATAATATCTAGTGTTGAAAACTAAATTTTATCATCTATCACAAGTGTTATTTATTTAAAAAGACTAATAAGGAGAGAACAAATAAAATTTTAAAATTATTTATCCATTCATATTTTAAATACTATTGATAAAAATTTAGAAATATTTTATCGATTTGTTGTATTAAACAAAATTATTTTCTTATTTCAAATTAAACTATTGTTTACAAACAAAAATAGTAATTATATATTACAAAAAATAAAAATTTAGCACGCCTATGTTACAAAAGGAATTTACAAAAAAAAAATCAAATTTACTATTGATTGAAAGCAAATTTGTATATATTTTAACATTCATTTTCGAACAAAAGATTCATTTTGGAACAAAAGATGTAATTATATTACAATCAAAAGTACGATTTATTCCCGGATCATATTGTTACAAAAATCTAACTGATATTTTTTTTAATTGATAAAGGATATTATTATTTTTAACTAAACTATATTGAATATGATTTTGTAAAAAATATAAGACTTATTAAAAAGTCTTATATGTAACATATAAGACTTATTAAAAAGACTTTCTTAATAACTTTTTTTTTACTTATACGACTTATTAAAAAAGTCTTATAAGTAAAAAGACTTATTAAAAAAGTCTTATAAGTTAATAATACTTATTAAAAAGTCTTATATGTAATATATAAGACTTACTAAAAAGTTTTTATATAAGTAAAAGACTAATTAAAAAAAGTCTTATAAGTAACTTATAAGACTTATCTTATATGTTACTTATAAGACTTATCTTATAAATAACTTATAAGACTTTTTTAAAAAGTCTTTTTTACTTATAAGACTTTTTTTAACAAGTCTTTTTTACTTATAAGACTTATTAAAAAAGTCTTATAAGTAAAAAGACTTATAAGACTTATTAAAAAAGTCTTATAAGTTACTATAAGACTTATTAAAAAGTCTTATTTATAACATATAAGTTACTTATAAGACAATTTTTTCAACCAAAAAAATCAAAAATTTCAATAATAACAACGAATTACTCTTATAATTGACTTATAATTGACTTATAAGATAATTAACTTATAAGACTACTTTAAAAAGTCTTATAAGTAACATATAAGATTTTTTAAAAATGTCTTTATATAAGTAACATATAAAACTTTTTAATAAGTCTTATAAGTAACTTATAAGACTTTTTAAAAAGTCTTATAAGTTACTTATAAGACCTATTTGAACATTGGGAACTGTGTTGTAAAAAAGTCTTATAAGTAGTAACTTATAAGACTTTTTTAATAAGTATTTTTACTTATAAGACTTATTAAAAAGTCTTATAAGTTACTTATAAGACTTATTAATAAGTCTTATGTGTAACATATAAGACTTTTTAAAAAAGTCTAAATTTATATAAGTTACTTATAAGACTTATTAAAAAAGTCTTATAAGTTACTTATAAGACTTATTAATAAGTCTTATATGTAACATATAAGACTTTTTAAAAAAGTCTTTATATATTATAAGACTTTTTAAAAAAGTCTTTATATATTATAAGACTTTTTAAAAAAGTCTTATAAGTTATTATAAGACTTATAATTTATATATTTACAACTCTTATAAGTTAATTATAAGATTAATTTGTCTCTTATAATTGACTTATAAGACAGATTTTTCAACAAAAAAATCAAAAATTTCACTAATAACAACGAATTACTCTCATAATTTACACATTTACAACTCTTATAAGTTAATTATAAGACTACTTTGTATCTTATAATTGACTTATAAGACAAATTTTTCAACCAAAAAAATCAAAAATTTCAATAATAACAACGAATTATTCTCATAATTTACACATTTACAACTCTTATAAGTTAATTATAAGACTACTTTGTCTCTTATAATTGACTTATATGACAAATTTTTCAAAAAAAAAATTAATAATAACAATTAATTCTTGAAGGTCACAAACCTCACTCCTATCAGAGCTCTCTCTCTGTCTCTCTCTCTCTCTCTCGCTCTCTCTCTCTCTCCAGACCATCTGTTTTTTTTTTTTTGAAAATGTCTACTGCTTCGACAAAATTAATCTCTCTCTTCGATGCTTCAATTTTCCGTCCCCATCAACCCATAAACCTCTTCCCACTTCAATTCACCCCCAAAATCTTCCCTTTCCCTTCCCTCAAATTGCGCCGCCACTACTACTGTATTTCTTCTTCATCCGCCGTCGCAACAACCGCAACACTAGACAGCGACACCACCGATGATAGTACTGATAGCACTGAATGGGTCAATCTTTGTTGACCGATTAAAGACCAAAGGATACTTCCCGGATACCCAGTAAGAGAACGGGGATTTTAGAATCTTGAGGGAGAAACGTCGGCGCCGGAGATCGCCGGCCTGGATGGTTGTGAGAGAGATAACTTTCACTGAGAGAGAGAGAGAGAGAGAGAGAGAGAGAGAGAGAGAGAGAGAGAGAGAGAGAGAGAGAGAGAGAGAGAGAGTGTAAAGAGATTAAAATGGGAAGAAGATAAGAAATGACGTGAGGGGAGGGAGCTAGGGATGTCTGGGAAATTTTAATTTGGAAATAACTCTTTATTTGAAATTTACAAAAAAGTTTTCTCTAAGGGGAAAAAAATCTGGAGAGCCCTTAGGGGAATTTTTCCTATATAATTTGCATGTCTATAAAACACACACACACATTTTCCAGCTAGTTATTTGGAGAATATAATGAAAGTTCATAGTAGCTTAAAGCCTCAAACCACATATCTTTCATGAATTGTGTGTTGTGTACAGCGGGAAGCTAAGAAAAAAATTTGAAGGGTCAAGATTATTCAAAGAAGAAAAATTAAATTTTACGTCAAGCAAACAAAGGAGGTCAAAATTGACAAATATTAAATTTTTATCATATCTTTTAAAATTTTACATGTGGCTACGCCGGTGGTTGTGTACATGACATATATTAAGTGGAGTTCCTGATTGAAAATAAGGGTTGGTGGTAGAATTAGATTTTTTTTATTGAATAAAATTAGGTTTACTAATTAAATAATGTTAATATAAAAATTAATGCATTTTTTTTCCTTACACTAACTTAATAGTTTAACTATAATAAATTAATTTTTTTTTTGGCGAAATGAGACAATACTCCCTAGATTTTATAAATTAACAAAAAGAAATTACAAACGAAGGTGGGGGACATTACAACCTCAACCACCGAAAAGAAAATTACATTTGGCTTGAAGTCGAAGTAGAAGAAAAAATAGCTACGGGGAGGGTCCAACACAGCCCAAAACAGGATAGGCCCAAAATGCCAAGCCCAAGCATCCGAAAAGGCCCAACAGTCATTGGATTGGGTAGGGCGACCGCACAAGACAAGGGCGGCCGCATAAGACAGACCGTGGCCATTACTCCATAATCATGGCCTCCGCCGGTGGTAAGGACCCCAATTACTCTCCTTGTCTTCATCACAAATCTAACAACTTTTTTTTGGCGTTGCATAACAAATAATATTACTTGCCCATAATATTTTACCCATGATATTACTAGATTTACTTATCACATTCACAATAAAAATTTCTCTACTTTATTTTATCATTTTACTTTTAATTTTTATAATTACAATAATTATTCTTTACTTAATTCTCACAAATTCAAATTTAGTAACCATTGTTATTAGATGGAGAAAGTATTTGTCAAACATAGCCAGCCGGAAACACTTTATTTGTGAAACCGAAACTGCTTAAAGCTTATTTCTTCAAATTAGTGAATACAATGGTGTCATGTTTAACCTTTATGTTCAGCCATTTTCAAAATTAATGATTGAAATTGAAAGTGTATAATGTCACACATACTTGACAAGTCAAATATTGATTTAACTTAAAATTTGTTACTTTCTTTATTTTAAGTTAATTTAGGTAAATATTATTTATATTCTTTATATTGTATTTTTATTTGACTAACCTACTAACTAAATATTCGATATGTTTAGTATATTTTGGTTATTTTGTAGATCTCTCACACAAGGAAAGAGTCATGATAAGAAAAGGATTGTTTGGGTTGATTAAGGAAGATAGGAGTCTATTTAGAGAAGATCTACTCAGGAAAATCAACCTCTACAAACAAGGACTCTTTGGCTATAAGTGCAAGCCACATACCTCAGTCATGATACACGGTTTTAGAGACTCAAAGTGCTGAAGCTTAATAGCTTTCCTAGAGTCCGTTTAGAGAATGAATGAGACTGAGGACATAAAAATCTATTCGGCTAAATTGAGAGAGATCTCAAATGAATGCCTCTCATTAGGTGAGCCTATATCAAATGCTAGGTTAGTAAGATGTTGAGAACTATTACTTAAAAATTCAATATTAAAATTGTTGCTATTGAAGAAGCACATGATACCACAACCATGGGATTAGATACTCTTGTGGGTAAACTAATCATGTTTGAGATGAACACGTCAATTCAACAGCAACATAAAGCTGAAAATATTGCTCTTGCAACTGCTCTCTCTAATGTGTCCAAAGTACCAAAAGAGATTGAAGAAATTTCTATAGAAATTGACACTTCAAATTTGGAAACTGAAGATGTTGCCCTTTTAACCAAAAAATTTACTACTTTTCTAAAAAATAAACGGGACAACAAATTTCCTTCTAAAATTCAAAATACTTTTGAAAAACCAAAAGAGGATAATGAGAGTAGTTTCAAGAAATGTACTAGTTTTGCTAAGAAAAGATCTGAAACTGTTCAATGTGGAGCTCGCCTCCTAGTCACGACCATCAAGCTGATGTAGCTTCATTCAGATGTAGTCACACCAACCATCACATCTTCTGACTCTGAGTTCTACTGTTTCAATTCTTCCCTTACTGAAAAAACAGAGAATGAAGAAGAAAGTGATGGAAGTTACCAAGAACTTCTTGATGCTTATGCTGATTTATATGCTGACTGGGAAAAACGAGTAGAAAAATTGGCAGTTTTCGAAAAGTTTAATGAGAAACTCTCTACTGAAATTTCCACTTTAAAAGGTGATCTTGAAAAGGTTACCACTTAAAATGACAACCAAAAGGATGCCATATCCAAAATTGAGGTCATGCTCACTAAACGTGATATTGAACTCGAGAAGACCAAAACAGAACTCGAAAAGGCCAATGGAATTTTCGCAAAATTAAATACTGGAAAGGCCAAACTTGAGAAAGTTCTGAGTATGGGAAATAATTTGAAAAATGGTCTTGGCTATGAATCCACTTTTGTGAAAGAAGGAGAGAGTTCCTCAAAAACCAAAGTTTTTCAAAATCATAAAACAAATTAAAAAAAAGGAAGTTTGTATGCTATTACTGTTTTGTCCCAAGTCACATCAAACCCTTTTGTTACCAAATAATTCATGATCTTGGAAAATCTGCTCCGTAGATGAGCCCCCGGATGTACTCACATCAACATTCACATCAACAGAAATCTGGGCAGTTTGTGTGGGTGGAAAAGAAAAGTGAGGAATACAAGGTGGCATTCACCTCACTCAAGAGCAGCACAGGTAGCTCATGGTACTTCGACAGCGGGTGCTCGAGGCACATGACATGTAATGGTGAGTTCCTAACCGATTACACCACAATTAAAGGTGGGAACGTGAATTATGGGGGAGAAGCCCAAGGTAAGATTGTTGGTAAGGGTACTCTATGTGTTATTATATGCCTAAATTGAAAAATGTCTATCATGTGGAAGTCTTAAAAGCTAATCTCATTAGTATAAGCCAACTGACAATTTATATGTTAAATTTGACAAACATGAGTGTAAGGTGTTTGATAGCACTGATAAGTGCTTGTTCACTGGAGTGAGGTCTCAAGATAATTGTTACAAATTTGGTGACAACTTATCTTACCTTAGCTCTAAAGTAAATGATCTTGAGGTTTAACTCTCTCTCTCTCTAGACTTTTTCATACTCCCCGTCCTAGGGCTTCCCCTAGGGGCGGCCGGCCCTTCTGGGCGGCCGATTTCTTGCCTGGTTTCCATAGATTTATATCATATTTCCGTTATTATGGTGTTTGATTTGGAAAACAACTCCAATCAACACCCTATTTCGAGGTTTACACCGGGCCGCCGTCGCCGGATCCGGCCCGTTCAAATATTCTGCAGATCTGTTTGTGTATTCAATCCACAAATCGGTCTCCCGTTTTCTGCTACTGCGATTCTCACAAGGCCGCGCATTCTACACCAGAGCCGGCATCTCCCTCAGATAAGCTGCCGGCGGCGCCCGATTCCGGCCAGTCTTTTGCGGACTGTTTCTACAGCCTGTCAACAAGGCGGCCCCCTCTTCTACTCCTAATGAAACTATGTTTTCGTCTAAGGTATCAATGAATCTAATTTCGATTTTTGCTAATCCCACCATTGTTTGGGAATTTTCTGCTCGGACGGCCGCCATGGAGGACGTGAATATGGCAATGTCCCTTCTAAAGGGTCATTACCGTAAACCGATGTTTCATTTTGCTTGATGGGTTTTGTGATTCTTGCTTTGCAAACCGTGTCTTCAATGCTTCAAAAGCTTGGTCATTTGGAAGTTTCGTTTCAATTGACAATATTTTGGATTTTCGAGATAATGTGTTCTTTGGATTTTCTTACTCTGTACAATGGTGAGGATGATGCGCCTCAACCCCAATTATTTTTCTTTGTCATTTGAATATTTTGATTCAATTGACAAAAGTAACAAAGACTGTAGTTCAATCTCTTGATGATTGTTGCTGATGGTTATTGGAATTCCTTTTCATTGGGTCTTGTTTGGACATGGCCACTCCTCATTTTCATACTTGCCCGTGTTTTCTTTGCCGTGGTATCTCGCAAAATTCGGTTTGGAGCTGATTTCTTTGTATTAGATTTTAGCATCCCCCTCCTATTGCAATGGGGCGGTCCAAATGGACTTGCACCCCTCCCCTTAGTTTTATTTACTTTATTGTTGGCTTTAAGCCTCACATTTTTGTTATTTTCATTCCGGTGGTTTAGGCTGTTATGTCCCCCACCATGTCTTGTATTTTCGTTTTATTAATAAAATCTAGGGAGCTTCGTCTCCTTTCGTTTAAAAAAAAAAAATGATCTTGAGGTTTGGCATCAAAAGTTAGGTCATGCAAGTTTTAGGAAAATGGAAGAGTTGGTGAGATTTAATGCTGTTAAACACTTACCCAAACTTGATTTTAAACAAGTAAGTGTGTGTGGTCCTTTCCAAAAGGGAAAGCAAACTAAAGCTTCCCACAAAAAGGTTGATCAAAGTTCCACTTCTGAGATCTTGAAACTAATACACACTGACCTTATTGGACCCATTGAAGTTGAAAGCTTGAGTAAAAAGAAATATTCTTTTGTGTGTGTAGATGATTTTTCTAGGTACACATGGGTCCTATATTTGAAAGAAAAGTCTGAAGCACCTGAAGTGTTTAAAGTTTGGTATAGGAAGGAAAAAACATGCATGGTAAGAAAGTAATTAAATTCGGTCTGATCATGGAACGGAATATGAGAACACTTTGTTCTCTGAATTTTGTGACTCAAAAGGAATAACCCATTATTTTTCAGCCCCTAAAACTCCTCAACAAAATGGGGTGGCTGAAAGAAAGAATCGAACTTTACAAGAGATGGCTTGTGTCATGCTTAGTTCTAAGAACATCTCTAAACGATTCCGGGCTTAGTCTACTTGAGGGTTGGGTCAACCATGACTCTGTATGAAATTATTCTTGGTAAAAAACCTACTCTCAAGTAATTTCATGTATTTGAATGCATATGCTATATTCTGAATGACATAGATTATCTGTCTAAATTTGACTCTAAGAGTGACAGGCTGTATTCCTAGGATATTCCACAAATAGTCGTGCTTATAGGGTTTATAACCTTAGAACTAAAACTGTGATGTAGTCCATTAATGTTACTTTTGATGATACTGCTGATTTAAATCTAAAAACTCTTGAAGATGATGTCTCAGGTTGCGTGTAAACAATGGAAGATACATAAAATACAACTGAACAGAAGCATCAAACAGAGCTGCAAAAAGATGATGCAGGTGCTGGTGTGATCACATCAACACCTACATCAGGACAAAAAGAGTCTGCTTCAGACTCAAAAAGTTAAGAATGTGAAGAGGAAAATCTGGACCGGACCAGAGACATACCAAGCAGGATTCAAAAGAACTACCATGTCACACAGGTGGTTGGTGATGTAAATGAAAAGGTAAACACAAGGGAGAAGCCAATAGGTCAACTACCGAGAACTGGCTGGATTGAGTTGTACAAACTCACAGGTAAGTAAGGTAAGCTCTTGCTGTTTTGTGCCACATCTTGAGCCTAAGAATGTCATAGAGGCAATGAAAGATGATAATTGGATAGTTGCTATGCAAGAGGAATTAAACCAATTTGAGAAAAATGATGTGTGGGTATTGGTTCCTAGACCTAAAGGGGGAAATGTAATAGGGACCAAGTGGATTTTTAAGAATAAGACATATGAAAATGGGCAAATAACTAGAAATAAAGCTAGGCTTGTAGCCCAAGGCTACACTCAAATAGAGGGGATTGATTTTGAAGAAACATTTGCCCCAGTTGCTAGGATAGAATCGTTAGGCTTCTACTTGCCATTGAATGTTATTTGGACATCAAAAAGAATGCTTTCTTAAATGGTGTCCTCAATGAAGAAACCTATGTTGAGCAACCAAAGGGCTTCACTGATCCCATTGCCCTGATCATGTTTACAAGCTAAAGAAAGCCTTGTATGGTTTAAAACAAGCCCCTAGGGCTTGGTATGGGAGGCTAACTGAGCACCTTATACAAATGGGTTTTAAGAGAGGTGAGGTAGATAAGACCTTATTTATTTTGAAAGATAAAGAGGGGATTTTAGTGGCCCAAATTTATGTAGACGACATTGTGTTTGGTTCTTCATCCAAGAACATATTAGACTACTTTATCACTAGTATGACCACCACATTTGAGATGAGTATGGTGGGTGAATTTAACTATTTCATAGGACTCCAAATAAAACAAAATAAGAAGGTAATATTCATTTCACAAAGTAAATATGCCAAAAACTTGGTTAAAAAATTCTCTCTTGACAATGCCTCTCTTCTTAAGACTCCTATGGGATCATCCCAAAAGTTGTGTAAAGACGAGGATGGTGAGGATGTTGATCCCACCTTATATAGAAGTATGATTTGGAGCCACCTTATATAGAAGTATGATTGGGAGCTTGTTGTACCTTTTAGCAAGTCGTCCTGACATCATGTTTAGTGTGTGTCTTTGTGTGAGATATCAAGCTTGCCCAAAAATCTCCCTCCTTAAGGCTGTAAAAAGGATCATTCGATATGTTGGGGGGACTGTCAATTTAGGACTAAGCTATACTCATGAGACTAATACAAATCTGGTAGGATTCAGTGACTCTGATTGGGCAGGCAACACTGATGATAGAAAGAGCACAACTGAGGATGTTTTTATCTTGGGAACAACTTAGTGTCTTGGTATAGTCGAAAACAAAATTGCGTATCCCTCTCTACTGCTGAGTCGGAATATATTGTTGTGGGTAGTTGTTGTTCTCAACTTCTTTGGATGAATCAAATGATTAAGGATTATTGGCTTAAAAGTGATATTCTAACTGTCTTTTTTGATAATCTAAGTGCCATAGAAATATCAAAAAATCATGTTCAGCACTCACGTACTAAACACATTGACATTAGACATCATTTTATTCGTGATCTTATTGAGCAGAAAATCATTAGCATGGAATCTATAAGTACTGAAAAACAGTTGGCTGATATTTTCACCAAAGCCCTTGATTTTCAGAGATTTTCTACCCTAAGGAAGTCTCTGAGTTTGTGTGTCATCTGATGGTGTGATCCCCCGTGTGGTCACATCAGAGCCCATACCTGTATATTTTATTTCTAACAAAAAAAGGGCATTGCTTGATGTTTTTCAGTGTGGTCACTTGTATTACATCTCTGACACGACTCCTCTCTGAATTGTGAATTCTTCTTAAAAGGTGTCAACAACTGTTGACTCAAATTTATCCTATTGGATGTCTCTTGGTGGGTGCCAAATCTAAGGGAAACAACTGCTCAATTCTTGGTATGAAGCCATTTCAATGTGATCAAAATGACATCAAGAGAAAGTTTGAGTCAAATTGATAAGATCATTCGAAAGAGGGCTATCCATGAAGGTAAAAAGAGTGAAAGCTACCCACAAATCTTTTTCCAAAAATAAAAAATGGGTGGGTGCATCCTAGAGGCCAAGCAAGACAAGAATTCAATTCATTGACTTTCTTAGAGGAGATGTGTCCCCTGATGTGATCACATCCCATACCACACAATACTGATTTATCCTTCACGTGTTTGTACATTATGCATCATTCTCTCAGTCATAAATTAGGTCAACCTAGTCATTGGTGAAAATATTGTACAAATCTTTTTCTTTCCCTAATTAATTTGGTTAAAAGATCTTGTGCTCAACAAAAATTTTGAATTTTTTATTTATGATGTCCATGTGTTTAGGGGGAGTATATTTGGGATCTTTGTGATTTTTATGAAAGGTATATCATTCACAAAAGGAAAAAGGATTTCGAATTCTACAAGGACTAAAACAATTTTTTTTATCCTTATCATCCAAGGAATTCCAAGAGGTTGAGGTAAGTTTTTTTTGGATGCCAAGGTATTTAGTTTCCTCTTTAAACTCTACCTCCCTATGTGTCCTTATCCTACTAGGTTTTTACTCCTTGCTATAACATCATATATAGCATATATCTTGTCAACTATTAATCACCGCCTATTTTCTCTCTCTAATTCCTTTGCAAAACACAAACCCTCTCTCTGTTCTCTCTCCTCTCTCTCTCTCTACCAGGTTAATGTTGCCACATACCAAATCCATTTCTCCAAGCACCACCGTCTCTCCTCCACCGTCTCCAATGGCTCCAACCGAAGGTGCAGTGGAATTGTTTGTTGACACTGAGGCTACGCCTGACGTGCCCCGAACCGTGGACCTACTTGGCCACACGCCGAGACACGTTCTGAAGACGCCATTTAAAGAAAATTTTTCGAAATGTACTTTCTAAAAGTTCTCACTTTAAAAACCTGTTTAACATTTAAAAACTTTTCTCACTTACTATCAAAAGTTAAACCATTTCACTTCAAACCTAACTCACTCCACATTCAAACCATTTACAAATCACACCACACTTATTTACAAACCAAGGAACCTAGTTCCCAAATGAAAAATATTTATAAAGCATTTAAAAGTTTCAAAATAAAAACAACATGTTCAAGTCTCGGAGTGCTATCCAAGGTTATACATTTACATAATGTATCCTTACCAAATACCTTCCTCCACAAAACCCTACTTGGCGCCCTCTCGGTGATCAACGTGCCCTAGCCCCTGGCTCGGCTCTATCTAAGAAAACAATGAAAGGACGGGGTGAGAAAAAATCTCAGCAAGTTATTATATATGCTACAAGATGATATGCAATCACATTAAGAAGCATATAACAACAAATCATATATATATATTACATTCTTATAACACAAAGAAAGATATATATACATATATATATATATATATATATATATATATATATATATATATATATATATACGTATAGCAATTAAGTGCAATAATGTAACACTTAGAAGGATACCGAGCCAAGGTTTCATCCTCAAAAGGATATCACGATCAAAGCAGCAACAGTTGTTGAAGAAGTGGTTCCGAAACCCAATCACAGTAACAACAAGCGGGACTATGACACAAAGTCATACCCAATAGTGCAACTAGACTTCCCTTGAGCTAGTTCACTATCCCCAAACTAGACCCGTCAATACGGGAATACGGGACGGGACGGGACGAAATTACGTTGTCCCACGACGGGAGCGGGACGAAACGGGACGGGACCAAAACGGGACGGGACGAAAATACTCCGTCCCATCCCGTCCCATTTGCGGGACGCGGGATCCCGCGGGACCCATACGGGACCCGTTGACTATGAGAAATAAAGAGAAAAAAAGCATTCAACACAGAAAAAAAGCATTCAACACACGAAAATACTCCGTCCCATCATTCAATTACAAGTTTACAAACAAGCTAGAACTTAGTTAATAACAAAATAAGTTTTATCAACACAGAAAAAAAGCATTCAGATTTGTCCCCCTCTTTGAATCCATCTTCTCCAAGTACACTGGAAAGCTCAAAGTTATTGGTTGCTTCTTTTAGATCTTCAAATGCTGGAACAGCATCAACTGTCCTTGGCTTAACTGCTGACTGCTGAGGATAAAAAAACAGATAAAAAATCAAAAGAAACACAAGGTATCATTGAGAAACCAACAATATGCAATAAACAAGCATCAGACAAAAGCAAAATTAAACAATTTCTATCCACTGACCACTGTTAGTTTGCTAACAGACAATAAATTGTAAGCAAACTCAGTCACATACAGAACATTGAATAAAGAATATATTATGTCAATTTGATTTTGCTTGTGTGGGTTATTTGAGCAAACTTTTATTTATTTGCAAAACTATGATTTTTTTTATCATTCTGTTTCACGCATCAGAAGCCGTCCATAGTTACAAAATGAAAACCAAGAAAAGGGAACAGCTATTTAACAACCTAACATTACACTGTTTTCGAAGGCTGACAGGCATGAAATGATATTGACATCTGAAAATTTAACATCATAGATAAAATTGAAGTTTTCAGAACGTAGCCTCTGGATGTAGACCCCTTCAATCATGAGCATTGATATATAAGACAGTCCAACAATCTAGAGTAACAAATTCAAACAAAATATAATTGGTTGCAATTCAAGATCGTGCAACCTTACTAATAGGAATGATTCGAATGGTAGGAGAAAGCATGTCATTTCTTTTCAGTTCTCAGGGAGGGACTGAGGTATATCCATTCATAAACATCATGTTAAACTCATAAAAATCTATAATTAACATAATAAGTTATCCAAGGGTGATTTTGACTGCAAAAGACCATGGGGAATGCTTATTATGATTCCAAAGTAGGGAACCATACAAGTAAAGCATATCAAAGTGATATCAACATGATAACAAGTATCAATTAATAATAGCACTAAGGCTAAATCATTATAAAAATAAAGGAATGAAAATTAGAGGAATGAAAATGTTACCTATCAAACACATCACAAAGACGTCAAACAATGCATAAGGTGTAACACGTAAGGACTACACACTTATAATAGTCATCCAAGGATGTATCAACAATGGTAAAATGATATTAACCAAGTAAGGTTCAATGGTTCCAACCTACTTTAACCAATCATTTAAACATCTTCAATTAATCACAATTGAAATGTTAATACCTCATTTTGTTGTTCATACATTGTACTTTGATTGTAGTGTCCCATTGGTTGAAAGATAAGTTATAAAATTGAACCTACCTAGCTTTGAAATTCATACCACAAAACTGGTCAGGGCACGACTCGTGCCCCAGGGCACGACTCATGCCCCTTTGTTACCCCCACTGATACAGTCGTCCAAGCAAGGGCACAACTGGTCATGGCTGATAGGCACGACTCGTGCCATAGGGCACGACTCGTGCCCTCAGCAGATTTGCAGAAACAGAGTTGGACTTCAGCATTTGCAAATAAACCAATTCAAGTCCCATTTTACCTATTCAACCACAGTCCCAAAACCAAGTTTCAGTCCCATGCAACCCAAAATGACTTTAAAATAGTTCCAACCTAAGCCAAAACCATTCTTTTTCCCTTTTAACACATACAAAACATTTCAACTTACTTAAAACCAATCTTTGACCCTTTCAACACCAATTTCATTCAACTTACTTAAAACCAATCTTTGACCCTTTCAATACCAATTTCATTTCCAAGTGAACCAAAACCCATTTTTCCCATCCCAAATCTCAGAAAATAAATTCCAAAGTCCCATGCAACCTTTAACAACCCAATAACATTATTTATAACACTAAATGAACATCAAATTCAAATAAATATAAAAACTTACTTGAAATAAGTGTGAAAATTTATAAACTTTAATCAGATGGAAAGGTGCTCCTTCTTCTCCCGAACACCACGGAACGAACGGATCGCCGATTGGATTTTTCTATGATTTTAGGGAGATTATAAAGTAGAATTGGTTAGGGTTTGGGTTTAGTACCATGGATGAGCTAAAGGAAATTTGGCTTTATTAAAATGATGAAGTTTCTTTGAACCTTTTGCCATGGATAGTTATCATAATTATACCTAATCTCCTTCAACCATCAAATACTCCCAACAATTAAAACCCTTAACTTGTACTATTTACACTCAAGCACCTCAAGAATTGTAATAAATTACTAAAATTTTCCAAAAGTTACCATTCTAACTACTCTCTCCTAATATTTTCATTAAGACAATAAATAATGATTTTTATTTTATTCTTATATTTAAAATAACATATAAGTGATAAAATACTAAGTAACACATAACTTCTAAAATAAAATGCAACATATAATAATATGATATGAAATCCAATTATATGATTAAATATGACTCAAAATAGAACTGAGAATTAGGGTCGTGACATTCACTCCCCCTAAAAGAAAATTTGACCCGAATTTTAACTTGACTTACCACGAATATCGAACAACTAAGGATATTTACGCTCCATCTCCTCCCGGAGCTCCCAAGCAGACTCTTCCACGTCATGGTTCCTCCAAACAACTCTCACAAGAGGAATACTCTTATTTCTCAATTCTTGCACCTTGGTATCAATAACTTGGACTGGTTGCTCTACATAAGACATGCCAGGCTCTATATCCTCGGGAATCCTAGGCAACACATGAGAAGGATCATACACATACTTCCTAAGCATTGAAACATGGAATACACTATGCATTTTCCCGAGAGATGAAGGTAAAGCAAGGCGTTACGCAAGATTTCCCACTCTTTTTAAGATCTCAAAAGGACCTACGAACCTCGGAGCTAACTTATCCTTCTTGCCATATCTCTTAATCCCTACCTTAGGTGACACTCGTAGGAACACCAAGTCTCCTTCTGAAACTCAAGGTCTCACCTCCTCTGATCCGCATAACTTTTCTGTCTACTCTGGGCTGTAATAAATCGGTTCCGAATGATTTTGACCTTCTCAACTGAATCCCGAACCATATCAATACCCCAAAGTTTAGCTTCCCCAACTTCATCCCAACAAATTGGAGATCTACATTTCCTCCCGTACAAAGCTTCATAAGGAGCCATCTCAATACTCGATTGATAACTATTGTTGTAAGAAAACTCAACAAGCGGCAAATGAACATCCCAAAAATCCATGAAGTCAACTGAACAAGCTCGCAACATGTCTTCAAGAATTTGAATTGTCCTCTCGGATTGGCCATCAGTCTGAGGATGGAATGCTGTACTAAATCTCAACTTTGACCCCAAAGCCTTTTGCAACGCTTGCCAGAATCTAGAAGTAAATCGAGGATCACGATCTGACACAATGCTAATCGAAACCCCGTGCAATCTCACTATCTCGTGAATATACAACCTCGCAAGCCTCTCCATCGAATAGCTAATGTCAATAGGTAGGAAATGAGCGGAATTAGTCAACCGGTCCACGATCACCTAAACTGCGTCATGCTTCCGACTCGTCCGAGGCAATCCCGTGACAAAATCCATTGTAATATGCTCCCACTTCCACTCCGGAATCTCTAATGGCTGAAGTAAACCGACGGGTCTTTGGTGTTCTGCTTTCACTTGCTGACATGTCAAACACTTGGACACATAATATGCTATTTCCCTCTTCATGTTATTCCACAAAAAATGTTGTTTCAAATTTTGATACATCTTCGTACTCCCGGGGTGAATGGTATACTTGGACTTATGGCCTTCATCTAGCACTTGACGCTTCACCTCCTCAATATTTGGCACACATAATCGACCTCTAAATGTCAATACTCCCTCGGGGCTAAGGGAGAACTCCTTGAATTTCCCATCCACTATCTGATCCACCACCTTCTTCAACTCTAAATCACCATTTTGACCCTCCTTTATTTGTTGAATCAAACTTGGTAAGGCACTCATGCTTGCAAAGATAGCTCCATGTCTTGACTCTCGGGGACACCAATCACGAGCATCTTCCAACATCTTCCATTCTCGAACCATCAATGAAGCAACATATGCTTTCCTGCTGATAGCATCTGCCACAACATTAGCTTTGCCCGAGTGATAAGAAATGGTACAATCGTAATCCTTCAACAGCTCCATCCATCTTCGCTGCCTATTGTTCAACTCCTTTTGCGAGAAAAGGTATTTCAAACTTTTTGGGTCCGTGAAAATTTCAAACTTGGCTCCGTAAAGGTAATGCTTCCATTTGTGCAAGGCGAAGACGATAGCTGCAAGCTCCATATCATGTGTCGGGTAGTTCTGTTCACAAGGAGTCAACTTCCTCGAGGCATATGCGATAACCTTCCCATATTGCATTAATACACACCCTAAACCCTCGTTTGAAGCGTCACAATAAATAACCAATCCGTCGTTCCCATTTGGTAGAACAAGAACAGGTGCCGAGGTCAACCTCTTCTTCAATTCCTCAAAACTATCTTGGCACTTCTCACTCCACACAAAGGGTATATTCTTCCAAGTCAGTTGAGTCAACGGCGTAGCAATTTTGGAAAACCCCTTTATAAATCTCCGATATGGCCTAGGAAAGAAACCTCCTCAAGCCAAAATGCGCACTTACTAAATTTGGCAAACAACTTCTTCTCCCGGAGCACCGTCAAAACCATTCTCAAGTGTTGTTCATGCTCCTCCTGAGACTTGGAATAGACTAAAATATCATCAATGAACACCACCACAAAAGTATCAAGATAGGGTTTGAAAACGTGTAAGTACCCAAATCTGGCTCATGCCTTCCGGTTAATTTTCTCGACAATTTCGGTAATTTTTCCGGCAATTCCACAGACTTTCCTAGCATTCCGGAACATTTTCGGAACTGTTCCAAACCACCTAAGGGGTGAAGGGACTGCTTGGAGATTAAGAAATACGTTTTTCTTAATTCAACAAAAAACCTTCTAGAAAACTGCCACCTTGCATGTTTCTAGAAGGAACTGGAAGTGGCTACTTATGTCGTGCGACATACTAGGCCATGAAGACTTCTAGAAGCTTGCCACCTTGCATGTTTCTAGAAGGAACTGGAAGTGGCTACTTATGTCGTGCGACATACTAGGCCATGAAGACTTCTAGAAGCTTGCCACCTTGCATGTTTCTAGAAGGAAAACGGTTATGGCTTGTTATGTCGTGCGACATAATAAGCCCATGCATGCAGCCTATAAATAGAGGCCTTCACCTCTCATTTTGGGCACCCCTCCTTCACTCCTCAATACCCCTCTACAGAGAATACGCCCAGAAGCCTACTCCCTCCTCACATATCCCCCAAAACACACACTAATCCTCCCAAATCACTCACCACTCAACTAATCCTACACACACTTTCCACACACAAAGAACGAAAGGTTCTCACGGAACCAAGGCTCAATCTCAGCCCCGGAGGTTACTGTTTTGAAGGCTCCTATATCTAACTTGATATAGGAAGTCGTGGTCTTCAAGGGTAACGATTTTCTACCCTTTTTCCTCTCTCTATTTCCTTTGAATGTGAAATCTCTATGCTAAATGCGTTGATAATGTTGTATTCTGATTAAAGTTGCATGCTTTAGTGTTATATTGCTTGGATCCATATCTATTTGCACATCATTTCATGTAAAAGCCCCAGTTTGGCATTGTTTTTGCATGAACACTCGAGATGAGTGTGGATCCCTCATATCTACACCCTCTTGAAGTGTTCATTATTGAAATACTTGCTCTCTGAGATCTATTTGTGAAGTAACTTGGCTATATTAATGCCTTGTTACCTCTGTAGATCCCAGCTGTAAAGTCTCTGCAAAGTGGCTAAGTATGTCACGCGACATAGGCAGCCTATGTCACGCGACAACATTGGCCAGTCTGCAGAAACTTCATCTTTTCACTTGTAATCTGGCTTTTACCTTTCCATACTCCCTTGAAATGATCATATACATGTTTTTGGGGTCTATCAGTGAAGTAACTTGGCTATATTAATGCCTTGTTGCCTCTGTAAATCCCAGTTGTTAAGGTCTCTGCAAAGTGGCTAAGTATGTCACGCGACATAGGCAGCCTATGTCACGCGACAACTTTGGCCATTATGCAGAAACTTCATCTTTTCAAGCTGTAATCTGATTTTCACCTTTTCCAAGTTATAATCTCATATCAATCTGCATTTAAACTAAGATTTTTGCATATAAAGTAGTATCATTTGCATCAAAAGAACATCTTCTTCATCAAAAAGGCATCTTTTTACATACAAATTGCATCCTTTGCACTCAAAGTCTCTTTTCACATTAAAGATGCATCCTTTGCACCCCAAAACTCATTTTCATACATAAAAATGCATCCTTTGCATCAAAAAATCATTCCTTTACATCTTTATGCATAATTTGCACCTAAAATGCTATTTTCCAACATAAAAATGCATCCTTTGCACAAAATCTCTTCTTTACATCACTTGCAAATCAAAAGCATCCTTTGCAAATCAAAAGCATCCTTTGCAACCCAAAAATGTCATCTTTTCACTAAAAATGTCATTTTTACATGCATTCCCCCATGTCCCCATTAGCAACCTTGGAACGGACCGGTGTAAAGATCCTATCTTTATATCGTTTCTTCCATTGAAGGTTCCATAATCTCTTTAGAAAGGGACAACCTTGAACCCTATATCTCCGATTATCACTTAAGACGAGCATGAAGCATTCATATAAGCTCGATCGTCTTAAGGTGTAGGATTGACGGGCTAAGGACATTCCTTCCTAAAGAACCTCATTTTTGGACTATAAAAGAGAGTCCTTCTCCCGATCACGCAAGTCTCGAGGTTAAAATGCGATGATCACAAGTCCAAGATGAGGACGGGATCAAAATCCCGAATACATAAAATCCAAGAAATCCCGAGCGACAACCAATAAATGGTTTGTACTACCGGAAGACAACTTGGGACATTCCCTCCCCTTTCATTCAAACACATGCACACAAGAAAGCATGCAAGCAAGCAAAATAAACGGAATCTAGGGAGACTTGCTACGGCAAGGCACCTTGGGTGAACGACGATCCGTTCTTCCCAAGGGGTAACTTAACCTCCGAACCCATAAATCCTTTTTTTCAAAGTTTTGAGGAAATCAAAATGGCGTGGCGACTCCGTTTTTCAAATTAAACCGGATGTCTTCAAACTCGCGTGAATTCCACAAATTTGGGCACACATTCACAGTTTGGCGACTCCGCTGGGGAAATCCCAAAGGAGAAAAGCTTTCATTTTTAAAATAAACGATACCTGGTATATAGGTGGAAACCACTAACCTTCCTGTATCGCTCCCTAACCCGGGGCTTGGGATAAACGGTGGTTTAACAATCCCACGTACCGGTATCACTTTTCGAAAAAATAAATAAAAGAAAGCTTTTCCCTTTGAGCGGGTTAGACTCCCATCGCGGATTCCGTTTATTTTGCTTGCTTTCTTTGCCTTGCATTGCATCATTTGCATCTTGGGATCTGTGCATACTTTGAACGGGAAACAACCCGAAAAAAAAATATAGCAAAGGAGTGGAACCTGGAAAATTGATCCATGCAGTCGTACGGCTCAATCCTCCTTGGATTCTGACCGGACGGCCTCAGTGGCAATTCCACCAGGAAAAATTGAGGTTAACTGCGCGATCCTAGCGGCTTGGGGCTATTCGGTTCCAAGACCGACTGGGGCTCCTTAAAATTTAAGTGCTTAACTGCATTCTCCCCCGTCCCAAAAATCATTCCTTTAAAACACATTTATGAAAATCTCTGTTTTAACTCAAAAAGGAACATTTTTAGGAGACCGCACACTACGCGTACCCTATATATCCTGTACACTTTGCACGCACGTCCCTTTAAACCCGGGGTGATTGTTCAGCTGCAGTCACGGACAGCCTTACGATGCTCCCGGGCGCGCACGGAATCACCCCAAACTCCCCATGGCAACCAGTGTCGACCAATGCACAGTCCGTGTCACACGTTTCAAAAAACCGTGACTTTTGGTTGGTTTTTGGTCTAGTCCGTGTCATATAGCCCAGTTGCATATCCCCGTAAAGGTCAAGCCTTAGCTCATAACGGAAGTCAAGGTCTCTCGCTCAAGCGAAACTCTGCCAAAATCCCGACAAGGAAAAATTGGTAGAACCTTGACTCCGACATTGACTTTGACCTTGACCTGCACGGAACACGTAAGAGTCGAGACCGAGTCTTTGCCAAGAAAAGTCCAAAGATCTTTCGCTCAAGCGAAGCTCTGCCAAAATTCCGACAAGGAAAAATTGGCAAGATCTTGACCCGGCATTGACTTCGATTTTGACTCACGACGTATGCAACGAAGTTCAATGTGACACTGTGTCATCCGGCTTTTACCGCCCGACCCATGCCTATTATCTTCTCGGACATTACCGAAAAGTCAAAACGTCAATCGCGCAAGCGAAATTCTGCCAAAATTCTATCAAGGCTGAAAGACGAGACTTTCCCGGTATTGCCTTGACTATAATTCGCATCGCTCGTGCGTTAAAAGTTCCTATGACCCGCTAGACCCGTTAGGAGCGTTCTTTTCTCTCGGTCGGTGGGATCCGCGTGCCCTATAGGACCCTCGCCCGGGGCTGTCCACCCTGGGAGGTCGAAATACAGGTGGAATACGAGGGGCTTATAGACGTAGTGACAGAACCCACTGATCCAGGATCTAGAGTAGTTGCGAAAAAGAAAGGGCAACCCCCCTTTTCCAACCAAATAGAAATAAATAAAAGACATTGTTTTAAGTAAACTTGAACAATTAATGTAATCATAATTGCATGGTCTTGTCTCTGGAATCCCTAATCGAGACCTCTTCGGTCCGATTTCTGATTTTCCTATCTCTGATATCCCTAATCGAGACCTCCTCAGTCCGATTTCCGATTTTCCTATCTCTGATATCCCTAATCGAGACCTCCTCGGTCCGATTTCCGATTTTCCTGTCTCGACCTTTCATGGTCAAATCCCTAATCGAGACCTCCTCGGTCCGATTTCCAATTTTCCTGTCTCGACCTTTCATGGTCAAATCCCTAATCGAGACCTCCTCGGTCCGATTTCCGATTTTCCTATCTCTGATATCCCTAATCGAGACCTCCTCGGTCCGATTTCCGATTTTCTATCTCGACCTTTCATGGTCAAACCCCTAATCGAGACCTCCTCGGTCCGATTTCCGATTTTCCATCTCGACCTTTCATGGTCAAATTCTTAATCGAGACCTCCTCGTCCGATCTCCAATTTTCCCTCTCGACCTTTCATGGTCAAATCCCTAGTCGAGACCTCCTCGGTCCGATCCCCAATTTTCAATCTTGACCTTTCAAGGTCTCATCTTTTCCGATCAATTAGGATTAGGAGAAAATGTGTTTTAAGCAGAACTCAAAGCAATAAGTGCATGTTACTTGAGCCTTCAGCCCAAACACTTACCTTCAAGTCTAAACCTTACCTATCCCCGAGTCTAAACCTTGCCAGTCCCTTTCCCGCAGCGAGAAAGAAGTGGGCCAGAATACTTGGTCAGCGGCTTTTCAGTGCAGAAAACCTTAGGTTCAGACAGTTCGGCAGAATCGTCAGTTTTGAGTCAGAATGGCAGATTTGACAGAAAGCAGTGAGGGTGCAGGAAATCAGATGGTTAGGAAGGAAGAGTTAGTCCTGGCCTTGGAAAATGCCCATAAGGTTCATGAGGAACAGCTGTCACTGCTCATCGGTGCTCTGCGCCGCTATGGGGTTCAGGTATCAGTTGAGTCAAACGGTTCTCTGGTAGTGGTCGAAGATGAGACTTCAGAAACAGTGATTTCAGTCCCTTCATCCTATAACCAAGACCTTCCATCCTACAGCCAATACCTTCCCCCATCCACATGCAATCCCTTGCCAAGGACCACTCCTCCTCAGTCCTTTCCAACATCCCAGCTCATCAGGGCCCCATCGCCCTCAGCTCCTCAGAACGGATTGAGCTTTACCCCGCCTGTCCCTCATTTCAGCAATACCTGCCAGTCTATACTCCAGCTTCACATAATTAGTTCAAGCTATGTGGCTATGTTCTGAAACCACTATACCCACCTGAATGCAATCATGAGTTGCCAAAAGATGATTCAAGTTTTCAGCTGTCACCTACCGGACTTAATGAATTCAACCGTCAGTTTCATCAGTCTGCTACTATGGTTCCCTCTGCCGATACAAGTCCGGTTGCGATTTCCAGTAACTCGAGAGTCCCCGTTGACCCCCCATGTGGCAATATTGATGGAACAAGTGAAAAAAATGCAAGAGAAGTTTAACCTCATGATGAGTATCAATACTCCCTTGATCCAAGACGTCGAACCAGGCAAGGAAATGACTCCACCAAGCATAACCCAATGCCACCAGCACCAAACAGCAACCGTACCCATCTCAGCACCAGTTCCTCACAAAGGAAAGAGTGTCGTAGCCTCCTTCAGCCAAATCCAACAATGGAACCAATTGGAAAATGGAAATCCGAGTCTTGAGAACAACAATGTCTCCCGAAAACTCCACAATACGGATATGCCTTTAAGCAAGATGCTGGAAGAGCTGATGAAAGAAAAGCTGATAAAGCCACTGGAGAATTGGAAGCCCAAGAACCCCAACGTTCAGTTGGATGAGTCTAAGCATTGTCTTTTCCATCAATACCCCGGGCACGACACTGATGATTGCTGCTATTTGAGGCATGAGATCCAGAAGTTGATAGAAGACGGGAAGCTCGAGAACCTCCATGGGCCAAAAATAGAAAGTTATGGTAAGAGGTCGATTCAGGGGGTGCAAGGTCAGAAACGTCAGCATGATTTTGGGATGCCCATGAGCAAAATTTTTGGCGATTTGGTGAAACGAGGCCTTCTCACACCTCTCGAGAATTATAAGCCAAGAAACCCAGGAAGAGTTGACAGAACCAAGTTCTGTGAGTACCACAAGCATTATGGTCACGTGACAGACAAGTGTTTGGATCTGAAGAAAGAAATTCAATGGCTGATCTATGAAGGAAAGCTCAAGCTCCCTGGCAGTCCAACCAGCGAAGAGTAGCTAGACTAGGGTTTACTTATCCTTAAGTAAGACTAAGAAAAAAAATATATAGTCTCTCAGTCAACCTTCGTAGGTTCTAGTACTTTTCTCTTTCAATCAAGTCCTCCACGGACATTGTAATTAATCTTTAATTTTCTATAAAAGAGTCTTCTTCTTTTCTTACTAGACTTAAGACATTATTTGCACACCCACATTACATTTAATGAAATGGTTTTATTTTAGATGATCACTTGCATTGCTCAACAAATAATCTCTCGAAATAATTCACGTTCCGGTTAATCAGTGTGAGAAAGTCAACTAATGCCTTCCCCATACACTTTCCTTACCTCACAAAAAGCCTTCATCAAGCCATACACCTCCCAATCATGTCCCCACCTTCATCTTGACCAAGTCAACGACGGCGGCAACATCAAGGGACAACAAGAGGCCACTCAGCTTCGAAAGATTGACCCCGTGTCGACAACAATCTAGGAGCCTGCCTTCGACCTCAAAGATGTCAAGAAAAATTCAAGCAGGGGCTCGCCTTGGCCCTCAAGTGCTTCAGAAAATAAAGAAAAAAAATGCAGTGCAAAAAGAGTAATACCCAGCTAGGCTGAAAATCCCAAAAAAGGGCAGTCTAGGCAAAAAACAGGGTTGCACATAAAAAAAAAAGAAGAAAAAAATCTTAGTGCAAAAAGAGTAATGCCCAGCTAGGCTGAAAATCCCAAAAAGGGGACAGTCTAGGCAAAAAACAGGGTTGCACATATATAAAAAAAAGAAAAGAAAAAATGATGAGGCCAAGGACCCAGCACCGCCAATCAAAAGCTTGACGAACAAGCAAAAATCAAAGCTCAGAGAATGAAAGTTGTCAATAACAATGGGGCGGTCGAAGCAAAGCCAGAAGCATTTCATAAGCCTGTAGGCACGTGTAAATCCTTTCTCCCCCAATGAAAGAGGAAGCAATCAGAAGCAGCCGTCCAAGAATGACTTGGTCAAGGAATCATCCCGAGGCTCACGCCTCATCATCCAGTCTTCTCATCCAAACCTTTTCACTAAAGGAACCACAAATCCCAAAGCCTGAAACAGTCCGGCCAAAGCCGAACTACGGCGACCTGAGCTCCTCACAATGAGGGGAACGTAGGCAACCAGCAATGGTCCGATCATAAACACATTCAAATTCTCGAAAATTCGGTCTCATCAGTGGCCTCTTCCATAAGCACATCCAAATTCCCGAAAACCCGATCTCATCAAATGACCTCTCCCATAGACACAGTCAGATTCCAGAAAACCCGGTCTCATCAATGACCTCCCTATACACAAACTTTTCTTTCACACCAGCCAACCTTGATCCGCGACATTGGTTGACTTTCTCCTCATGATTAATAAGAATATTTTTCTTCATATCGAGATTAATGGTTGAATAACCCGAACATCAATAAAGGGTTTTAAGCAATCTTGTGATCATTGTAAATAAAACGAGTTTTCAGATGTCTTGACAAGTCTTCCTTTTCTACATCTTAGGAAAAATAGTGCTAAACACTGATTTTCTGTCAGCAGGGGCTTCCATACACTTTTACAAACCTTTCTACACTTATACTCTCTCAAAAGAGTCAAACCCAAAGCGAGTTTTGTGCCTACATCGAATAAGACCATCGAAATAACACAAAATCGGGATCTATTCCCACCTTTCGAAAAATATGCCCCTGCATGTATAAATTTCTGAGAATCTTTTCTTTCACATCTTCTTAAGGTTGACTGATTGACTAAAGAAAATAAAAAAAAAAGAGAGAAGGATAGGTTTTCCCTCTTCTGCTACAATTCGCATTAGGGTTGCCTTGAAACTCTTCGAAGTTGGGGCTTTGCCAAGCCGTTTCATTAGACTGGGGCTTCTTTAGCCATTTTTGGGGTCTGTATCGGGTTCTTCACTAGGTCACAAGATGGATCCAGTCTTGGTTAGATTAACCTCAGGATCACTTTCGCAATACCAATCATATTGGGATTTTTGCTAGACTGGGGCTTCACTAAGTCACTTCTTCGAAACCTAAGACTTCGCCTACTCAGTTCGTCAAATCGGGGCTTTACAACCGAGGCTTTGCCAATGAAAGGATCTTTCCTTGCTTTAATAAGACATGGGGCTTTGCAGAAAGTTTTTCCTTAGACCGGGGCTTCGATAAGTTGCATCCACCCCTCGAAGAAAGGTTTGGTCACTTCAACATCTGCTTTAGTCTTTGGTGGTAAAAGCCTGTCAGCATCAGCTTTAAATGTCAGAGTGTAAGAAAGGAACATTCATCGAGATCCGGGTTTTAAACCCAGTCTCAGCCCAAGAGGGAATTCTAGTCCACGTTGACAACATCTCAGCAACAACAGCGGTTCAGTCCGCACCCAAGTGATATGACCCCACCAGTTTGAAACCCGCCTTAAACAATTTCCAAACACATTCCATATGTACATCCAGACCCAGTCCCTACCATGTTTCCAAGAAAAAAAAATCGCCCCTAGGCTCAAGTAACGTGCCAATTGCTAATAATAGTATTTTCTCCCAAAAGCGCCTCCGTTACTTCCGTTATAACGAGATAACGCCAGGCGACAGTTTCCTAATTGTCAAAAATCTAACTTTAGCTACCTCCATCACAGATTGAGAAGTATGCTCAAGTTTTCCAGCTATAGCTGCCTCTATCTACTCGATAGTGATGTAAGCTTTAGCTTACTCAGGTGACAACCTCCATTAATTGTCAAAACCTCAAGGATCCTAGACATCGTTCCTAGCTGTCTAGATGAGGCTTGAACTACGATCAAGGCTTGATTCCTCCGGGATACGTAGGTAGCCTTTTATAAAGGTCCAGCCATCCGACCACTTTGGTCACCTTTTCCTTTCTCCATTCTTCATTGTTGCGTAAGCTTTTCACAAAGGTATAACTATCTGACCATATTGGTCACCCCTTTTTGATTTGGCACATTCCTAGTAGGATTGGTTGTTTGACCTCCTAGGTCACCCCGTTCCCATCCTTATAGGAAGGGACCAATATATCTTTGCCATTGCCCCAAAGAGACCAGGTAGGTGACCTCTTTGATCCCCCAATTCCAACCTATGTCGGCAATTCCAGTCCAATGCCAAAGGGTGTGAAAAGCACAGTTCAGGCTACTTATGTCACGCGACAAAACTAGCCACCTGGCTTACTAAGTCGCGCGACATAACAAGCCAACATCAGACATCAGCAGTTTGCAGTTTACTGCATTCCCCAGGGCAATCCCCGACATGTCAAAAGCTGCAAACATCAGTCATTCACTTCTCAAATGCATAGGGGAGGGTTCATTTACCCCGTGTACACCCATGCATTCATCTACCTAGTACATATTCAAGCCAGAAATCCATTCAAGCCAGAAATCCATTCAAGCCAGAAATCCATTTAATTCATCCAATTCAAGCTAGTTACTACCATCATTTCATAAATGCGTGCAATAAAAGGGCTGACAATGTACATACCCAAAATAGGCCAAGTCCAAAAGATGTGCATAGCAAAAATGACATGATTTAGAGTATGTGTTTTCCCTAAAAGGGTACAATAACCAAAAGTCATAAAAATCTAAGGGGAAAGGGGGCTACTCTGAGTCATCTCCATCATCCTCTCCATCATCTTCTTCATCATCATCTTCATCCTCATCATCGTCCTCGGCCTCCTCAGGCTCGTCATCCGGATCGTCCGAAGGTGCCTCGTAGGCTATGGTCCCCGTGCGATAATAATCATCAAGCTCAGTGATAACAGTAGAGTCAAGCTCGTAGTCTGTGGCCGTCTCAGCTCCACCATCCTCATCATCATCATCGTCAATCTCAATGGGTCCGTGAAGAGGCACATTTGGATTCTTCATCCGAGGCCTCGGTCCACTAATGCCTCCGCTGGTGCCCACGTCATCAAAGCGACCCTTCTTCTTTCTCGACTGGCCAGGTGGAGAGATATCGATCGAACCCTGTGACCGGCACTGATTCTTCCAAAAGCTCATGCCTTTCTGGAGCTTGCCAATCATGCTCACAGCGCCGGTGTAAGCCCTGGTCAGATGCCTGTAGGCCTGGGCTGATACCTGTTACAAGCAGACATAATAAGTGTCAGGAGCAGTACTTACGGATCTAGAACCTCGTGGGAGCACCAGATGAGGATGAGTCTGTGACATATCAATAGGAGCTCGCCGCATACGACCACCACCCTGATAATCAATGAAATTCGAGGCAAAGGAGGTCTAGCCACGTAACCAGTCGAAGGTCCCGCACTCTGAGCACCATAACCAACCCTGGTCTGTGGGGACTGAAGATGCTAGCCACGTACAATGTGTAATCCCCATCCCGTGTGAAGAGATGTGCCGCCATGCCTACGATCAAAGCATCTACATTCGCCAACTGGCGAGGCAGCCACATCCTAGCTGGAGGATCATCAGGAATTCGAGCATGCCTATTGGGCCCATGCTGTCTGTACACTCTCTCTCCTAAATATAGGGCATCTCCGGACAAACCCACCAGCAGCTTGCGACACTCTGTCAAGTGCGCAGCATGATCCAAATCCAGATCGCCATAACGGCCAGTCCATGGGAATAAACTCATCCTCTGTGGATTCCCTCTCAAGCACAACTGCGTATCATGATACGACGCCGTAATCCTGCACCTCGACCCCTCCGGTGTCCTGGTCTGTCTCCTGGCATTCTTCGTCCACCATCTGAGAGCAATAAAAGTGGTGGCAGGAAACTCATCTCGGATCTGCCAGGCATAACATCCAAAATACTCGAAGGCCCAAGCCTGAAAAGGAGAAGAAGAAATCAAAATAGGAAAAATGACAGAGTGAAATGTGTCAAGGCGAGAGAATACCTCAAAACCCAAGTGACAGCAGGTGAAATACTTCGCCTTCCCTCTACTGACATCATCTAGAGCCAAGTACATCTCAGCTAAACCGACCTCACCCCAGGACAAATCCCCCACAGTATCCCAGGCTCTCAGAAGCTCCAACAGTGAGATCAGGGCAGTAGATGCGCTGATGATAAACAGCATGTCAGAAAAACCCACCCATATAAAGGCTCTCGCCAATCTCTCGGCCCTCAGCCGACTCTCAACAGGATCATCAACCACAAGATAGTCCCTACTCTGCTCTCCAATCAAGCCATGTAGCTCACCCAACTCATATCCATTCGCCTTCTTGATCTGGGGAACGAAACCAAGCAAACTCATAAAATCAGCATCAGCAATAGGCTGGGGCTCAACTCCCTGTGCAGGCTCATCTATGTAAAGTGGCTCAGCTGTAAAAGGCAATCCCGTGATGACCGCGAAATCATAAGGTGTGACTGTCGTCTCACCCCAAGAGAAGTGGAATGAATGAGTGGTCTCCCACCAAAACTCTCTAAATGCCCTCACCAGATCCACACTCCTCTTAGTGTCTCCAATGGCCTTCGCCATCTCAAAGAATCTCCCTAACCCAACGGCGTAAATCATGCCCTTAGGCGAGTGTATCTGCTCCTGGCTACCCGGCAAGCTCTGCCATAGCCTGCCAATCACCTCGGGGGAACCTCTGGTGCGCAATCCCTGCAAGAAAACATGGCACAAGTATGAATATTTTGTGCTATTTCTTGAAATCATCTCAAATGAAATGGGTCAAAACCCATCAATAAAAATCATGCATTTTAGCATCACACTTCCTAGTTCAATCCATGATTTCATGCAAATTCTTGACAATTCATAGCACAGTCTGGAAAATTCAGTTCGAATCAATTTCACCCAAATCAAAAAAATTTCAAAAAACCTAGGTCACTTACCACATCTTTCTTCCCGACATCTGAGGTATGTTCATCAAGTTGTGGATAGAAATCTCCTCTTTGAGCTTCCGGAAGAAATGGCCTTTGGTTCCTTTGCACCCCCTTCCGTCGAGTAGCTAACTCGACGTGTTGAGGAGCCCTTTTGGTCGGATAGAACCTAGGAGGCATTTTTCAATTGAATCGAGCTAGAGGTGTTTGATTTCTCTCAATTTCTCTCAAATCTCCCTCTGATGTTTGCTCTCTCTCTCTTCTCGTTGTCGTCTCCCTCTCAATTTCAAGCCTAATTGAATTTCAAATGATGACTGTGCGTATTTTTGAAGAATCTGTCCACAGGGCCTATTATGTCGTGCGACATACTAAGCCCCTGTGGCTTGTTTTTACAATTTTGCCCCTGAAGGCTCCATTTTACAATTTTGTCCCCCATAGGCCTGTTTTGCCCTTTGTGCCCCTGGCATTTCCAATCATTCCCGCTCCAGTTTTCCCTCCAGTGCCCCCGTGGCCTATTTTACAAATTTACCCTTGTGGCTCATTTTATTTGCCCTTAACATTTTCAATTTTCAAATAATAAAAATTATCAGGGTACGCCCCACTTTTCTTTACAAAAAAAATTATTATGGGTACGTCCCACTTTTCTTTACAAAAATTATCGGGTACGTCCCACTCTCTTTAACAAAAAATTATCGAGTCCTTCCTACTTCTTTACAAAATCCATCCTTTTTCGCGATCTCCGTTATTCCAGGATGAAGGAATAACATTTCGCTCTCTTTCGATCTCCGTTATTCCAAGTTGAAGGAATAACATTTCGACCTCTCTCGCGATCTCCGTTATTCCAAGTTGAAGGAATAACATTTCGCTCTCTCTCGCGATCTCCGTTATTCCAGATTGAAGGAATAACATTTCGCTCTCTCTTTCGATCTCCGTTATTCCAAGTTGAAGGAATAATATTTCGACCTCTCTCGCGATCTCCGTTATTCCAAGATGAAGGAATAATATTTCACTCTCTCTTTCGATCTCCGTTATTCCAAGTTGAAGGAATAACATTTCGACCTCTCTCTCGATCTCCGTTATTCCAGATTGAAGGAATAACATTTTGCTCTCTCGCGATTTCCGTTATTCCAGATTGAAGGAATAACTTTTCGCTCTCTTTCAATCTCCGTTATTCCAAGTTGAAGGAATAACATTTCGCTCTCTCTTGCGATCTCCGTTATTCCAGATTGAAGGAATAACATTTCGCTCTATTTCGATCTCCGTTATTCCAAGTTGAAGGAATAACATTTCGCTCTCTCTCGCGATCTCCGTTATTCCAGATTGAAGGAATAACATTTCGCTCTCTCTTTCGATCTCCGTTATTCCAAGTTGAAGGAATAACATTTCGACCTCTCTCGCGATCTCCGTTATTCCAAGATGAAGGAATAACATTTCGCTCTCTCTTTCGATCTCCGTTATTCCAAGTTGAAGGAATAACATTTCGACCTCTCTCGCGATCTACGTTATTCCAGATTGAAGAAATAACATTTCGCTCTCTTTCGATCTCCGTTATTCCAAGTTGAAGGAATAACATTTCGACCTCTTTCGCGATCTCCGTTATTCCAGATGAAGGAATAACATTTCGCTCTCTCTTTCGATCTCCGTTATTCCAAGTTGAAGGAATAACATTTCGACCTCTCTCGCGATCTCCGTTATTCCAAGATGAAGGAATAACATTTCGCTCTCTCTTTCGATCTCCGTTATTCCAAGTTGAAGGAATAACATTTCGACCTCTCTCGCGATCTCCGTTATTCCAAGATGAAGGAATAACATTTCGCTCTCTCTTTCGATCTCCGTTATTCCAAGTTGAAGGAATAACATTCCGACCTCTCTCGCGATCTCCGTTATTCCAAGATGAAGGAATAACATTTTGCTCTCTCTTTCGATCTCCGTTATTCCAAGATGAAGGTATAACATTTCGATCCAGTCAAAGTTCTGAACTACGGTCTGGCTTGATTCCTCCGGGATACGTAGGTAGCCTACCTTTAGGTTCAGCCAATTTGTCACATATGACGCCCCCTTTCCCCAGTGGATTCCGAACTACGATTATGGCTTGATTCCCACCCGGGATACGTAGGTAGCCTTCCATAAAAGGTTCATCCACTCGACCAACTTGGTCACCCGATCCGTCTCGGCATTCGCCAGATTGGATCCTTTTCTATCAACAACCTCACTCGCCCTGCAAGTGACGTTGCCGAGGGGCTTCTGTAAGTACCCAAATCTGGCTCATGCCTTCCGGTTAATTTTCCCGGCAATTCCGGTAATTTTTCCGGCAATTCCCCAGACTTTTCTAGCGTTCCGAAACATTTCCGGAATTGTTCCAAACCACCTAAGGGGTGAAGGGACTGCATGGAGATTAAGAAACACGTTTTTCTTAATTCAAGAAAAAACCTTCTAGAAAACTGCCACCTTGCATGTTTCTAGAAGGAACTGGAAGTGGCTACTTATGTCGTGCGACATACTAGGCCATGAAGACTTCTAGAAGCTTGCCACCTTGCATGTTTCTAGAAGGAACTGAAAGTGGCTACTTATGTCGTGCGACATACTAGGCCATAAAGACTTCTAGAAGCTTGCCACCTTGCATGTTTCTAGAAGGAAAACGGTTATGGCTTGTTATGTCATGCGACATAATAAGCCCATGCATGCAACCTATAAATAGAGGCCTTCACCTCTCATTTTGGGCATCCCTCCTTCACTCCTCAATACCCCTCTACAGAGAATACGCCCAGAAGCCTACTCCCTCCTCACATATCCCCCAAAACACACACTAATCCTCCCAAATCACTCACCACTCAACTAATCCTACACACACTTTCCACACACAAAGAACCAAAGGTTCTCACGGAACCAAGGCTCAATCTCAGCCCCGGAGGTTGCTGTTTTGAAGGCTCCTATATCTAACTTGATATAGGAAGTCGTGGTCTTCAAGGGTAACGATTTTCTACCCTTTTTCCTCTCTCTATTTCCTTTGAATGTGAAATCTCTATGCTAAATGCGTTAATAATGTTGTATTCTGATTAAAGTTGCATGCTTTAGTGTTATATTGCTTGGATCCATATCTATTTGCACATCATTTCATGTAAAAGCCCCAGTTTGGCATTGTTTTTGCATGAACACTCGAGATGAGTGTGGATCCCTCATATCCACACCCTCTTGAAGTGTTCATTATTGAAATACTTGCTCTCTGAGATCTATTTGTGAAGTAACTTGGCTATATTAATGCCTTGTTACCTCTGTAGATCCCAGCTGTAAAGTCTCTGCAAAATGGCTAAGTATGTCACGCGACATAGGCAGCCTATGTCACGCGACAACTTTGGCCACTATGCAGAAACTTCATCTTTTCACTTGTAATCTGGCTTTTACCTTTCCATACTCCCTTGAAATGATCATATACATGTTTTTGGGGTCTATTTGTGAAGTCACTTGGCTATATTAATGCCTTGTTGCCTCTGTAAATCCCAGTTGTTAAGGTCTCTGCAAAGTGGCTAAGTATGTCACGCGACATAGGCAGCCTATGTCACGCGACAACTTTGGCCATTATGCAGAAACTTCATCTTTTCAAGCTGTAATCTGATTTTTACCTTTTCCAAGTTATAATCTCATATCAATCTGCATTTAAACTAAGATTTTTGCGTATAAAGTAGTATCATTTGCATCAAAAGAACATCTTCTTCATCAAAAAGGCATCTTTTTACATACAAATTGCATCCTTTGCACTCAAAGTCTCTTTTCACATTAAAGATGCATCCTTTGCACCCCAAAACTCATTTTCATACATAAAAATGCATCTTTTGCATCAAAAAAATCATTCCTTTACATCTTTATGCATAATTTGCACCTAAAATGCTATTTTCCAACATAAAAATGCATCCTTTGCACAAAATCTCTTCTTTACATCACTTGCAAATCAAAAGCATCCTTTGCAACCCAAAAATGTCATCTTTTCACTAAAAATGTCATTTTTACATGCATTCCCCCATGTCCCCATTAGCAACCTTGGAACGGACCGGTGTAAAGATCCTATCTTTATATCGTTTCTTCCATTGAAGATTCCATAATCTCTTTAGAAAGGGACAACCTTGAACCCTATATCTCCGATTATCACTTAAGACGAGCATGAAGCATTCATATAAGCTCGATCGTCTTAAGGTGTAGGATTGATGGGCTAAGGACATTCCTTCCTAAAGAACCTCATTTTTGGACTATAAAAGAGAGTCCTTCTCCCGATCACGCAAGTCCCGAGGTTAAAATGCGATGATCACAAGTCCAAGATGAGGACGGGATCAAAATCCCGAATACATAAAATCCAAGAAATCCCGAGCGACAACCAATAAATGGTTTGTACGACCGGAAGACAACTTGGGACATTCCCTCCCCTTTCATTCAAACACATGCACACAAGAAAGCACGCAAGCAAGCAAAATAAACGGAATCTAGGGAGACTTGCTACGGCAAGGCACCTTGGGTGAACGACGATCCATTCTTCCCAAGGGGTAACTTAACCTCCGAACCCATAAATTCTTTTTTTCAAAGTTTTGAGGAAATCAAAATGGCGTGGCGACTCCGTTTTTCAAATTAAACCGGATGTCTTCAAACTCGCGTGAATTCCACAAATTTGGGCACACATTCACAAAACGCGATTCATCAAATCCATAAAAACAGCTGGAGCATTCGTTAACCCGAAAGGCATAACAAGGAATTCGAAATGTCCATACCGAGTACGAAAAGCTGTCTTAGAAACATCCTCAGGACGAACTTTCAGCTGATGGTACCCACTTCTAAGATCAAGCTTAGAAAAGACTGTCGCATCTTGCAATTGATCAAATAGGTCATCAATATGAGGTAGATGGTATTTGTTCTTCACCGTCACTTGGTTCAACTGCCGGTAATCAATACAAAGTCTCAACGACCCATCCTTCTTCCTCACAAACAATACCGGAGCTCCCCACGGCGAAACACTCGATCGGATGAACCCCCGATCAAGCAACTCTTGTAACTGAGCCTTCAACTCTTTCAATTCAGCTGGGGCCATTCTATAAGGTGCCTTAGATATTGGAGTTGTACCCGGAAGCAAATCAATCCCAAACTCTATCTCCCTATCCGGAGGCATCACATATTCGGAAGAGAACACATCCGTAAACTCCTTAACTAGAGGAACATCCCCAAATTCCAGCAACACCTTGGTAGTATCAAGGACACAAGCTAAGAATCCCGTACAACCCCGAAGTAATAACTTCCTAGCTTTAACATAAGAAATAACACGAATAGTCCCCACCGAAGGAATAGCCTCAAACACAAACTTAGGCATATTCGGGACTGAAAAGGTAACAATATTCTTATGACAATTGACTAATGCATGGTATTTGCTTAGCCAATCCATACCCAAAATGACATCAAAATCATGCATAGGCAATACTACCAAGTCAGCAGGTAACACACGATCACATATATGCACATCACAAGCACGTAACACCTCATCGGTTACCAAACACTCTCCCATCGGAGTTGACACTTCTAGCACATAAGGCATAGACTCCAAAGAAACAGGCAAATTCGATGCAAAATGCATGGACACATAAGAATGAGATGAGCGTCTATTAGTGCACGTGCTCTCATACTTGCTATAAAAATAGTACCTCCGATAACATTAGAGGAATCCGCCGCCTATTGTTGATTCACCGCGAAGACCCGACCCTGAACCTTAGGCCTTCCTGAAGAATCTCTCTTTTGACCTTGAGAAGTCCCGGCGCCACTCGAGGATGTTGGCTTCTTCGGCTTGGTGCAATCTTTCTGAAAATGTCCCAACTGTCCGCAATTCAAACATTTCCCTAATCTCTTCCAACAAAACTCCTCTACGTGCCCCTCCTTCTGACAGTAAGTACAAACTTTCTTTGGTGCGTTCCCCGAATTAACACCCTGCCTTCAAACACCAGACTGACCTTGCGACTGCCCCCTAAACTGAAATGTTGATCCTTGCCCACCTCGGTTATCTCGACCCTGATGTTGTGGTCTACCTTATCCTCCTTGCCTTCCCGTACTAACCCTTTCTGTTTTCCTCTTATGCTCTTCAATGTCGTTCTTCACATGATACGCTCTATCCACTGCATCTTGAAAAATTTGAAACTTATGGGCCACCAACGGCGTCCGGATAACTGTCTTCAAACCCCGAACAAACCTCATGGCCTTCCTCTCTTCTGTCGCCACCAAATGAGTGCGATACTTTGACAATTCCATGAACTTAGCCACATACTGCGCCACGGTCATCATATTCTGCTCCAGATTAAGAAATTCTATTTCTTTCTTGTCTTGATCCACGGTTGGAATAAAAAGCTCTTTGAATTTTCTTACAAAATTCTCCCAGGTATAAGGAACATGGGCCTCATCCCAACTTTCCTTGAGAGCTCTCCACCAATGTTCAGCCGCACCCGAGAACTCGTAAGCTGTAAACCTGACTTGTTCATCCTCGGTACATCTCAGCACCTCAAAGATCTTTTCCATAGCCTCAATCCACCTTTCTGCCTTTGCCACATCCGGCTCCCCATCATAACCGGTAGGTTTCAATTTCAAAAACTTCTCTAATCCCACTCTTGGTACTGCTTGCTCTCCATGATGTCTTTGGTCATTCATGGCCTTCATAGCCGCTTCTAACATCCCTTGGAACATATCTCGGGTCTCCTCCTGAACATTTCCCCGACCTAAAGGTCCAGTCGGATCTCCTTCAACTCCTGCCATAGCAAATGAATACCTGCATAAAACATTCAACATTACTCACTCGATCCATACTACCCTCCTAGGTCACGTAGTCTCTCTAGACTATCTAAACCTAAGGCTCTAATACTAACTGACGCGCCCCGAACCTTGGACCTAATCACTTTAAAAACCTGTTTAACATTTAAAAACTTTTCTCACTTACTATCAAAAGTTAAACCATTTCACTTCAAACCTAACTCACTCCACATTCAAACCATTTACAAATCACACCACACTTATTTACAAACCAAGGAACCTAGTTCCCAAATGAAAAATATTTACAAAGCCTTTAAAAGTTTCAAAATAAAAACAACATGTTCAAGTCTCGGAGCGCTACCCAAGGTTATACATTTACATAATGTATCCTTACCAAATACCTTCCTCCACAAAACCCTACTTGGCGCCCTCTCGGTGATCAACATGCCCTAGCCCCTGACTCGGCTCTATCTAAGAAAACAATGAAAGGACGGGGTGAGAAAAAATCTCAGCAAGTTATTATATATGCTACAAGATGATATGCAATCACATTAAGAAGCATATAATGTTGGTGTAATGCCCTAGGCTTTAGTTATGTTTAACTGAGAACCGTTATGTATCATCTTTATCGTTTAAGTTTATTATTTGATTATTATATAGTTTGCATATTTATTGTAATAATCTCCGTCCCTGATTATTAAGAGAATAATTAGTATAATTGTCAATGGATAATCATATGATGATTATATGCATAGAGATGCACATTGAAATTATGGGTACTTGTTAGAGAACAAGTGACTAGACTTGACCCGTATGAGATTTATGTCATGGTCAAATGTCATAATTAAATCTCATATGGTCACTTCATTTAGTCCCTAGACCTGAGATTATCATGACCTTACATATGATGAAAGTTATGTTTGATTTTAGTCAAACGATATCTTAACAAGATATTTATAAAGGCTATCTTTGGCATGATCGGATTCATGATGGGAAGGATGATAAGTCAAGATGGAATTTGTCCCTCGAAAGAGAGATGTTTTGCTTGGGCCCCTCGATGAGTGATAATGATGAAAGCGTGTGGCCACACCCCAATATGATTGGACTATCATTATACTCAAGATCGAGAAAGCATTGAACAAATACAAGTTGACGTGGACCATGATGTGAACCCGTCCAAGATCGAATCGAAGAAGTTCCAACGTGGATGAATGAATTAGAACGAAACAGCAACAAGGAAATGATTTGGATAGAATGAGCCTCCCTTGACCCGCTATTCGTGATTGAATAGGAACCTTGGGGTGTAAGCGAAACCCTTTTGACGCAATTGTCTAAGAACTCCGTTACGGAACGCCACAAGCTTGCGACTCTTCAAGCTTGATAAGTTCAAGTGTTTGGAGAATTCTAATCTCAAGAACCTCACAATACTCTCTCAAATGGAGAATGAAATATACTTCAATACTTTATTTCTTCAATGATTGAAATACAAATCTGATCATACCTATTTATAGGCTAACTTGGTGGAGAATACAATGTTCATGATGTCACCAATGATGTAAGCAATAAGCTAATCTACTTATAATATAAGTTGTACTAGCTATCATGATAAGCTATCAAAAAAAACTCTTGCGTTCACCAAGTTCATGAATGACCAAGAAGAATGCACCAACATTATCTTGAATGGAATTTTCTAGAATAATAGAGAAATTCGGATGCCTCCTTTGTTGACTTTAAAATGGCTGATTTTGAGTCTTGATTTGGGCTCAAAATGTGTTATTTTGTTGGGCTAAGATACCATCACCATAAGGCTTGCTTTTGCACTCTAATTGGACCTTATTCCTGGTTGTTGACACTCCAATAAGCAAATGGGTCTTATTTCTTGGTCTTGAACATCCTTGATTGTTTTCTTGGCCTTGATCTCTTCCACAAGTGTCATTAATGCCTCTTGCACCTTCTTTGATCGGGCTCTAGTCATGGGTCCTCCATTTATGCTCAACGGGTCAAGATCACGGGCATCTTGTCCTAACCTTTGTCCTTGTCCCTCATCATTCCCCTCCTCTTGAGAAGGATTCGACCTCGAATCGTCACCTGCATCGAAATGAGATAGGTCAGCCACATTAAAAGTTGCATGAACATTATAGTCACCAGGAAGATCAAGTCGGTAGGCATTGTCGTTGAGTCGCTCAATCACTTGGAATGGACCATCACCCCGAGGGTGCAACTTTGACCGACGTTTCATGGGGAAACGTTCTTTCCTCAAATGTAACCAGACCCAATCACCGGGTTCAAACACAACTTGCTTTCTCCCTTTATTTGCTTGCTTCACATATTGAGCCGTTCTCTTTTCAATGTTCAACCTTACTGCTCGTGCAATTCTGAATTACCTTCGCTTTGTGTTCACCATCCATGCTAGTATGTTCTGAGCAGGTATAGGAATGAGATCAAGTGGACTCAAAGGATTAAATCCATAAACAACCTCAAAAGGAGAGAAGCTAGTAGTAGTATGCATAGAACGATTGTAAGCAAATTCTACAAATGGCAAACTCTCTTCCCATGATTTCAAATTCTTGTGCAAAACGGTCCTTAACGGTTGTGATAAAACTCGGTTAACGACTTGTTTGACCATCTGTTTGTGGATGATAAGATGTAGAAAACAAGAGTTTTGTACCCAACTTACTCCACAACACACGCCAAAAATGACTCACAAATTTTGTATCCTGTCACTCACAATTGTTCTTGGCATTCCATGTAAACGCACAATTTCTTTGAAAAACAAGTCTACGCTATGTGACTAGCATCATCTTTGTCTTGTGGCATGCAATGAAATGTGCCATTTTTGAAAACCTATCGACCACCACAAACACGAGTCATGTCCCCGTTTTGACCTAGGCAAACCAAGCACAAAGTCCATGGAAATATCGGTCCAAGGAGAATGAGGAATGGGCAATGGAGTGTATAACCCGTGGGGTTCCACTCGAGACTTAGCATGCTTACAAGTAATGCAATGAGCACAAACATGAACAACATCAGATTTCATTTTAGGCCAAAAGAAATGCTCTTTCAAAGTTACCAATGTCTTAAGCACACCAAAATGACCCATAAGACCTCCACCGTGTGCCTCACGAACAAGCACTTCACGTATAGAACACTTAGGGATGCAAAGTTTGTTTTCTTTAAAAAGATATCCCTCATGCCTATAAAATTTTCCAAATGCCATGGTTTCACATGCCACAAAGATGGATGCAAAATCAGAATCATTGCCATATAAATCCTTAATGAATGCAAACCCAAGAAATCTAGAATGCAAAGTAGTGACTAAAAAATGCCTACGAGATAGCGCATCGGCCACTATGTTATCTTTACCTTTCTTATACTTGATCACATAAGGAAATGACTCAATGAACTCTACCCACCTAACATGCCTTTTATTCAATTTACCTTGACCTTTCAAGTATTTGATAGACTCGTGATCCGTATGGATCACAAACTCTCGGGTCTAAGATAATGTTCCCATGTTCGAAGACACCTCACCAATGCATATAATTCTTTATCATAAGTGGAATAGTTTATGGCTGCCCCACTCAATTTCTCACTAAAATATGCAATTGGCCTACCCTCTTGGTTCAAGACACCACCAATTCCCACCCCGACGCATCACATTCTAACTCAAAATTTTTATCAAAATTTGGCAAAGCTAGAATAGGAGCAGAGATTAATCTTTCTTTTAAGAGGTCAAAGGCAGCTTGTTGGTTGTTGCCCCAATGAAACTTAACCTCTTTTTTACCAACTCATTCAATGGTGCGGCAATGAAACTTTGAAATTCTTGACAAATCTTCGATAGAAGCTTGCCAATCCATGGAAGCTCCTCACTTCACTTGCGTTTGTAGGAGTAGGCCACTCCTTGATTGCCTTAATCTTCTCGTCATCGACGGCTACACTGCGGCACTTATAACAAAACCAAGGAAAACAACTCTTTCCATGCCAAAATCGCACTTTTTAAGGTTAGCATATAAAGAATGTTCTCGCAAGGTATCAAAAGCAGCGAAGGTGCACCATGTGTTCTTCCATGTGTTTGCTAAAGATTAAAATGTCATCAAAGTAAACAACTACAAATTTCCCAATGAATTCTCGAAGGGCATGGTTCATTAACCTCATAAAGGTGCTAGGTGCATTGGTCAACCCAAAAGGCATAACCAACCATTCATACAACCCAAATTTGGTTTTAAATCTTTGTTTTCCACTCATCTCCTTCTCGAATTCTGATTTGATGATAACCACTCTTAAGATCAATTTTTGTAAAGATTTTAGCACCATTTAATTCATCAAGCATGTCATCCAATCGTGGGATAGGATAACGATACTTAATTGTGATTTGATTAATGGCTCTACAATCTGTACACATTCTCCACTCACCATTCTTTTTGGGTACCACAATTGCTGGTACCGCACAAGGACTCAAAGATTCTCTTATCTTACCATTCTTGAGCGGCTCCTCCACTTGTCTTTGAATTTCTTTTGTTTCTTCGGGATTGGCTCTATAAGGCTGGCCGGTTTGGCAAAGTGGCACCGAGCATCAAATCAATTTGATGTTCTATTCCTCGGAGAGGTGGTAAGCCACTTGGTTCATCTTCGGGAAAGATATCATCATATTCTGCAAGAGAGACAAAACAAAGGGAGGCACATTTTTTGATATATCGTTAGAAGAAACAAAATTTTGTTTGAAAACCATTACTAATGCCTCTCTTTTTTCCCCAACTCCCTCAAAACCTCACATGGTTTGGCATAAAAATTTTGTCTCACTCTCTCTTTGCCCTTTGGCTTTTCAACTCTTTTCTTTTCTTCCTCTTTCTCTCGTGTATCCTCCCTCTTATTTTTTCATTTTCACTCTTTTTCTCTCAACTCTCGGGTTTTCACTCTCTTCCATCAACCCACTCTTTTCACTTTTTCCCTCGGCCTCACTAGCCTTACTTCTATTGATCTTCGCAAGTTGGAGATCATACACTTGTTGAGGAGTCAAAGAAACAAGTGTGAAAGTCTTGTTGTTATGCTTCAAGGTGTAATGGTTTAGGAAACCATCATGAATCACTTGACGATCATATTGCCAAGGTCTTCCCAAAAGAACATGTCCTATGTGCATAGGAACCACATCAAACATTATCTCATCCTTGTATTTCCCTATGGAGAAGGAAATCAAGGCTTGCTTAGTTACCTTCAATTCCCCACAATCATTTAGCCATTGTAGTTTGTATGGATGGGGATGTCTAATAACCGGAATGGCTAACTTTTCAATCACTTCCGTACTCACCACATTAATACTACTCCCACTATCTATTATCAAGTCACACCCTTTCCCTTTGATGTTGCAACGAGCATGAAAAATCTGCTCTCTTTGTTGGTCACACAACTCTTTAACTTGAGTACTTAAAACCTTTTTCACAACTAAGGCTTCAAGTGTGTAAGGATCATCCTCGTCACTCTCTTCCTCCTTTTCCCCCTCTTCCCTCTCATCTTCCTCCGAATAGTATTCATTACCCCTCATGTATACTACCTTCTTATTTGGACATTGTGATGCTATATGCCCCCTTCCATTGCACCTAAAACACACAATTTCCCTTGCCTTGGTTGGATTGGGAACATTTTTACCCTTTTCAAATTCTCTTCCTTTTGATGACTCCCCAAAGGATTTTGTTGAGTACAGTACTAGGGTTTTTATTCCCCTCTTCCTTGGGTTTATTAGAGTTGGGATTAGAAGAAGAGGAACTATAATTGCGGGTATAAGTGCTCCTCCTCTTAAGTTGTCGTTCCACTTTGATGGCGGCATGGACAACATCTTCTATCTCATCATATTCTCTTAACTCCACTACATTTGCAATCTCTCTATTCAAGCCATTGATGAAACGAGAGATGGTTGCATCATCATCTTCATAGATGTTAGCTTGAATAAGAGCCATTTCTAACTCCCTATGGTACTCCTCCACCGATTTGTTCCCTTGAGTCAAGGTTTGAACCTTTCTCAACAAATCTCGGTGATAGTAATTTGGGACAAATTTCTGTGCATAACATGTTTCATTTCTTCCCATGTATTAATGCGACCCTCTCCCATCCTCCTTCGGTTGGTCACTAGTTGTTCCCACCAAATACTAGCATAGTCGGTGAACTCTAAAGATGCAAGTTTGACCTTTTGAGCTTCCGTATAGTGATTACACCCAAATAGAACTTCAACCTTTCTAACCCACCCTAGAAACTCCTCCGGATCAGCTTTACCTTTGAAAGAAGGTACCTTCATTTTAATGTTGGTAATCCCTCTTTCTTGTCGTGGATCAGGTAATCTCTCACCTTCCCTCCTATCTCCTCCCTATTTCTCTCATACTCCCTTTCTACCCACTCATCATCTTCCTCAACATGCTCACCCCTCCTCGCTTGGAATCGTTGCGGATTCCTTCGAGGTTGTGCACCCTCTCTCTCTTCTAACCTTGCTAAACGTTGAGTAATATCCTCCATCATCCTCAACAATTGTTCGTTAGGATTTACAGGATTTGTTCCCCATTGTTTCCTTGCAAAGGTTCTTCATTATTGATACCGTGTTGTGACATTTTTTTTTGACAAAAACACACAACTCACAATTCACTCGTGTATCTCTCAAATCACTCACACTCTAGTTCTGGAGAGAAACTCTTCCCACTTGAAAAGATCAACAAGAAAGTGCAAGATTTGTGACCGTTTGTTCAAAGACAATTATGGGTGTCAAGATTCTTTTGGCTTAGATTTCAAAGTGAGAAACAAATTCACAATTGAAAGCAAGAAAAGAATTGAAAACACAAAATGAACAACTAAGATTAGATGAGAAAACAAATTACTAGAACACGTTGATACAACTTTTCCAAATCCAAATGAAACCACAACGTTAGCCCCTTTATCTTTTTTTTTTTTTTTTTTTTTTTTTTTTTTTTTGAATTTCGGACTTCAAGCTTCTTTTGTTTAGCTTGAAGTAACACTTTCAATTCAGCAGTTTTTTTTTTTTTTTTTTTTTTTTTTTTAAGGGCAACCTCTTTTTTTTTTTTTTTTTTTGTATTGGCACAAAGAAGATATTCAACTTTGCTAGCACAAGATCAAGTACCTTTTGGAAAGAAAGAAAAAAAAAAAGAAAAGAAAAGATGGAAGATGAAGATTTGACTAAAGAAGAAAATGGATAGATGAAGACCAAGATTTATGAAGAACAACAAAGATGAAAGAAAATGAAAGAACGAATTGTTGGTTACTTACCCCTTCGATGGCTCTGATACCAATTGATGTGAACCCGTCCAAGATCGAATCGAAGAAGTTCCAACGTGGATGAATGAATTAGAACGAAACAGCAACAAGGAAATGATTTGGATAGAATGAGCCTCCCTTGACCCGCTATTCGTGATTGAATAGGAACCTTGGGGTGTAAGCGAAACCCTTTTGACGCAATTGTCTAAGAACTCCGTTACGGAACGCCACAAGCTTGCGACTCTTCAAGCTTGATAAGTTCAAGTGTTTGGAGAATTCTAATCTCAAGAACCTCACAATACTCTCTCAAATGGAGAATGAAATATACTTCAATACTTTATTTCTTCAATGATTGAAATACAAATCTGATCATACCTATTTATAGGCTAACTTGGTGGAGAATACAATGTTCATGATGTCACCAATGATGTAAGCAATAAGCTAATCTACTTATAATATAAGTTGTACTAGCTATCATGATAAGCTATCAAAAAAAACTCTTGCGTTCACCAAGTTCATGAATGACCAAGAAGAATGCACCAACATTATCTTGAATGGAATTTTCTAGAATAATAGAGAAATTCGGATGCCTCCTTTGTTGACTTTAAAATGGCTGATTTTGAGTCTTGATTTGGGCTCAAAATGTGTTATTTTGTTGGGCTAAGATACCATCACCATAAGGCTTGCTTTTGCACTCTAATTGGACCTTATTCCTGGTTGTTGACACTCCAATAAGCAAATGGGTCTTATTTCTTGGTCTTGAACATCCTTGATTGTTTTCTTGGCCTTGATCTCTTCCACAAGTGTCATTAATGCCTCTTGCACCTTCTTTGATCGGGCTCTAGTCATGGGTCCTCCATTTATGCTCAACGGGTCAAGATCACGGGCATCTTGTCCTAACCTTTGTCCTTGTCCCTCATCAGACCATGACTTGTGTTCAATATAACATCGTGAGACAAAGGGAGAAATGGAATTGTACCATTGGAAACGTGAACTCTTACGTTATATTATTTGGGTAGACATAATGGCTTGCTAGAGTCCGCTTATGTCTTATGAGAGTCGATATGATCGAACTCATTGCCAACATAATATAATCCTATTGGGTCACACACAACTAGAATGAATTGGTTAAACCAAAGGAAGAATGATTGAGAGTTCCTGCATATGGCAACGTTTGTCACGCGACATACCTAGCCATATGGCAACGTTTGTCACGCGACATACCTAGCCATATGGCAACCTTTGTCACGCGACATAACTAGCCACAGATGCGGTTTACACTTGTTTCCTAATTTGATTAGGGCACAAACTCTAAATACTAAAGTAGTATATATATGAGTCTGTAAACAGCCGAAATTGAGCCGAATTTTTCAATAGAAATTCACAACAAAAGTTCTCTCAATATTCCTCCATAGGTTTAAGAATCTAGCAATTCTCAAGAACGGTTCTTGGTTCATTCTTACGTGTGGATACAACAATAGAGGGTCTTCGCTCGTTTGACGATCAAGGCCTAGAGTTCCAATCCGAAGATTGAAAGGTTTTTGAAGATCGAAGATTGTGATTCAAAATCACACCAATAAATTGTTCGATAGCTCAAGACCGAAAAGCAATTAAGGTTGGTAAATTCTATCTCATAGGAATTCAATTTAATCTTATAGAACGGATCTTAGGGCTTTGGGTTTTGTGTTATTTAGATGCTTATTCCACTGCGCATGGACCCATAAAACCCAACAGTGGTATCAGAGCCCCGTTCGTATGATTAATTTTGAATTAACATGCTAGAATCAGGATATAAATCGTTTATATGCTTATTGCATGTTTTGTATGCGATAGAATGTTTATTGTTTATGTGAAACAATGTGAAAATCGTCTTCTGATTATGCTGAATTAAATCTGTAAAAGCTGTTTACTTGATTTGATTGCTTTATGATTGGAATTGATTGAAATTCAGAAGAACTGCTAGACTGGCTACTTTTGTCACGCGACATAGTTAGCCACGAGTGAAAATCTGGTAGCTGGGCAAGGTGTGTCACGCGACATACTTTGCCAACTGGCTGATTTTGTCACGCGACATACTAAGCCAACTGGATGATGTTGTCACGCGACATACTTTGCCAATCTGGGCAGAATCAGTTTGATAATTTTTCTGCTAATCTGTGATTATGTTGATAATCTGAGATGTTTTATGTCTTAATCTGGATGCTATAAATTTCTGGAAATAAAATTTATAGGGCTATGCTAGATTAATTCATTGTTTATGATGCATTGCTTAATTAATTTAAATGTGTTTTTATTAATTGTTGCGATATATGAATTATTTGTTCTTAAGTGTTAAGAAGTTTATTAGATGTTTAGTTGAAACATTGATTCATAATTTCCTAAATGTTTAGTTGAAACATTAAATTTTGGTTTTCTGATTGTTTATGAGAAACAAGTAAGTTTACGCAAAATTTGAAGGAATCTGATTGTTTATGAGAAACAAATCAGTTTATGAGTCTGATTGTTTATGAGAAACAAGTCAGTATACAAAGTATTGATTATGTTGCATTCAAATTGGTATTATAATTGTGCATGACTAGGAGAGTTCTGTCGAAGGAAGATATGGTACTTAAGCAGTCCTTGTGGCTCACCTATTTTCTTGGGAACTTACCTGGTGCACAGTTATGATTATCTTTGTTGATATGCTTATAATCTGCTTTAAAGAACCTTCATTTAAACTTTTAAGTTCTTTATGCCAATCCATGATTAAAACACTTGAGACCACTCGGATAGTTTTGGGTGGGCTTGCCATAGCAAGGTGCTTTGATTCTATTCCGTTTGCGAGCAAGATGAGGAAATGGTGGTTCCTATACGTTTAAAGTGGATGAACTTAATTGGGTTATCAAAATGGTTTTGGACCCAAGGCATAAGATGAGATTAAAATATGCTTAGACATATGATGTCTTAAATAGATCTCATAAAAGATCTAAGAGTCATATACGATATGATTGATGTTTTCTACCTAATTAGTTTAATCTTGAGCGGTGCGCCATAGCGTACTTGAGATTAAATTAAAGTTGGATCTTAGCCCATTAAATGCATATTATGCTTATTTGCATTGGAAGGTGTATGATTTAGTGGGAGTATTTATAAAATACATTATTTGCTCTTAAATGATAAATGTGTTGATATTGATATGTGTTCATATAATTTGTATATTTTATTGTAGAAATAGCATTACATAATGATAATTGCGATTCGTCCTTATGAAGGACAAAGTTCGAAAGGAACAATACATAATATGTATGTTCTTGACGAATCCGTTCCTACTGAACCCATTGCAAATGTTTCAAAGGGCAAATAAGGAAGCAACATTAGAAAAATATTGATGATTCTGACAATATTGCTTGCCTTGTATTTGCCACCATGTTTAAAGGCTCTTATGAAGAACCTTGAGCACATGATAACTATTCTTTTGTTCTAGCATAACGCAAAAGGGGAAATGTTCCAAGTGCAAGCTAGGCAAAAGATATATGTTGTGGTGAAGGCTCTTAATTCATATGATGAAAGAAGGAGCAATCCGCAAATTGTGTTAATGGTTGACACAATAAAAGGGTTCATAAAGGAAGGAAAAGAAGGTAAAGTAAAAGTTGCTAAACCTAGGACAAATGTTGTCATAGCCGAAGAGGCTAAACCCAAAGTATCTATATGATAGATATTTTCCTTTCGATTTCTTGTTCTAGAGTATATGATACCGGATTGGATCCCACATTTGTTTAAATGTGCAAGGAACAAAGAAAAGAAAGCTACTCAAAGAAGGTAAGTTAAACCTATGCATAAGAATGGAGCAAGGGTTGCTACATTAGCCATAGGGACTTATGAAGTCACTTTACCTTGTGTACTTGTTTTGAACAAGTATCACTACGTTCCGGATTTGAGTAGGAGTATTATTTCTGTTTCTTAAATGGATGATGAAAAATATAATTTTCTTATTTTCAATAAGAAGTTTTATATTTATTTAATGATATGCCTTATTGTAATGCATATGTCATTGAATGGTCTTCATATCCTTGATGATGAGAAACAAAATAATATTGAAGATATCTAAAATATAAATGGGAATTCTGAACCGAACAATATGAACAACGCGTTCATATGGCATTGCCGGCTTGGTCAAATAAATAAGAAACATATATCTAAACTCCATTAACACGGACTTTTAGACTCATATGACCATGAATCATTTGAGGAATGTGGATCTTATTTATTGGGATTATCGACCAAACCACCCTATACTAAAGTAGTGGGAGGGCTAGTGACTTATTGGTCATTATACATGAGATGTATGTGGACTATTAAGCAGCATTGCTAGGGGAGGATTTCGGTATTTCATCATATTTCACTAAAGACTTATCTAGATATGATTATGTCTATCTGATGAAGTCCAAAGGTGAATCGTTTGAGATGTTTTGAACATTTCAAGATGAAGTGCAAAACAAACTTTGGCAAAATTATTAAGTACTTCGATTAGATCGAGGTGATGAATATTTGAGCCAAGAGTTTGACAATCATCTCAAAACTATGAAATCGTTTCAGAGTTGACTCCACCCGGAACACCACATTGTATGGTGTGTCTGAAAGGAGGAATTGAACCTTGTAGGACATGGTTCGTTCGATGATGTGTCAATTAGACTTTCCTATTTCCTATTTCCTTTTGAGGATATGCATTAGAAATAATGCAGTTACACTGAATTGAGTCCTTACTAAATCGGTTCCTAAGGCCCCACATGAGATGTGGCATGGAAGAAAACTTAGTTTGTCTTTCATGAAGATTTAGGGTTGCGAATCTTATGTAAAGAGACTTGTCTCTTATAATTTAGCACCAAATTTGACAAGGTTATTTTCGAAAATTAATCTTACAACCGCAAAGAGAACAAAACGTTTGTTGCTCTACACGATTTGTTTCTTGAGAAATAGTTTCTCAATAAAGAATCTAGTGGGAGTAAAATTAATCTTGAAGAGAGTTCAAGAACTCGAAAATAATATGGAACCAAGACTAGAGACGGAACCAAGTTCACAAAGGAGTTGTGGAACCGGTTCAAGATGCACAAGTCCATCGTAGACCGGATAAGTTACGATCCAAACTCAAGAAATATTGATTTCTCGTTTCGGAAAGTAATAAGATGGAAGTCATTGAGAATGATGATCCTACTTCCTATCTTGAGGCGATGTCCACTCCTAATTTGGATAAATGGTTAGGAACCATGAAGTCCGAATTACAATCCATGTTCGATGATCAAGTTTGGAACTTGATTGGGCTACCTGAAGGTGTAAAAACTAAAGGGGCAAGTAGGTCTTCAAGACCGACATGGATGTGAAGATGTATACTTTCATGACTAAGGATTGTAACAAAGGGATTTAGGCAAATTCATAGTATTGACTATGTTGAAACCTTTTTCGCCAGTTACAATGTCGAAGTCTGTTAGAAGTTTCAATTGCCATTATCACATATTGTGACTATGTGATATGACAAATGGATGTCAAACGACTTTCTTTAAATGGAAAGATTATTAAGGATGTGTATAGTACACAACCCGAATAGTTTGTCGATCCAAGAAACTCTAATAAAGTATGCATGTTGCAAAGATCCATGAGATGGGTTGAAGCAAGCTTCAAGGAATTGGAATCTTTGTTTTGATGAATTGGTCAAAGAGTTTGACATCATCAAAGAACAAAGATGAATCTTGTGTATGCATGAAATTCAGTGGGAGCGTAGTAGTATTTCTATTGTTTTATTACAATGATATCTTACTCATTGGAAAAAACAAGTTCCGACACTTAGGACTGTTAAGTCTTGGTCAAGGAAAGGTTTCTCAATGAAAGATATGGGTGAAGCCACTTACATCCTTGGCATCAAGATCTATAGAGATGGATCTAGAAGGATAAATTGGTTTGAGTCAAAGTGTTCACATTGACAAGGTTCTTAGAAGAGTCTAAGAAGGTAACTTGTCAATGGATCATGGTAATTCTCTTAGCAATACTCATTGTCTTATGACAACTGATGAGCAAAGGGAAATGAATGAAGTTTCATATGCTTCGGCATTTGGATCTGTCATGTATGCCATGATTTATACTAGACCCGACGTCTCATATGCTCTAAGAATGATGAGTCGATACCAATCTGATCCTGATATAAGCCATTGGATGGGAGTCAAGATGATCCTTAAGTACTTAAGAAGAACTAAGGATACTTTCTTGGTATTTGAAAGATTGGAAGTTAATCTTGTTGTAAGGGTTACATAGATGCTAGCTTCCAAACTGACAAAGTTATTTTAAAATCGCAATTAGGATTTGTGTTTATGCTTATTAGATGTGCAGTTTTGATTGGAAGAGTTCCAAGCAGAAATTGTAGCCAATTCTACTACTAAGGCCGAATTTTTGAAACATATGATGTGGCTAAAAGAGGCAGTTTGAATCAAAAGTTCATTAGGATTTTGGAAATGTTCCAAGTATCACTAATCGGTGAAACTTTTGTTATGACAATAGTGGTGTCACTTGTGCAAACAATGGAACCAAGGTCAACATAGCGATCTAAACACTCACTTAGACGTTCTTCGAGGAATTCATAAAGAATGAGAAGACGTTAAAATATACAAAGTATCAACCGATGATGACATAATGGATTCACTAACAAAGACCCTCGCACAGGCTTCTCATGATGGTCATGTTAGATCCATGAGTATTCGATACATAAATGGAGCCTAGTGCAAGTGGGAGACTGTTGGTGTAATGCCCTAGGCTTTAGTTATGTTTAACTGAGAACCGTTATGTATCATCTTTATCGTTTAAGTTTATTATTTGATTATTATATAGTTTGCATATTTATTGTAATAATCTCCGTCCCTGATTATTAAGAGAATAATTAGTATAATTGTCAATGGATAATCATATGATGATTATATGCATAGAGATGCACATTGAAATTATGGGTACTTGTTAGAGAACAAGTGACTGGACTTGACCCGTATGAGATTTATGTCATGGTCAAATGTCATAATTAAATCTCATATGGTCACTTCATTTAGTCCCTAGACCTGAGATTATCATGACCTTACATATGATGAAAGTTATGTTTGATTTTAGTCAAACGATATCTTAACACGATATTTATAAAGGCTATCTTTGGCATGATCGGATTTATGATGGGAAGGATGATAAGTCAAGATGGAATTTGTCCCTCGAAAGAGAGATGTTTTGCTTGGGCCCCTCGATGAGTGATAATGATGAAAGCGTGTGGCCACACCCCAATATGATTGGACTATCATTATACTCAAGATCGAGAAAGCATTGAACAAATACAAGTTGACGTGGACCATGACTTGTGTTCAATATAACATCGTGAGACAAAGGGAGAAATGGAATTGTACCATTGGAAACGTGAACTCTTACGTTATATTATTTGGGTAGACATAATGGCTTGCTAGAGTCCGCTTATGTCTTATGAGAGTCGATATGATCGAACTCATTGCCAACATAATATAATCCTATTGGGTCACACACAACTAGAATGAATTGGTTAAACCAAAGGAAGAATGATTGAGAGTTCCTGCATATGGCAACGTTTGTCACGCGACATACCTAGCCATATGGCAACGTTTGTCACGCGACATACCTAGCCATATGGCAACCTTTGTCACGCGACATAACTAGCCACAGATGCGGTTTACACTTGTTTCCTAATTTGATTAGGGCACAAACTCTAAATACTAAAGTAGTATATATATGAGTCTGTAAACAGCCGAAATTGAGCCGAATTTTTCAATAGAAATTTACAACAAAAGTTCTCTCAATATTCCTCCATAGGTTTAAGAATCTAGCAATTCTCAAGAACGGTTCTTGGTTCATTCTTACGTATGGATACAACAATAGAGGGTCTTCGCTCGTTTGACGATCAAGGCCTAGAGTTCCAATCCGAAGATTGAAAGGTTTTTGAAGATCGAAGATTGTGATTCAAAATCACACAAATAAATTGTTCGATAGCTCAAGACCGGAAAGCAATTAAGGTTGGTAAATTCTATCTCATAGGAATTCAATTTAATCGTATAGAATGGATCTTAGACCCTTTGCATTTTTGTTGGGAAATTTAGATGCTTATTCCGCCGCGCATGGACCCATAAAACCCAACATATAACAACAAATCATATATATATATCACGGAGATTGATTATAACATTCAAAGAAAGATATATATATGTATATATATATATATATATATATATATATATATATATATATATATATATATATATATATATATATATATATATATATATATATATATATATATATATATATATATTATATGTATATATATGTATATATATATATCTTTCCTTTTGTGTTATAAGAATGTGATATATATATATATATATATATATATATATATATATATATATATATATATATATATATATCTTAGGGCTTTGTATATATATATATATATATATATATATATATATATATATATATATATTATATGTATATATATATATATATATATATATATATATATATATATATATATATATATATATATATATATATATATATATATATATATATATATATATATATATATACGTATAGCAATTAAGTGCAATAATGTAGCACTTAGAAGGATACTGAGCCAAGGTTTCATCCTCAAAAGGATATCACGATCAAAGCAACAACAGTTGTTGAAGAAGTGGTTCCGAAACCCAATCACAGTAACAACAAGCGGGACTATGACACAAAGTCATACCCAATAGTGCAACTAGACTTCCCTTGAGCTAGTTCACTACCCCCAAACCATGGCCAATGGCAGGGCAAAACGGGAACCAGTGTATGGATTATAATGAACTCGGCTCGTGTGCCATTATAATCCCATAACACTGCCCAACAAACAAGTACCAGCTGGACTTTCAAATATAAGCACAGTAATAACTACTTGCTTAAACAACCAATGTATGATTCCAAAGTAGGGAACCATACAAGTAAAGCATATCAAAGTGATAGCAACATGATAACAAGTATCAATTAATAATAGCACTAAGGCTAAATCATCCTTGAACCAATTCAATGAACTTAGGATTCCAAAGTAGGGAACCCTAATCAAACACATCACAAAGATGCCAAACAATGCATAAGGTGTAACTCATAAGGACTACACACTTATAATAGTCATCCAAGGATGTATCAACAATGGTAAAATGATATTAACCAAGTAAGGTTCAATGGTTCCAACCTACTTTAACCAATCATTTAAGCATCTTCAAATGATCACAATTGAAATGTTAATACCTCATTTTGTTGTTCATACATTGTACTTTGATTGTAGTGTCCCATTGGTTGAAAGATAAGTTATAAAATTGAACCTACCTAGCTTTGAAATTCATACCACAAAATTGGTCAGGGCACGACTCGTGCCCCAGGGCACGACTCGTGCCCCTTTTATAACCCCTCTGATACAGTCGTCCAAGCAAGGGCATGACTGGTCACGACTGATAGGCATGACTCGTGCCATAGGGCACGACTCGTGCCCTCAGCAGATTTGCAGAAACAGAGCTGGACTTCAGCATTTGCAAATAAACCAATGCAAGTCCCATTTTACCTATTCAACCACAGTCACAAAACCAAGTTTCAATCCCATGCAACCCAAAATGACTTTAAAATAGTTTCAAGATCCAAGATCTAAAAATTTTGAAAAAGTGATCATTAGAGGCAAATCTACTTCCTTCTCTCCAGCCATGATCAACTCATTTCTCCAAACCCCAAGTCCACAAAACATTCCACCCATGGCCCCCAAAAATGAAATTGCCAACACTATTACAAATGGCCTTGATCCCATTTGGCACAACCAATACAAATGCACCATCCTGACCTCCCTTTGTGGCTTCCTGTTTAAAATTGCCACCCTCAACTGGAAGCCTACCTCAAACAGAAATATAGTTACCACTGCCTATGCTGACCTCATTTATAGAATCTTCAAGGGTGTAGAATTTAATCTTGAGATTGTTTTTGGAAGCATAGCACAGTTTCCAGAAAAAGAACTTTCCTCAGATCTCCCCTTTCCCTGCTTGATTTCTGGGCTATGCTTAAAGCAAGGGGTGGACATTATCCAAACAGATAGGCTATTTGAAAAGATTGAACCCTTTGGGATACAGCCAGTATTGGAATGCACCAAACATACAATTGATCTACCTGTAGTGTTCTCTGATGATCCAGTTGTTGAGCTCCATGATGAAGAAGAGGATGATTTGGCTAATGTTGGTGATGATGTGATTGCATCTCCAATGCCACAGATTGATCCAACAGTGATTTATGATGAGGAGGTCAATTTCCTTGAAAAAGCTATGCTACAAGCAATGGTACAGTTTAAGGAGATGTCAAACAGAAGGAACCGGCTATTAGCAGCCAAGGCAAGTATTTCTGATCAAAAAGGGGGAGCAAGTTCAAGCCAAGTATTTGAAGACATAAGTCAAGATTTTCGCTGGGAGCTACTTCAAAAGACAAGGGACGAGAGGGACAAATCTGTTTGAAGCCTTGTTTTTATTTCTTTACTGTTTTTCAAAAATAATATTTGCTTTATGTTTGTTTTTTTTTTGTTTAGGAACAATGGTGATTTACTTTATGTTTTGAATTGTCTTAACAATTGATATTTAGGGGGAGTTTTTGCTATTTGATATTTAGTCTATAATATGCTCTTGGCTTACATTTTTTTTTTACCAGAAATCAACAAATCAGGGGGAGATTAAAAGTGTGTGATGTCACACACTCTTGACAAGTCAAATGTTGACTTAACTTAAGATTTGTTACTTTCTTTATTTTAAGTTAATTTAGGTAAATATTATTTATATTGTATTTTTATTTGACTAACCTACTAACCAAATATTGGATATGTTTAGTATATTTTGGTTATTTTGTAGACCTCTCACACAAGGAAAGAGTCATGATAAGGAAAGGATTGCTTGGGATGATTAAGGAAGATAGGAGTCTATTTAGAGAAGATCTCCTCAAGCAAATCAACCTCTACAAACAAGGACTCTTAGGCTATAAATACAAGCCGCATACCTCAGTCATGATACACGGTTTTAGAGACTCAAAGAGCTGAAGCTTAATAGCTTTCATAGAGTCCGTTTATGTGCGAGAGTGTTTTGATTATTTTTGTCTTCTCTTAGTGTTCTTTTGTATAACCGATTCGAAATTCGTTTTAATAAGAGAAGTTTTATTGTCTACAGCAAGTTGCTGTAGATAAGTGTTATTTTTGTGTTTTACTTTGAGTTATAATCATTTATTCCGCTGCTGTACGCTGGTGCTATCACACCAGGACTCACATCAGGCGTCTGTGCGTTCTTGTGTTGTTCCTAGCCGCTCAATTTCTTTCATAAATTAATTTGATTTAAAATAAATCCCACGTTACACAAAAATAATAATCCTTAATTATTTGTCACTCGATTGAGCGAAGGAGCTAATGTTTGGCTCGAACAATAGCCTATAACTAGATAAGTCAATAATGTAATCAATTTTCTTAAGATGGTGCTATTAAGGATATTAAAAATCCTCTTTACATATAATTCTATATTTCCTATTGATTGTATTATTTATTTTTCTAATATAGTTATTATTGTATATTTTCCTTATTTAATGTATCAGAAATAGCTTGCGAAACACTCCAGCTCTTTTATTATAATAAACATGCAAAACATATAATAAACCAAACAAAAATTCTCTAAAATAAACGGTAAAGACGATTACATAATGTTATCAAGTTATAAGTCAAACATAACTAAACGCCTAGGGCATTACCACCAGCAATCTCCCACTTGCACTAGGCTCCATCTCCTATGTATTGTATACCCATGGACCTAACATGACCATCATGCTTTGCTTGTGCGAGGGGCTTCGTAAGCGGATCTCCTATGTTATCATCGGTTGATACTTTGCATATCTTAACGTTTCCCCTATCTATGAATTCTCGAATAAGGTGGAAATGCCTAAGAATGTGTTTGGATCACTGATATGACCTTGGTTCCTTTGCTTGCGCAATGGCACCATTGTTGTCACAATAAAGTTCCACCGGATTAGTGATACTTGGAACGACTTCCAGATCACCAATGAACTTCTTGATCCAAACTGCCTCCTTAGCTGCATCGGATGCCGCTATATATTCGGCCTTAGTTGTAGAATCGGCTATAGTACTCTGCTTGGAACTCTTCCAACATATCGCACATCCGTTAAGCATAAACACAAATCCCGACTGTGATCGGAAATCATCTTTGTCGATTTGGAAGCTTGCATCTGTGTAACCCTTTACAACTAGATCATCTTCCATTCCTCCAAAGACCAGGAACGCATCCTTAGTCCTTCTTAAGTACTTAAGGATTGTCTTGACTGCCATCAAATGGTTTTCACCAGAATCAGATTGGTATCGAATCGTCATGCTTAGAGCATACGAGACGTCGAGTCTAGTACAAATCATGGCATACATGATAGATCCAATAGCTGAAGCGTATGGAACCTCATTCATCCTCTTTTGCTCACCAGTTGTCTTAGGACACTGAGACTTGCTAAGAGTAATACCATGACCCATTGGCAAGTTACCTCTCTTAGAATTTTCCATCTTGAATCTTCTAAGAACTTTGTCAATGTAAGTACTTTGACTCAAACCAATCATCCTTTTAGATCTATCTCTATAGATCTTGATGCCAAGGATGTAGGCGGCTTCACCAATATCTTTCACTGAGAAACATTTTCCTAACCAAGACTTGACAGTCTGAAGTGCAGGAATGTCGTTTCCAATGAGTAAGATATCATCGACATACAATATCAGAAATATTAATGTGCTCCCACTGAATTTCATGTATATGTTCATCTTCATTCTTGATGAAGCCAAACTCTTTGATCGATTCATCAAAATGAAGATTCTAACTCCTAGAAGCTTGCTTCAACCCATATATGGATCTTTGCAACTTGCATACTTTATTAGAATTTCTTGGATCGATAAAACCTTCGAGTTGTGTCATATACACATCGTTAAGTAAATTCCCATTTAGGAAAGCTGTTTTGACATCCATTTGCCATATCTCGTAGTCATAATACGCGGCTATAGCAATTAAAATTCTAATAGACTTCAGCATTGCAACAGGCGAAAAGGTTTTGTCATAGTCAATACCATGAACTTGCCTAAATTCCTTTGCTACAAGCCTAGCCTTGTAAGTATGCACTTTCCCATCCATGTCAGTCTACTTCTTGAATACCCACTTGCACCCTATGGTTTTTATACTTTCAGGCGGCTCAATCAAGTTCCAAACTTGATTATCCAACTTGGATTGTAATTTGGATTCCATGGCTTTCAGCCATTTATCCGAATCAGGAGTTGACATCGCCTTGATAGGATGGATTTATACTATCTATTTCCTATGTTTCCCGTCCCTATTATTCTTTATTTTCATGTATGTAGTATAGGTTTGATGTATTTTGAGTGAATTATGAATTGTGAGAAATTATTGAGAAAAGATGTAATTCGAGAGTAATTGAGTGATTTTACCTTGTACTTGAATATAGTTCTCAAAGAGCTCAAGAACATCATCTCTACATCAATGGAAGCCGACAAAGTCAAGGCAAAGTTCAAGGGTGTTTGGAATCGTGACAAGGATCAAAGCGGCTTAAAAGAGGAGAAAATTTAGAATTGTTGATCAGGGGATGAGTTGTCCCGGGCATAACCAAGTATTCCCCATATGGGGGACGACAGAATCAAAGGCAGAAAGTTTAGGGACGAGTCATCCCATTGTTCACGACTCGTGCCCTCAGCGCCAGAGCGGAAGACAGCAGGCGACGGGAATTTAGGTTTTTATGTTTTTAATTTATTTTCTTTTCCTTTTTAGACTAGGTATTTTAGGGAGGAGTATATATACTACCTTTCCAACTTGTTTTAGGTTATCTTTGATCATATCTCTTTACATTAGTTCATAGAACAATTGAAGCTTTTGATTATTCCATGGAGGGCTAAAATCTCCATAACTTTGGATTAAGGCTCCTTGAACCATTCTTTTTATGAATTGAGGTTTGTTTTATATTCCCTATTATAATACCTATTTCATAGTTTTACTTGTATTGCTTGATTACTATTGGTTACTAGGATTTAGAAACTTGATCAATATCTTAATTCTTGTGATTAATTACAGCTAGAATTCCCTTCTACCGTGTCGAATTAGGGTTTTCATTGTAGCAATTTCATAAATCTTGTATGAGTCATATTGATTTGTGAATTGGGTAAAACTAGATAATTATCTAAGTAAAAGTATATAGTAATTATTCCCAATCTTAGTTTCTTATCGAAATCAATTGTTTAATTGAATTTTGACCGGGTCGGCTAAGTTTGTTTATCGATTAGGGTTTTTAGTTGAGCGTGTCGCCGCTATTAACTATTATCAAAGAAAGAAACAGAGATTGAAATATATCTCGTGATTGGGTGAATAGGGGAATAAAGGAAGGGATTTAACAATTGATATTCGGAATTAGAATGGGGATAAAACTATGATCCAAAGTTCTCTTTTAAATTACTGTTTACAATCCAATCTATTTTCTTGTTTTAGCTTAATTACAACAATCGCATCAAATAAACCCCCAAACTGGTATGTGACTATTACATAAATAAATAACCGTTCTTCAGTGGATCGACCCTGGACTTGTCCTTGCTGTAGTTTCGTAGCCGAGTCTTGGTATGTAATTTGAAGGCGTGCGACTTTATCCTATCACGCCTCTTGATAGGAAGTAGGTTCGTCATTCTCAATGACTTCCACTTCATTACTTTCCGAAACGAGAAACCCATATCTCTTGGGTTCAGATCGTACCCTATCCGATCTACGATGGACTTGTGGATCTTGAACCGGTTCCACAATTTCTTGTGAACTTGGTTCCGTCTCTACTACTGGTTCCATGCCACATCTCATATGGGGTCTTAGGAGCCGATTTAGAAGGGACTCTATTCAGTGTGAACGCAGCAGTCTCTAATGCATGTCCCCAAAAGGAAACAGGAAGGTCAACTTGACTCATCATCGAACGAACCATGTCTAACAAGGTTCTATTCCTCCTCTCGAACACTCCATTCCATTGTGGTGTTCCGGGTGGAGTCAACTCTGAAACGATTCCACAGTTTTTGAGATGATTTTCAAACTCTTGGCTTAAAAATATTCACCACCACGATCGGATCGAAGTGCTTTAATAGTTTTGCCAAGTTGATTTTATACTTCATTTTGAAATGTTCTAAACAACTTATACGATCACTTTTTGACTTCATCAGATAGACATCAGTGAATGTAATGAAATAACAAAATCCTCCCCTAGCAATGCTGCTCATTGGTCCACACACATCGGTATGTATTAGGGCCAATAAGTCACTAGCCCTATCACTACTCTTAGTGTAGGGTGGTTTGGTCATTTTTCCCAATAAACAAGATTCGCATACCTCATACGATTCATAATCTGGTGAGTCTAAAAGTCCATCTTTATGGAGTTTAGATATGCGTTTCTCATTTATATGACCAAGCCGGCAATGCCATATGAACGTGTTGTTCACATCATTCGACTTAGATTTCTTGTTTACATGATAAATATCTTCAACATTATTTTGTTTCTTAACATCAAGAACATAAAGGCCATTAAATGAATTTGCAATACAATAGAGCATATCATTTAAATAAATAGAAAAATTCTTATTCTCAATAAGAAAACTAAATCCTTCATTATCCAAACAAGAAAAAGAAATAATATTCCTATTCAAATCCGGAACGTAATAAGAATTGTTCAAAACAAGTACTAGTCCACTAGGTAAAGTTACATCATATGTTCCTACGGCTAATGCATCAACTCTTGCTCCATTCCCCACACGTAGGTCCACTTCACATTCTTTGAGTAACTTCCTATTCTTTAGTCCCTGCACATTTAAACAAATGTGAGATCCACATCCGGTATCTAATGCCCATGAACTAGAAATAGAAAGGAAAATATCTATCACATAGATACCTGAATTAGTAGCAATCGTATTGCCCTTCTTCGCTTTTAGGCCTTATAAGCCTTGAAATTACGCTTCCAATGACCAACTTCATGGCAATGATAGCAAATTGCTTCCTTTTGAGACACTTTAGGTTTAGTCACTTCGGCATTGGCAACCTTTGCCTTAGGTGCAACAACAATTGCTTTACCTTTGCCTTCTTTTTTGAACCCTTTTCCCTTATTAACCATTAACACATTTTCCGTATTAGGCTTCTTGATATTCTTCTCTGCAGTCTTAAGCATCGCATGCAATTCTGACAGATTCTTATCCATGTCACTCATATCCGTAGCGAGTTCCAAACTCATAGGATTTCAATATCATATTCGTAGCGAGTTCCAAACTCATAGGATTTCCAAGCCGTTTTAGACGCTCAATATGTCCTTTCATCTTAAGGACATGAGCACCAACTGACTGCCCCTCTTGCATCTTGCATGCATTCAGGGCTTTCACCACATCATACCTCTCTTGCCTAGCTTGCACTTGAAACATTTCTTTTAAGCGCTCAGCTAGATCAAAAGCAGCTTCCATGTGTTCAAGGTCCTTCTGAAGAGCCTTACACATGGTGGCAAGCATAAGGCAAGCAACATCATTAGAATCATCAACATGTTTCTTATGTGCATCCTTATCTGGCCTTGAAGCATTGGCAGCGGGTTGAGGTGGAATGGGTTCATCAAGAACGTACAGTTTCTTCTCTTGCCTAAGAATAATTCTTAGGCTTCTGATCCAATCAGAATAGTTTGTACCATTCTCTTCGAGCTTGTCCTTCTCAAGGACGGATCGCAGTGACAAGGGTTGATTATTGTGAGTTGCCATTACTACAATAAGATATACAAACAATAAAACATATAAGTATCAACGCATTTACCATCTAAGAGCAAATAATGTATTTCATAAATACTCCCACTAAATTACACCTTCAAATACAAGCATGTATCATATAATCATAATGGGCTTAGATCCATATTTCACTTGATTTTGATTTAACTGAGTCAATGCCCAAAACCAAGCTATTTAGGTAGATAACATCAATCATATCGTATATGACACTTGGATCTTTTATGAGATTCAAGACATCATATGTCAACACATGTTTTAATCTCATCTATGCCTTGGGTCAAATCTCATTTGAAAGCACCAATTAAGTTAAACCTCTTTCAAACGTATGCGACACGGAACGATGCACCTAACTGAGTCAAAACTACATCAACCATTATCTCATCTTGATCACAAATTAAGATATAATGATGCACCCAACTGAGTCAAAATTACATCAAAATACCCTAAAATTTCACAAGTGTTCTAATCAAGGGGTGACATAAAACTTAAATATTTAGAAGGTTTTACACATAGTAACAAACATCGCATGGTTGTATTATGAAACTTATTGTATACATAATTATGAACATAGGACTTCACAAAATATCCCAAACAAACAATTTGTTTCAAATCTGAGAATTTTACTAATCTAATTAATCAAATTAAACAGATCAATAACCCATGTTGAAGATTAATCATACCAATCAACTATTAATCATAACCATGTTATATAGCATATAATTGTTTTCTCAAAACAATACACATAAACTCATAGATCTATTTCATTCAGCATGTCAAGCATATAATAATCAAATTACATCTAGCATGCCAATTTTAACCTAATCATGATAAAATGCGGGTCTGATACCACTGTTGGGTTTTGGGCTTACAAACGTAGCGGAAGATTTAACCTATAACACAAAACCCTAGCCATGAATCCATTTAACATGAATAGATTAAAACTATGAAATAGATTTACATACCTTAACAACAATTTTGTTGTTCAAAAACGAATTTGAGATTCAAACTTTGAATCGTTGACGAACCTTTGATCTTCTCCTTGTTCTTCCTTGCGATGAATTGATCTTCAAGCTTTAGGTGATAACGGAATCACCCTCTATCGGTAATCCACACGCGAACGAACCAATATCTTGTATCTTGTAGGATTGCTAGATGATCCCGATTGTTGAATCGCTATTCAACAATCAATGGCTGTTTATGGAATCGATTTGGGGTGTTTTTGATCTTTGATTCTCAATTAAAATCAATATTTTAGTGTTTCTAAAACTCTAAAACCGTCTACCTTGGCTGAGGTGAAAGAGGCTATTTATACTTTATAAATATCCCTAACCCTTAGGGAGAAAAAGCCCTCTAAACCTAGCTAAAAAACGGAGTCTAGCGGACCTTGTCCCGCGCGGGACATAGCGTATCTCGCGCGGTACAACTAGTCTGTAACTTGGGAGCGGTCGCTCCCCTAGATTGGGAGCGGACGCTCACTTTGTCCAGAACCTTTGTCTAGCGCGGGACAAGCTTGTCTAGCGTGATACAACCCTCCTGCCAGCATCCAAAAGTTTTTGCCTTCAAGGCGCCCACCCCGCCTTCCGCGAGGCGCCCGCCTTACCCAAAATTCCATTTTTCGGCCATTTTACAATTAGTTCTTTGTACGTGACCCTTTAGGAATTATATTTTATGTTGGTAGTGAGTTGAAATATCAACCTCACAAGAAATAAGTGATCTCTAGCAAGTCATTATGTCCACCCAATAAAATATAACATCAAAGTTTGATTTCTTGATAGATCATTGTCACAATCCCTTTGTCTACGATGTCATATTGAACATGAGTCATGGTCCACATCAAATCATATTGTTCAATGCTTTCTCGATTCCAAATATGTTGATGATCAATAGTGGTTTGAGCAAAACAACGCAAAATATTAATGAGGTCCGCATCAAATCATATTGTTCAACGCAAAGGCTGGATCGTGCCCTGTATAATGATAATTGGTTGCGTTGTTTTGCTCAAACCACTATTGATCATCTTAATAGAACCTGTTCTAATCATGCCCCTCTGGTTATTAATATTAGGTTGGTTGATGAGGTCCGTAAGGGTGTTTTTAGATTTCTCAATGTCTGGACTCGTCATGAGTCTTTCTCTTCTTTGGTTCGTTCTTCCTGGGATGGTAGGATCTTTGGTAGGCCGTAGGTTAAGTTTGGTAAGAAGCTTACTCGCCTCAAACATGACTTACAACTTTGGAACCGTTCTACGTTTGGGAAAGTTGATCAGCTTGTGAAGCATGCCGAGGATGAAGTTTATGCTAAAGAGCTTTTATTTGAGCAAGATCCTAGTGATGATAATAGGGCTGCTCTTCATCTTGCTCAAGCTAATCTCTCTTATCGTCTTAAGATTTAAGAGGAATTCTGGATGCAAAAAGCTAACTTAGCTTGGGTTAAAGATGGGGACAACAATACTCGGTTCTTTCATTCTTACGTGAAAAAAAGGAGACAATAGTTATACATTCATAAAATCCGTGATAGTGATGGGAATTGGATTGTTGATCAAAACCTAATTCAAGAGGAGGCTATTAGATTCTATTCGGACCAGCTTAATGGGAATCCTAATGAAAATGTGGACCCTCCTGATGAGTTGCTGAATGTGATTCCTCGGTTGGTTTCTAATGAGGAAAATAAGATGCTTATTGATCCCCCTACGCTTAAAGAGCTTCATGAGATTGTCCTTAGTATGAGTGGGTCTAGTGCTGCTGGTCCGAACAGTTTTACAGGAGAATTTTATCATAAATGTTGGGATATTATTTGCATGGATCTTCATAATGCTGTTCTGGAGTTCTTCTCTGGGTTTCTTCTTCCTCGAAGCTGGACTAGTACGCTTATTGTTACCATCCCTAAGGAGGCAGCCCCTACCTCTTTCTCGCAGCTTCGACCTATTAGTTTGTGTAATTTCTCCAATAAAATCATTACCAAACTTTTATGCTCTTGGCTGCAAATTGTGCTTCCTCGTATCATTTCTCCTCAGCAAAGTGGCTTTGTGAAGGGTCGGCTTATTCATGAAAATGTTTTGCTTGCTCAAGAGCTCTTTCAGTCGCTTAGGAGGAAGGTGTATGGGTCTAATGTGGCGTTAAAGCTTGACATGGCCAAGGCGTATGATAGACTTTCTTGGTTTGCTTTGATTAAGGTGATGAGGAGATTTGGTTTTGCTGAAGAATGGCTGGACATGATATTTAGATGCGTGAATTATTGTTGGTTCTCGGTTCTTATTAATGGTACTGCGAATGGCTATTTTGTTTCTACTCGGGGTCTTCGGCAAGGGGATCCTATATCTCCTAATCTCTTTATTATTGCTGCTGAAGTTTTAAGTCAGGGTCTTAATAATCTTCATCTTCTTCATCCTCATGTGGCCTTTCATACGGGCAATCTCAATGTTCCTGTTATTTCTCACTTGTCCTATGCTGATGATATTATTATCTTTTGTAATGGTAGTATTCCGTCTCTTGAGCTTCATATGGAGTTTTTGACGTCATATCAACATTTCTCGGGGCAGCTCATTAGTATATCTAAATCTTGTTTTCTGACGGGGCGGGATATGGCTGATCATGATAATTCTATCTCTCTTATTACGGGATTTCAGAAGAAAAATTTGCCTATTATTTATTTGGGATGTCTTCTTTATATTGGTAGAAAGGTGCAAACTTTGTTCGATCCTGTTATTCAGAAGCTTCGGGATAAGCTAGATTCTTGGCAATGTAAATTACTTTCGGCTGGTGCTAAGCTTGTTTTGATCAAGTCCTGAAGGGATAAGCTAGATTCTTATTATATCTCTTTACTTGATCCTCCGAAGGGTGTTATTAATGCCATGAATCGCCTTATTGCTAATTTCTTTTGGAGTAGCTCTGACGGGGGAAAAAAGTGTCATTGGGTTTCTCGAAATGAATTTTTCTGGCCTATTGAAGAAGGGGGTTTAGGCCTTCGTAAATTTGAGGAGATGGCGATTGCTTTTTCTATGAAGCTTTGGTGGAGGTTTCGTACGTCTAATTCTCTTTGGGCTCAGTTTCTTGAGGCCAAATATTTTCGAGATACTCACCCTATGGATGCCATTTCTAGATTGGGTTGCTATCACATTTGGAAGCGTATGGTTGCTGCTAAAGATTTGGTGGAGTGCCGTATTGCTTGGGGTGTGGGTTGTGGTGATATTTCTATTCAAGTAAAGTGGCTTCCTCATGATATTCCTCTCCTTGATAATCGTCATGACCAGATTTTTTCGTTATTTGAGGATGGTGCTTAAGGGAAGATTATATTCGGGATACTTTTGGTCAGCAATGTTTGTTGGAGCTTCAAGCCTTTGGGATTCGGCTTGATGGAGATCGTGATCAGCCGTTCTGGTCTCCTTCGACTTCGGGTAGATTTTCTATCTCTTCGGCTTGGAAGGATTGTCGGGTGTCCAGGACTCAGAGTAGGGTTTTTTCTTGGTGCTGGCATAAGTTTATCCCTCTCAAGGTGTCCATCTTCATGTGGAAATGCCTAAAGAATGCTCTCCCTACTGATGACAACATTTCTCGTGAAGGTATCTCTATTGTTTCTCGTTGTCATTGTTGTGCTAACCCTTCTCTTGAATCCTTGCAACACATTCTTCTTTTACATGGTGATATTGCGTTTCATGTGTGGAATTTCTTTGGGAATTTGTTTGGCTTCCAAATTTTGGGCTCTACTATCATGCAAAGGATGATTGCTTGGAATGCGTGTAAAACTCCCAAGCTTAGTCAGGTTGTAGTTTGGTTGGGAAATATTCTCCCGAGTATTATCTGCTGGGAGCTTTGGAAGCACAGAAATAAATGCAGGTTTGATGATGGTATTCCTAGTTGGGAAAAGGTTCAGATTAATATTCAGTTCCAACTAAGTGAAATCAGTCGGGCTCACAACTTATCTTTTCATATTCTTCCTTCGGAGGTAAATATTGCTTTATTTTTTAATATTTTTATGGCTGCTCCGTCTATTGCTCGTGTCAAGCTTGTGTCTTGGACCCCTCCTTCTGTGGGGCAAGTCAAAGTTAATACTGATGGTGCTTCTCGTGGGAATCCGGGCATTGCTTCGGGTGGGGGTATTTTGCGCCACCATGATGGGTCTTTTATTTTTGCTTTTTGTCATTTCTATGGTAATGCTACTAACATGGTTGCTGAAGCTAGGGCTGCTCTTGATGGGATCACTCAAGCAAGGTCTATGGGTTTTAATTCTCTTTGGCTCGAGGTTGATTCAGAAGTTTTATCTCGCATCCTCCTTCGCAAATGTAATATTCCTTGGGAGATTTGGTACTTCATTCAAGCCATTTTCAGATTCATGGAAGAAGTGTCTATTCAGGTATCTCATGTTTACAGGGAAGGTAATAAAGTGGCTGATTGTCTTGCAAATATCTCGGCAGCTGAGCAAACAGATTTTGAGTTTCCTTCCTTGGAGTCTTGCCCCAAGCCGTGTCAGAGCCTTCTCTACTTTGATCGTATTTCGTATCCTAATATTAGACAGTAAGGTTTTATGGTTTTTGTTATCTTATTGTATTTTTTCTTGTTTTTTAGATTCCCCCCCCCCCTTATTGTTGAGGATCTTATAGGTTGTGTAAGAACTCCCCCTAGGTTTTTTCTGGTGGTTAAGGTTGTCATGTCCCCCACCATGTTTGTTTCTTTATTTTTCGTTATTAATAAAATCTAGGGAGTAGCGTCTCCTTTTGCCAAAAAATAAAATAAAAATATGTTGATAATCCAAGTGCATTTGATCTCTATCAAATCTCTTGAGTGTGTCCACACATTTCATCAATACAATTCAAGGAGGGGCCCAGGCAGACATCTCTCTTAATGAGGGACAAATCCCATCTTGACTTATCATTCTTCCCTACAAGAATTCAATCGTGCCAACATAGCCCTTATTGCTATTCTATTAAAGATAGTGTTAGACTACATCAAACACAACGTTCATCATGTGGAAGACGATGATAATCACAGGTACAAAGGATTCTAATGACATGCCTATCATGAGATTTAATCATGACATATATGACCATAGATCATGTCATAAATCTCATAGAAAGGTCATGTCCAGTACCTTGTTCTCTAACAAGTACCCATAAGTGTAATGTGCATCCCATGCATATAATCATTTCTATGATTATCCATTACCAACTCATACTAGTTATTCATAATAACTATGGACGCAGGTTATTATAATAAACATACAAAAATAAAATAAACCAAACAAACATTTTCTATAAGAAATGGTAAAGACGATTACATAATAGTATTAAGTTATAAGTCAAACATAACTAAACACCTAGGGCATTACACCAATAATCTCCTACTTGCACTAGGATCCATCTCCTATGTATCGTATACCCATGGACCTAACATGACCATCATGCTTTGCTTGTGTGAGGGGCTTTGTAAGCGGATCCCCTATGTTATCATCGGTTGATACTTTGCATATTTTAACGTCTCCCCTATATATGATTTCTCGAATAAGGTGGAAATGCCTAAGAATGTGTTTGGATCGCTGATGTGACCTTGGTTCCTTTGCTTGCGAAATGGCACCATTGTTGTCACAATAAAGTTCCACCGGATTAGTGATACTTGAGACCAAAGGTCCCGAGTTCGAGTCACCAATGGGGGGGGGGGAATATGGGAACATATGTTGATCCTCTTTAAAAAAAAATGACTTCCAGATCACTAATGAACTTCTTGATCCAAACTGCCTCCTTAGCTGCATCGGATGCCGCTATATATATTCGGCCTTAGTTGTAGAATCGGCTATAGTACTCTGCTTGGAACTCTTCCAACATATCGCACAACTATATCATCTTCCATTCCTCCAAAGACCAGGAACGCATCCTTAGTCCTTCTTAAGTACTTAAGGATTGTCTTGACTGCCATCAAATGGTTTTCACCAGGATCAGATTAGTATCGAATCGTCATGCTTAGACTAAGCATACGAGACGTCGGGTCTAGTAGAAATCATGGCATACATGATAGATCCAATAGCCGAAGCGTATGGAACCTCATTCATCCTCTTTCGCTCACCAGTTGTCTTAGGACACTGAGTCTTGCTAAGAGTAACACCATGACCCATTGGCAACTAACACCATGACCCATTCGCTCACCAGTTGTCTTAGGACACTGAGTCTTGCCAAGGATGTAGGCGGCTTCACCCATATCTTTCATTGAGAAACATTTCTCTAACCAAGACTTGACAGTCTGAAGTGCAGGAATGTCATTTCCAATAAGTAAGATATCATCGACATACAATATCAGAAATATTAATGTGCTCCTACTGAATTTCATGTATACACAAGGTTCATCTTCGTTCTTGATGAATCCAAACTCTTTGATCGATTCATCAAAATGAAGATTCTAACTCCTAGAAGCTTGCTTCAACCCATATATGGATCTTTGCAACTTGAATACTTTATTAGAATTTCTTGGATCGACAAAACCTTCAGGTTGTGTCATATACACATCCTCAAGTAACTTCCTGTTTAGGAAAGCTGTTTTGACATCCATTTGCCATATCTCGTAGTCATAATACGCGGCTATAGCAATTAAAATTCTAATAGACTTCAGGATTGCAACATGCGAAAAGGTTTCATCATAGTCAATACCATGAACTTGCCTAAATCCCTTTGCTACAAGTCTAGCCTTGTAAGTATGCACCTTCCCATCCATGTCAGTCTTCTTTTTGAAGATCCACTTGCACCCTATGGTTTTTATACCTTCAGTTAGCTCAATCAAGTTCCAAACTTGATTATCCGACATGGATTGTAATTCGGATTCCATGGTTTCTAGCCATTTATCCGAATCAGGAGTGGACATCGCCTCTTGATAGGAAGTAGGTTTGTCATTCTCAATGACTTCCACTTCATTACTTTCCGAAATGAGAAACCCATATCTCCTGGGTTCGGATTGTACCCTATTCGATCTACGGTGGACTTGTGGATCTTGAACCGATTCCACAATTTCTTGTGAACTTGGTTCCATCTCTACTATTAGTTACATGTTATTTTCGGGTTCTTGAATTTCCTCAAGATCAATTTTACTCCCGCTAGATGCTTTATTGAGAAACTGTTTCTCAAGAAAAGTACAATATTGAGCAACAAACACTTTGTTCTCATTGCGGTTGTAAAAGTAATATCCTTTGGTTTCCTTAGGATAACCAATGAAAATAACTTTGTCAGATTTAGGTGCTAACTTATCAGAGACAAGTCTCTTCACATAAGCTTCGCAACCACAAATCTTCATGAAAGACAAACTAGGTTTTCTTCCAAGCCACATCTCATGTTGGTTCTTAGGAGCCGATTTAGTAGGGACTCTATTTAGTGTGAACGTATCAGTCTCTAATACATATCCCCAAAAGGAAACAGGAAGGTCAACTTGACTCATCATCGAACAAACCATGTCTAATAAGGTTTTGTTCCTCCTCTCAGACACACCATTCCATTATGGTGTTCCGGGTGGAGTCAACTCTGAAACGATTCCACAGTTTTTGAGATGATTGCCAAACTCTTGGCTTAAATATTCACCACCACGATCGGATCGAAGTGCTTTAATAGTTTTGCCAAGTTGATATTGTACTTCATTTTGAAATGTTCTAAACAACTCATACAATCACTTTTGGACTTCATCAGATAGACATCAGTGAATGTAATGAAATACCGAAATCCTCCCCTAGCAATGTTGCTCATTGGTCCACACACATCGGTATGTATTAGGGCCAATAAGTCACTAGACCTATCACTACTCTTAGTGTAGGGTGGTTTGGTCACTTTTCCCAATAAACAAGATTCACATATCTCATATGATTAATAATCACGTGAGTCTAAAAGTCCATCTTTATGGAGTTCAGATATGCGTTTCTAATTTTTATGACCAAGCCAGCAATGCCACATGAACGTGTTGTTCACATTATTCGGTTTAGATTTCTTGTTTACATGATAAATATCTTCAACATTATTTTGTTTCTCAACATCAAGAACATAAAGGACATTAAATGAATTTGCAATACAATAGAGCATATCATTTAAATACATAGAAAAATTCTTATTCTCAATAAGAAAATTAAATCCTTCATTATCCAAACAAGAAAAATAAATAATATTCCTACTCAAATCCGAAATGTAATAACAATTGTTCAAAACAGGTACTAGTCCATGTAAATGTTAGAAACATGTGTTGCCATGTGTTTTCAAACCAGTGTTGCCACAGGTGTTGCCATTTGAGATTTGGCAACACCAGAATAGTTACTGTATTTTTCATAAATAACAACGTGTTAATTATTGATTTAATATCAGTTGTTAGTCTGCTATGTTTGAGGTTGAACAGGTCAAGAGAAACTGTCCAGGCGTGATTTATGAGTTGGTGAAGAAAGTTACACATAAACACATGTTTATGTGTAAAAGTGATGACCAAGTAAATGGGTTAGTGGTTAGCTATTCAGGGGGAGCTAAAGATAGAAGTACAAGGCTACTACAGCTAGGCGTACAAGCATGAGAAGCCGAGAAGACTTAGTCTTCAACAAAAGAGGTGAGTGGAGCTAAAATGGGGGAAACAAACATGTGACTATTCTTTAGGTCAGTTGGAGTAGGCTCCAAGTTCTGGAGTCCTATATATAGTGCAATCGATCAACAGAAGAAGTATCCAATTCAGAAATCAAAATCTGCACAAGAAAGAACTCGTCTCTTCAGTGTTGCTATTTGAGTGTTGGCAACACTCAGTCCAACACCCAAGAGTTTTCACATATATCTTTGTATTCCGTGAGGTTTTGAGTGTTAGATTGTTAGTGATTATACAGAGAGAGTTCTAGATTTATTGTTCCCCCATGTTAATGATTATAAATCATTAGGGAACTTTTGACCTTGTAATTAAAGCTTTTTATAAAGAAAGGTCTTGCCCTCCTGGCACCCATCAAGTTATATATTTATATAACTTGATAAAAATATATTTCTTGTGTATCTTTATTTTTTTGTCCGCTGCTATTAGAATTATTTCTATTATTCGGTTTTTGAATTGGTGTGTGTTGTGTTTAGTGTTGCCGACACTAGTAACAACACTTGTGAGTTTCATCTCACTTTTCTAAGCCATCGACAATTTCAATTGGTATCAGAGCCTAGCACTTGATATACTAAGTGTTTTGATCCATTTGTCATGGCTTTTGATCCTGCTAATCCTAATAAAAAAAGGCTTCCTGTTTTAGATGGGTCAAATTATGCTTATTTGAAGATTCATCTTCGATCGCATATCAAATCAATTGATCTTCGAGCTTGGCGATCTGTTTTAAATGGTTATTCTCTTCCATTACTTCTTTCGAATGAAGATGGTGACGTTCAAGTCAAACCTGAATCCAAATGGACAATTGAAGAAAATAATCTTGCTAGTTTCAATGAAAAGGCAGTAAACGCCATCTATGAATGGGTTGACATGCATATGTTCAAACTCATTCAAAATAGTCCCACTGCAAAAGATGCTTGGGATACTTTACAAAGATTTTGTGAAGGTGATGGTAGTGTCCGAGAAACAAAGCTTAGGGGTCTCACTAGTAAGTTTGAAAGATTAAGAATGGGTGAAAACGAAAATATTTATTCTTATTTTGAAAAGTTGATTGATATTTCAAATGCTTGTGAAGTATAACCTTTTACAAATAAACAACTCATTTCAAAAGCTATTCATACTCTTCCCGAACGTTTCAATATTAAAGTTTCGGCCATTGAAGAGGCCCATAATCTTTCAACAATGGATATCGAGCATTTTGAAATTTTTTGAAATGAATCTCAATGAGCAAACCGAGGCTTCAAAAGGCAAAAATATTGCCTTAAAAGTTGAATCTTCGGACACAATTGTGGATGATGAAGATGAAGCCTTCGAGGAATCAGATGAGAATACTAGTGTAGCTTTACTTGCTAAGAAATATAATTCCATGCTTAGGAAGTTTAACAATGTGCAGGTTAAAGCTAAGGACCAACAATCCAAAATGCATAGTTTTGTGCCCAAGAGAATCCCTCCTCTGAACCAAAAAGACACATCACTAAGAAGAGCATCCTCAGAAAAGTCTCGGTCCGACCCCAAATACATTAAATCTATTCAATGTCATGCTTGTTCAGGTTGGGGTCACTATGTCAATGAATGTGCAAACACCTTGAGAAAGGCGGGCAAAAATATGTGGGTGTCCCTTAGTGATGAAGAGGAGGAAGGAACGGAGAAAGATGAAAATCTCGAGCAAGTGGCTATGTTGGCCACGGTGGAGGAGCTGCCTTTGACTGAATGTGTTGCCTCAAGTGTTGTCCAGAATATGACAACACCTGACACAACACTTATGTCTTCGTCAGGATGTGTTGCCTTAAGTGTTGTCTAGGAATTGGCAACACTTGACAGTACACTCGATAGGTATGATTCATTAAGTCCTTCTAATGATATATGCTTTTTTGGTTCGGTTAGCTTTAACACAGATGAGTCATTAGAGGATGAGCTTGACAATGTAGAGCTCATTAATGAATCAAAAAGTCTCTATGAGTCTCTTCTCGTAGAATGGAAAAAGGAGAACAAGATGGTGGTATTCTTGACAAAGGAGAATCATGAACTTAAGGACTCCTTGACTTGGCTAGAGAATTCAACTCACTAGGAAGGATGCGGATCTTCTTGATGAGATACTCAACTTGAGTAAGCCTCTCAAAGCAGGTATTGGGTTTCAAAAATCACTAGAAAATATTACTTCTTCCTTATTTAATGTTGAAACTAAAACTTGTTTTGTAAAAGAACAAGTTAAGGAAAAAGGTAGTACTTCTAGTACTATTTATGATCAAACCATTGAGTGTGAATACTGTCACAAACCTGGACACAAAAATCAGATTGTGTTATTCTTCAAAAGAAAAAGTCCAGTTTGCAAGTGTTGCCTCAAGTGTCGTCAAAATCACAAGACAACACTCGAGACAACACAGGGGGACATAAGTTTAGAATTGCAAAAAAGGTTTGGTTACCCAAAGCAAATCAGAAATGTTATGTTGTTTACACTACTTTAAGGACTAACATTTCAGGTGCTTGGTACTTTGATAGTGGTTGTTCACGTCACATGACGGGAACAAGATCATTCTTAACAGAATACCAACCTATTCAAGGAGGCTCGGTAACCTATGGAAGTGGAGGCAAGAGTAACATAATAGGAAAAGGAACACTGGATGTCGTTGGTTTTCCTCGTTTAAAAAACGTCTTGCATGTAGATGGATTGGTTGCTAATCTAATTAGCATTAGCCAATTATGTGATGACGATTTGGAGGTAAAGTTTAATAGGAATACCTGTGAAGGTTTTGATAATACTAACTTTTGTGTTATGACAGGAACAAGATCGAGTGATAATTGCTACCTTGTTGGTAATAAACAAGTGTGCAATTTGACGAAACTTGATGACATAATATTATGGCATCAAAAGTTAGGTCATTCTCATTATAGAAATCTTGAGAAGATTATCAAACTCAATGCGGTTAAAGGTATTCCCAACTTAAACCTCAAGAATACCATGTTGTGTGGTGACTGCCAAAAAGGTAAGCAGACTCGTGTTGCTCCCAGTGTTGGACAACACAATGAGCAACACTCAGGAACAACACATTATTTTCAGCTTTTACATATGGACTTGATGGGTCCTATCGAGGTAGAAAGCTTGGGAGGTAAGAGGTATGTTTATGTGATAGTGGATGATTTTTCTAGGTTTACTTGGGTCTATTTTTTAAGAGAAAAATCTGAAACTTTTGATAAATTTAAACACTTATTTTCCAAAATCAAAAACATGTTTTGTTCACCTATTTTTCGTATAAGATCAGATCATGGTAAAGAGTTTGAAAACATCTCCTTCTCTACATTTTGTAGTAAAAAGGGGATACACCATGAATTTTCAGCACCCAAAACACCACAATAAAATGGTGTTGCTGAAAGGAAAAATAGGATGTTGTTAGAGATGTCTCGTGTTATGCTAATTGCTAGAAATATTTCTAAAGGGTTTTGGGCCGAAGCATTAAACACAGCATGTCACACTACGAATAGAGTTTTCTTAAGACCCGGTACAACTATGACACCCTATGAGATTTTAAATGGTAAGAAACCTACCGTTCACTATTTCCACGTGTTTGGGTGTTTGTGTATTATTTTAAATGGCCGGAAATACATAGGAAAACAAGACTCAAAGAATAACAAAGCTATCTTCCTTGGCTACTCTCAAAACAGTCATGCTTACAGAGTCTATAATTTGAGATTAAAGACTATTCAAGAATCGGTAAATATTGAATTTAACGACTATTTGAGTGCCACAGGTGAATCAGCCAAAGATATGCCTCTGACATTGCTTGAAGAAGCTGAATAACGGGCTGGAACAGAAACTGGTTCAACTAGTACAGCCACAGATTCAAGTGTTGCCCCTAGTGTTGCCTCTGAAATGGCAACACATGAGACAACACAGGATGTCCTAACAGTGGCTGGAAATAATGACCCAGTAGAAGAAGTTGAGTTAGTGTATCAACAAGGCAGGAGAGATCCCCTAGCAAGAATTAGAAATTACCATCCCATTACTCAGGTAAATTGGTGAGGTTAATGAAGGAGTTCGAACAAGAAATAAGGAGCCAGTTAACTATAGAGATATGGTAAGGTATGTGTGTATGTCCACCACATACTCTAAGGTAAAACACTCGTGTTTCGGTTCTGCTCTTGAGCCACAAAATGTGATTGAGGCTTTAAAGGAGAATTTCTAGATACAAGCTATGCAAGAAGAGCTTGAACAATTTACCCGGAATGAGGTTTGGTGTTTAGTTCCACGTCCTTTACATGCTAATATAATTGGAACTAAATGGATTTACAAAAACAAATCTGATGAATTGGGTAACATTGTTTGTAATAAAGCTCGTCTTGTGGCTCAAGGCAATACATAAGTGGAAGGAATCGACTTTGACGAGACCTTTGCACCTGTGGCTAGATTTGTGTCAATAAGACTTCTTCTAGCTATAGCTTGCTACCTTAAAATCACATTACACCTAATGGATGTTAAAGCGGCTTTCTTGAATGGGTACTTAGATAAAGAAATTTATGTTGAGCAATCTAAAGGGTTTGAAGACCCATTCCACCCAAACCATGTATACAGACTTGATAAAGCCTTATATTGCTTGAAATAAGCTCCCCGTGCATGGTATGGGCGTCTAACAAGCTTTCTAATTGAATATGGATTTGTTAGAGGCAAAGCCGATAGGACATTGTTTATTCTAAAAATTGTTTGCAAAATTTTATGGAGGCTATGACATCAACTTTCGAGATGAGCATGATAGGTGAACTTAACTATTTCTTAGGATTGCAGGTAAAATAGTCAGATGATGGAATCTTTATCTCTCAGAGCAAGTATGCAAAAAGTTTGGTAAAAATGTTTGGATTGGAGAGTGCCAAGAGTTCAAAAATACCTATGGGATCATCCCCTAAGGTGGCCAAAGACCAGGAAGGGGAGGATGTTGACCCAACTCTGTATAGATCCATGATAGGTAGTCTTCTTTATCTTACTGCCAGTCGTCCCGACATTATGTTCAGTGTAGGTGTGTGTGCTAGATTTCAGTCTGCATCTAAAATCTCTCACCTAAATGCTGTCAAGAAAATCATTAAGTATGTGTCCGGGACTAGTGAATTAGGTATCTGGTTCACCAAAGACACTAATACCAACTTAGTTGGTTTTAGTGAATCTGATTAGGCAGGAGATATAGATGATAGAAAAAGTACAAGTGGGGGTTGTTTTTTCTTGGGTAATAATCTTGTGTCATGGTACAGTCATAAGCAAAATTCTCTCTCTCTCTCTCTCTCTCTCGCTTGAATCCGAGTATGTAGCGTAGGGAGTTGTTGTTCAGAGTTGATATGGTTAAAACATATGCTTGATGACTATGGTCTTGATAGTAATATCTTGACCATGTATTGTGACAATTTGAGTGCTATAAACATTTCCAAAAACCCCGTACAACACTTACTCACTAAACATAATAGATATCCGCCATCATTTTTTGAGAGATTTAGTTGAAAAGGACTTGATCCAAATAGAGCATATTGATACCAAACATCAACTTGCTGATATTTTGACTAAAGCCCTGGACCATGAGAGATTTTCAAGTTTGAAAAAATCTCTTGGTTTGTGTTTTCTGTAAACTGCTGTCTCAAGGTGTTGCCGTCTGTGTTGCCAACACAGACAGCAACACTATTATTTGTATATTTTAAAAATAATCTTTATAGTTTAAACCCAATGGGTGTCATTTAATGACCTTTTTGTTCTAGTATGTGTATATACTTAAGATTAACATTTAGATAAAATTCCATTTGTTAATTAAATTTTGAATTTCCAAAAGTCTATTTTCATATATTTAGAGTTTGTGAAATTTAAAAGGTTTTTAGCAAAAATATTTAAATTTTCTCTAACTAACTATAATTATGAAATATCTATTATTGTAAAGTTCATTTTCTTTTGAACTTGTTTTTCAAATTTGAAAATAAAAAATGTGTGGATATTTCTGAAATTATTTTTAGTTATTATATATTAAAAAAAATTAAAAAAAAACTGGTCGGATTTTCAGTTGTGGTTATTGGGATAAGGGTTTTAATTGTGTTTGAAAGTGTCAAATCAACTCCTATTATTACTCTTCCCTATCTCTTAATTATCCCCTTTCTAAAACCCTCATCCTCACCGTCTCTCTCTCCTCATCGCTCTCTCTCTAAAACCCCTCTGTTTCTTCATCTTCTTCTCAGCAAATTTCCATGGCAAGCCCCTCAAAATCACCTAAAATAACCTCGCCCATGGACATTTCCCCTCTTGTTCCATGAAGTGTTGCTTCGAATGTCGCCATTCCTATGGAGACATCACCAACGACGACACTCTCTGTCTGCAACACCGTCCACATCCCCAAGTTTGGACATTATTGTGTAATCCTCTTCCCACTCCCACTCCAGTGAGCCTGCCTGAAGCTTCACCATCTGTTGAGCTAACTTTTGCTCCTTCCAAGAAATCAAAGAAAGGGAAGGAGATTGATGCTTCTTCAAGAACTAGGGCTGGAGGCCGTCGTTGTTCAGAGAGGATTAAAACCTTGGCAAGGCCAAAAATCCCCTCCAATACTGCTGATGATCCAGTAGAAGTCGAAGATGATTCAAGCTCGGCTCTAGAGGTATCATCTGAGGAAAGTTCGTACCCCAATTTTAAAGCTACAAAGGAGACATCTTCCTCAACTGATGATGATAATGAAGCATGGCTGGAAGATGAAGAAACTCTTGCTCAAGCTCAGTTCAGAGTGGTGAAGAGACAGAAAATTTAGAAGAGTGTTGCCTCCAGTGTCGCCAATCCAATGGCAACACCTGAGACAACACCTGCAACAAAGACTAAACCACAGTCTAGTTCTCCTTCCTACTCACCTATTTCATGGCCTGAGGTAACTCCAACTTCTTCTCAAGATTCTAAATCTGATTTTGAATCATTTAGGTGCTATGAACTGCCCTTTCTCTCCGAGGAATTTTACTGTGAGTCAAACTTGGACAAATGGGTCCAAGACTCGGAGAAAAGGATTTTGAATGAGAGAAATATGAATGTTATTCAGTTCAAGGGTCTTGGGGCTTTTCAGTTTCTTGAAGATAGGAATTTTCTACCCACAATCACGAAAGTGTCTGTTTATGTCGAGAGCGTTGTTAGGAATTTTTATGCTCATCTTAGGGAAGACATAGATGATAGGAGCACTCCTCACTATGGTATGATTTTTGTGAGAGGAAAAATTTATGATTTTACTCCCTCCATTATCAATAAAACCTTCGGTCTCCCTAATGTTGAAGACGAGAGTGTGAGAATAGAGCCAAATGTCTTAGCAAATTTTCTTATTGGTGGAAAAGTGAATGTGTGGAGTGATCACTTTAGGGCAACCCTTCTCTCATCCTTGTTTAGTGTTCTTCATAAAATTTGCATAACCAATTGGCTACCTACGTGTTGGGTTTTATAGGTCCATGCGCAACGGAATTAAGCATCTAATTAACACAAAACCCAAGAGCCTAGGATCCGTTCTATACAAATTAACTTGAATACTATGAGATAGAAATAACCAACCTTGAACGCTTTCCATTCTTGAGCTATCGAACGATTTAATAATGTGATTTTAATCACAAACTTCGTTCTTCAGATTGCTTGAACTCTAGGCCTTGATCGATGAATGAGCGAAGACCCTCTTTCGGTATCCAAACCTTTGAATGAACCAAGAAAAGCTTCTTGAAGATTGCTAGATCTCTTAAACCTATGAAGAATATTGAGAGTATATGTTGTGAATTTCTTTTCAGAATTTCGGCTAGCTTTTTAGGGCTGACAGACTGTTATATTTATACTACTTTAGTACCAATATTTGTTTCCTAATCAAATTAGGAAACCAATCCGAAAATACCTCTATGGTCTTAGAGTGTCGCACGACCAGACGAGTCCCATGGACTAGTTCTGTCGCGCGATACTTTAAGTCACATCAGGTTTCTCTCAATCATTCTTCCTCTGGTTTATTCAATTCATTCTAGTTGTGTGTGACCCAATAGGATTAGATTATGTTGGCAATGAGCTCGATCATATCGACTCTCATAAGACATAAGCGGACTCTAGCAAGCCATTATATCTACCCAAATAATGTAACGTAAGAGTTCACGTTTCCAATGGTACACTTCTATTTCTCCCTTTGTATCACGATGTTATATTGAACACAAGTCATGGTCCTCGTCAACTTGTCTTTATTCAATGCTTTCTCGATTTTGAGTATAATGATAATCCAATCGTATTGGGGTATGGCCATACACTTCCATCATTATCACTCATCGAGGGGCCCAAGCAAAACAACTCTCTTTCGAGGGACAAATTCCATCTTGACTTATCATCCTTCCCATCATGAATCCGATCATGCCAAAATTAGCCTTTATAAAAATCGTGTTAAGATATCGTTTGACTAAAATCAAACATGACTTTCATCATATGTAAGGTCATGATAATCTCAGGTCTAGGGACTAAATGAAGTGACCATATGAGATTTAATTTTGACATTTGACCATGACATAAATTTCATACGGGTCAAGTCCAGTCACTTGTTCTCTAACAAGTACCCATAAATTTATTGTGCATCTCTATGTATATAATCATCATATGATTATCCATTAACATTTATACTACTCTTAATAATTAGGGACGGAGATTATTATAAACAAATATACAAAACATATACTCCCTCCGTCCCGCCTGAAAGGGCACAAATTTTCTTTTTGGGCGTCCCATTTAAAAGGGCACAACCCCAAAAAGGAAAGTTTTTATTATTTTTATACTCTTTCTACCCCACTCATTCTCTCTCCTATTTTACTTTTACACTCACAACATTCTCTCTCCTAACTATTCCTCCCACTCATTCTCTCTCCTATTTAATTTTTCATACTCACAACATTTAACCTTTTTCTCTTTCTTACATCACTTTCCTTATTCATTTTTTAATTTCCGTGCTAGGAGGCAAAATTGCCCTTTCGGGTGGGACGGAGGGAGTAATAATCAAAATGATAAACATCTCATATAATAATAAATAATGTCAACACATAAGTCTATCAAATATAGGCCTAGGGCATAACACTAACAGTCTCCCACTTGCACTACCCATCATGCTTAGCTTGCAGGAGAGCCTTAGTTAATGGGTCCGCCACGTTGTCATCAGTGTCTACTCTGCATATCTTTACGTCTTCCCTTTCACATATCTCTCGGATAATGTGGAAACGTCAAAGTATGTGTTTGGATCTCCGGTGTGACCTTGGTTCCTTTGCTTGTGCAATGGCACCATTCTTGTCACAGTAAAGTTCAATAGGATCTTTGATGCTTGGAACGACTTCCAAATCACTAATGAACTTTTTGATCCAAATGACTTCCTTAGCTGCATCAGATGCCGCTATGTATTCAGCTTCGGTTGTAGAATCAGCGACGGTACTTTGCTTGGAACTTTTCCAACTCACAGTACCTCCATTCAGCGTAAACAAAAATCCAGACTGCGATCTGAAATCATCTTTGTCGGTTTGGAAGCTAGCATCTGTGTAGCCTTTCACTACAAGATCTTCTTCCATTCCTCCAAAGACCAAGAATACATCCTTAGTTCTTCGTAAGTACTTGAGAATATTCTTGACTGCTATCCAATGTGGTTCGCCGGGATCCGATTGGTACCTACTCGTCATGCTTAGAGCACACGAAACGTCGGGTCTAGTACATAACATAGCATACATGATAGACCCAATTGCCGAAGCATATGGAATACCATTCATTCTCTTTCGCTCATCATTAGTCTTAGGACTTTGATTCTTGCTAAGAGATATACCATGCAACATTGGCAAGTTTCCTCTTTTAGAATTTTCCATTTGGAATTTTCTAAGAACCTTGTCAATGTAAGTACTTTGACTTAAACAAATCATCCTCTTGGATCTGTCTCTATAGATCTTGATACCAAGGATATATGCAGCTTCACCCATATCTTTCATTGAAAAGCACTTTCCCAACCAAGACTTGACAGTCTGTAGTGCAGGAATGTCATTTCCAATGAGTAAGATATCGTCGACATACAACACTAAAAATAGTGCTACGCTCCCACTAATTTTCTTGTATACACAAGGTTCATCTTTGTTCTTGATAAAGCCAAACTCCTTGATTGCTTCATCAAAACGTAGATTCCAACTCATAGAAGCTTGCTTCAATCCATAAATGGATTTCTGCAACTTACACATCTTGTTAGAATTTTCTGGACTGACAAAACCTTCAAGTTGTATCATGTATACATCCTCAAGTAACTTCCCATTAAGGAAAGCTGTCTTGACATCCATTTGCCATATCTCATAGTCATAATATGCGGCTATGGCAATTAAAATTCTAATAGACTTAAGCATAGCTACAGGCGAAAAGGTTTCATCATAGTCGATGCCATGAATCTGCCTATATCCCTTAGCTATAAGCCTAGCCTTATAGGTGTATACATTCCCATCCATGTCGGTCTTCTTCTTGAAGACCCATTTGCACCCTATGGTTTTTACACCTTCGGGTGGATCAATTAAGTTCCAAACTTGATTATCAGCTATGGATTGTAATTCGGACTTCATGGCCTCTTGCCATTTTTCCGAATCAGGAGCGGACATCGCCTCTTGATAGCAAGTAGGTTCATCGTTTTCGATTAACTCCACTTCATCACTTTTCGTAACGAGAAATCCATATCTCTCGGGTTCGGATCGTGACCTACCACTTCGATGAAGAACTTGTGCATCTTGAACCGGTTCCACAACTACTTGTGAACTTGGTTCAGTCTCTACCAGTTCAATGTTGTTTTCGGGTTCTCGAATTTCTTCGAGATCTATTTTATTCCCACTGGTTCCTTTGCGAAGAAACTCCTTTTCTAAGAAAGTACCATTTCGAGCAACAAACACTTTGTTCTCATTTCGGTTGTAGAAATAGTATCCTTTGGTTTCCTTATGATAACCCAGGAAACAACATTTATCAGACTTAGGTGCTAGCTTGTCAGAAGTTAACTTCTTGACATATGCATCGCAACCCCAAATCTTCATGAAAGACAAACTAGGTTTTCTTCCATGCCACATCTCATATGGGGTCTTTTGAACCAATTTGGTAGGAACTCTGTTTATAGTGAAAGCAGCAGTTTCTAGTGCATGTTCCCAAAAGGATAAAGGAAGCTCAACTTGACTCATCATAGAACGAACCATGTCCAACAAGGTTCTATTCCTCCTCTCAGACACACCATTCCATTGTGGTGTTCCGGGTGGAGAGAGTTCTGAAACGATTCCACAACTCTTAAGATGACTGTCAAATTCTTGGCTCAAATATTCACCACCTCGATCGGATCGAAGTACTTTAATAGTTTTGCCAAGTTGATTTTGCACCTCATTTTGAAATATTCAAAATATCTCAAACGATTCACTTTTATGTTTCATTAGATAAACATATCCAAATCTACTATAATCATCAGTGAATGATATGAAGTACCGAAATCCTCCCCTAGCATCGCTACTCATAGGCCCACATACATCGGTATGTATGAGTCCTAATAAGTTGCCCGCCCTTTCACCAGTTTTGGTAAATGGGTCCTTGGTCATCTTGCCAAGTAAACAAGACTCGCATGTCTCATATGATTCATAATCATGTGAGTCTAAAAATCCATCTTTGTGGAGTTTAGAAATGCGTTTCTCATTTATATGGCCAAGACGACAATGCCATAAGTAAGTGTGGTTTACATCATTGGGTTTAGATTTCTTGTTAATGTTATAGACATCATTATCATGATTTTCAACATCAAGGATATAAAGGCCATTGAATGAAATAGCAGTACAATAATGCATATCACTCTTGTAAATGGAAAACTTCTTATCACATATAAGAAAATTAAAACCTTCATTATCCAAACATGAAATCGAAATAATATTCCTACTTAAAGCTGGAACGTAATAACAATTGTTCAAAACAAGTATTAGTCCACTAGGCAAAGTAACTTCATAAGTTCCTACGGCTAATGCAGCAACTCTTGCTCCATTCCCCACACGTAGGTCCACTTCACCTTCCTTAAGCATCCTTCTGTTCTTTAGACCCTGCACATTTAGACAAATGTGAGTTCCACATTCGGTATCCAATACCCAAGAACTAGAAGTAGATAGGAATATATCTATAACAAAGATACCTGAAGTCGAAGTAACTCCTTTGCTCTTCTTCAGTGCTTTCTTGTATTTTGTGCAGTTTCTCCTCCAATGTCCAATCTCATTGCAATGGAAGCAGACTGCGTCCTCTAGGGACTTGGGCTTAGCCTCTTTAGGCTTGGAAGCCTCTTTGGGTTTGGCAACATTTGCCTTAGGATTAGCAACCTTTGCCTTTCCCTTACCCTTGAAACCCTTCCCCTTGTTAACCATCAGCACTTGATCGGTTTTCTTCTCGACAATATTGGTTTCCGCATTGTTCAACATTTGAACTAACTCGGATAGGTTTTTATTCATTCCACCCATGTTATAGTGCATTATAAAATTACTAAAACTTTTGGGCAATTAATTCAATATTATGTCGGTAGCCAACTCTTGGCTAATTGGAAAACCGAGCCTTTCAAGATGCTCAATGTGGCCCTTCAACTTAAGAGCATGGGGACCAACAGCTTGTCCTTCACTCATCTTGCATGAGGTCAAGACCTTAACTGTGTTGTACCTTTCTTGCCTAGCTTGAACTTGGAATATTTCCATCAGTCGATTGTTTAGATCAACTGTCCCCAAGTGCTCAAGATCCTTCTGAAGGTTCTTGCACATGGCGGAGAGCATGAGGCATCCAACATCTGTAGAGTCACGCTTGTGCTTCAGATATTGATCCTTCACTGCCCTAGTAGCATTGGCAGCAGGTTCAGGTGGAAAAGGTTCCTCAAGAACGTACAATTTTTCCTCTTACCTGAGAACAATTCTCACGCTACGGATCCAATCCATATAGTTTGTACCATTCTCTTTCAACTTCTCCTTCTCAAGGAGAGATCGCAGTGACAGATGATTATTGTTTGATGCCATTTATTCTACAAAAAGATATACATAAAATATGAACACATATAAGTAAACCTATCATATGAGAAGTATAATGCATTTACATAAAATGCTCCCACTAAATTATACAGCTTCCAATGCAAATAAGCATAATATACATTTAATGGGCTAAGATCCAACTTTAATTTAATTTCAAGTTTGCTATGGCAAACCGCTCAAAACTAAATTAATTAGGTAGAAACATCAATCATATCACATATATGACTCTTAGATCTTTTATGAGATTTATTCAAGACATCATATGTCTAGGCATATTTCAATCTCATCTTATGCCTTGGGTCCAAAACCATTTTGATAACCCAATTAAGTTCATTCACTTTAAACGTATAGGAACCACCATTTCCTCATCTTGCTCGCATTCGAATAGAATCAAAGTACCTTGCTATGGCAAGCCCACCCAAAACTATCCGAATGGTCTCAAGTGTTTTAATCATGAATTGGCATAAAGAACTTAAAAGTTAAATGAAGGTTCTTTAAAGTAGATTATAAGCATATCAGCAAAGATAGTCATAACTGTGCACCAGGTAAGTTTCCAGGAAGATAGGTGAGCCACGAGGACTACTTAAGTACCAAATCTCTCCTTCGACAGAACTTTCCTAGACATGCACAATCAGAAATCAGCTCTGATTTTGCAACATAATCAATACCTTTTTATAAACAATCAATTTCCTTTTAGACTTTGCGTAATATGACTTGTTTCTATAAACAATCATAAACCAAAATCTTAATGTTTCAATCTAAACATTTAGGAAATCATAATACAATGTTTCAACTAAAAATCTAAAATTCTTAGTACATAAGAACACATAATTCATGCATCGAAACAATTAATAAAATCATATTTTAATTAACTAAGCATGCATAATCAATGAATTAATCTAGCATAGCCCTATAAAATTGATTTCCATAAATTTATAGCATCCAGATTAATACATAAACATATCAGATTGTAAACACATTCACAGATTAACATGATTGTTCAACAAGGCGATTACGCCAGATTGGGCTTGATATGTCGCGTGACAGAGACTCCCAGAGTCCTGATCTGTCGCACGACCTAGAGAGGCCATCAGCCATGATCTGTCGCGTGACATAGACCTACTATGTCGCGTGACACCATGAAGCCAGATGCAGATTTGCAGAATTCAATCAATTCTAAATCACAGAGCAATTAAATCATGCAAACGACTTTTAACAGATTTAATTCAATATCAATAGAACACGATTTAGGCATATTGTTTCAAAAACAATCAATCTATCACATACATAACATGCAAAAGAACATATAAACGATTTATATTACTTTTCTAGCATGTTAATACAAACTTAATGATACGAACGAGGCTCTGATATCACTGTTGGGTTTTATGGGTCCATGCGCAGCGGAATTAAGCATCTAATTAACACAAAACCCAAGAGCCTAGGATCCGTTCTATACAAATTAACTTGAATACTATGAGATAGAAATAACCAACCTTGAACGCTTTCCGTTCTTGAGCTATCGAACGATTTAATAATGTGATTTTAATCACCAACTTCGTTCTTCAGATTGCTTGAACTCTAGGCCTTGATCAATGAACGAGCGAAGACCCTCTTTCGGTATCCACACCTTTGAATGAACCAAGAAAAGCTTCTTGAAGATTGCTAGATCTCTTAAACCTATGAAGAATATTGAGAGTATATGTTGTGAATTTCTTTTCAGAATTTCGGCTAGCTTTTTAGGGCTGACAGACTGTTATATTTATACTACTTTAGTACCAATATTTGTTTCCTAATTAAATTAGAAAACTAGTTCAAAAATACCTCTATGGTCTTAGAGTGTCGCACGGCCAGACGATTCCCATGGACTAGTTTTGTCGCGCGATACTTTAAGTCACATCAGGTTTCTCTCAATCATTCTTCCTCTGGTTTATTCAATTCATTCTAGTTGTGTGTGACCCAATAGGATTACATTATGTTGGCAATGAGCTCGATCATATCGACTCTCATAAGACATAAGCGGACTCTAGCAAGCCATTATGTCTACTCAAATAATGTAACGTAAGAGTTCACGTTTCCAATGGTACACTTCCATTTCTCCCTTTGTCTCACGATGTTATATTGAACACAAGTCATGGTCCTCGTCAACTTGTCTTTGTTCAATGCTTTCTCGATTCTGAGTATAATGATAATCCAATCGTATTGGGGTATGGCCATACACTTCCATCATTATCACTCATCGAGGGGCCCAAGCAAAACATCTCTCTTTCGAGGGACAAATTCCATCTTGACTTATCATCCTTCCCATCATGAATCCGATCATGCCAAAATTAGCCTTTATAAATATCGTGTTAAGATATCGTTTGACTAAAATCAAACATGACTTTCATCATATGTAAGGTCATGATAATCTCAGGTCTAGGGACTAAATGAAGTGACCATATGAGATTTAATTATGACATTTGACCATGACATAAATCTCATACGGGTCAAGTCCAGTCACTTGTTCTCTAACAAGTACCCATAAATTTAATGTGCATCTCTATGCATATAATCATCATATGATTATCCATTAACATTTATACTAATTATTCTCTTAATAATTAGGGACGGAGATTATTATAAACAAATATACAAAACATATAATAATCAAAATGATAAACATCTCATATAATAATAAATAATGTCAATACATAAGTCTATCAACTATAGGCCTAGGGCATAACACTAACACTACGGCCAATGAGAACACAGTTACCTTCAAACAAGCCACACTGCTATATAAGTTGGGTAAGAAACAAAGGATAAACTTTGGGAGATTTGTGTTTGCTCACCTTGCTGCATGGGCTAAGAAAAAGAAACAATCCTTCTACCTCTTTCCCTCTCTCATTTACAATGTCCTCATTTTTCAAAATCTTAAGCCTTGGAATGCGAACAATATCTCTGAAAAGCCTGTCTTTTATAAGATAAGCAAACATTTCACAGAGGGTGAAAGGCACAGAGATTTGCCTTAGGTTTCAGTTTCTTCATCTGCTCCTACTGCTGCTCCTACACCAAATGTCGCCCCAAGTGCTGCCCCTGCGGTTGGCAACACTCAAGGCAACACTCAGCCTGTTATGATTGGTGCTGCCATGGTTCTTAATTTTTTCAACAGGCAAGTGGAGCACATAGATTCAGTAATGCAGGGATGGCTGGAGATGCGCTTAGATATGGTAAATATGGTGAATTTGATTTCTTCCAAAATAGGGGGAGATCAATCAAGGCGTGATGTTGATGGTGAAGGAGGAGAAGCTGGTGATAAAAATGCAGAAGGGTGAAAGTTTGATTTGTGGTTGTTCCGAGACAATTTAATTATTTTTGGTTGGGTTGTTGATTGCTTTAAAACAATTTTCTTTTTGTTTTTAATTATGTTTTGGTTCTGTTTTGGGATAAACTTGGTTGGATGTTTTGCTAAACAATTCGAATCTTGGGTTGTTAAGGTTCGGGTTACGCATATTTTGAGAGAGGGTAATGGTGTTGCTGATGGTTTAGCCAACATGCCTGCTGATGTTGGGACGGATACCAATCTGTTACATTTTCATGATCTTCCTCATCATTGCAAAGGCTTCTTTGCTCTCGATAAGGCAAGGACTCCTTATTTTAGGCTTGGTTAGTTGGTTATGGCTAGATTCCTTTTTGTTTTATTTTCTATGTACTCTAGCTTCCCCTCCCTTGATTGTAGAGGACCTTACGTCATGTGTAAGGACTCCCCCCTTAGGTTTCTTTATTGGTGGTTGAGGTTGTCATGTCCCCCACCACGTTTGTACTTTCTTTTCTTTATTAATAAAATCTAGGGAGGTACCGTCCTCCTTTCGCCAAAAAAAAAAGGTTTATTAATAATTACGTTGCTTAGTTATTATTAAATTCTTGTTTAAAGGGGAGTTTGTATATTATGGGGAAGATTTATTATTATTGGCATGACTAATTGTTTATGCAGGTACATCACGTTGTATTTTGTAATAAATACGTAACTAAGGGGGAGATTGTAAATGTTAGAAACATGTGTTTCCATGTGTGTTGTCCCGTGTGTTGTCATACCAGTGTTGCCATTGGTGTTGTCACAGGTGTTGCCATTTGAGATTTGGAAACACCAAAATAGTTACTGTATTTTTCATAAATAACAACATGTTAATTATTGATTTTATATCAGTTGTTAGTCTGCTATGTTTGAGGTTGAACAGGTCAAGAGAAACTGCCCAGGCGTGATTTAAGAGTTGGTGAAGAAAGTTACACATAAAAACATGTTTATGTGTAAAAGTTATGACCAAGTAAATGGGTTAGTGGTTAGCTATTCAGGGGGACCTAAAGATAGAAGTATAAGGCTACTACAGCTAGGCGTACAAGCATGAGAAGCCGAGAAGACTTAATCTTCTACAAAAGAGGCGAGTGGAGCTAAAATGGGGGAAACAAACATGTGACTATTCTCTAGGCCAGTTGGAGTAGGCTCCAAGTTCTGGAGTCCTATATATAGTGCAGTCGATCAACATAAGAAGTATCCAATTCAGAAATCAAAATCTGCACAAGAAAGAACTCGTCTCTTCAGGGTTGCCATTTGAGTGTTGGCAACTCTGTCCAACACCCGAGAGTTTTCACGTATATCTTTGTATTCCGTGAGGTTTTGAGTGTTAGATTGTTAGTGATTATACAGAGAGAGTTCTAGATTTATTGTTCCTCCATGTTAATGATTATAAATTATTAGGGAACTTTCGACCTTGTAATTAAAGCTTTTTATAAATAAAGGTCTTGCCCTTTTGGCACCCATCAAGTTATACATTTATATAACTTGATAAAAATATATTTCTTGTGTATCTTTATTTATTCTTCCACTGCTATTAGAATTATTTCTATTATTCGGGTTTTGAATTGGTATGTGTTGTATTGCCAACACTAATAATAACTCTTGTGAGTTTCATCTCACTTTTCTTAGCCATCGACAATTTCAGTCCACTAGGTAAAGTTACATCATATGTTCCTACGAATAATGCGGTAACTCTTGCTCCATTCCCCACACGTAGGTCCACTTCACCTTCTTTGAGTAGCTTCCTATTCTTTAGTCCCTGCACATTTAAACAAATGTGAGATCCACATTCGGTATCTAATACCCATGAACTAGAAATAGAAAGGAAAATATCTATCACATAGATACCTGAATCAGTAGCAATCGTATTGCTCTTCTTCGCTTTTAGGCCTTCCTTATAAGCCTTGCAATTACACTTCCAATGTCCAACTTCTTGGCAATGATAGCAAATTGCATCTTTTTGAGACACTTTGGGTTTAGTCACTTCGGCATTGGCAACCTTTGCCTTAGGTGCAACAACAATTGCTTTACCTTTGCCTTCCTTTTTGAACCCTTTTCCCTTATTAACCATTAACACATTTGCCGTATTAGGCTTCTTGATATTCTTCTCTGCAGTCTTAAGCATCGCATGCAATTCTGACAGATTCTTATCCTTGCCACTCATGTGATAGTGTATAATAAAATGACCATAACTTTCAGGCAATGAATTCAATATCATATCCGTAGCGAGTTCCAAACTCATAGGATTTCCAAGCCTTTCTAGACGCTCAATATGTCCTTTCATCTTAAGGACATGAGCACTAACCGACTGCCCTCTTGCATCTTGCATGCATTCAGGGCTTTCACCACATCATACCTCTCTTGCCTAGCTTGCACTTGGAACATTTCCTTTAAGAGCTCAGCTAGATCAAAAGCAGCTTCCATTTGTTCAAGGTCCTTCTGAAGAGCCTTATACATGGTGGCAAACATAAGGAAAGCAACATCATTAGAATCATTAACATGTTTCTAATGTGCATCCTTATCTGGCCTTGAAGCATTGGCAGCGAGTTGAGGTGGAATGGGTTCGTCAAGAAGGTACAATTTCTTCTCTTGCCTAAGAACAATTCTTAGGCTTCTGATCCAATCCGAATAGTTTGTACCATTCTCTTCGAGCTTGTCCTTCTCAAGGACGGATCGCGGTGACAAGGGTTGATTACTGTGAGTTGCCATTACTACAATAAGATATACAAACAATAAAACATATAAGTATCAACGTATTTACCATCTAAGAGAAAATAATGTATTTCATAAATACCCCCACTAAATTATACACCTTCAAATACAATCATGTATCATATAATTATATGGGCTAAGATCCATATTTCACTTGATTTTGGTTTAACTGAGTCAAAGCCCAAAATCAAGCTATTTAGGTAGATAACATCAATCATATCATATATGACTCTTAGATCTTTTATGAGATTCAAGACATCATATGTCAACACATGTTTTAGTCTCATCTATGCCTTGGGTCAAATCTCATTTGAAAGCACCAATTAAGTTAAACCTCTTTCAAACGTATGAGACACGGAACGATGCACCTAACTGAGTCAAAACTACATCAACCGTTATCTCATCTTGATCACAAATTAAGATAAATTGATGCACCCAACTGAGTCAAAAGTACATCAAAATACCCTAAAATTTCACAAGTGTTCTAATTAAGGGGTGACATAAAACTTAAACATTTAGAAGGTTTTACACATAGTAACAAACATCGCATGGTTGTTTATGGAATTGATTTGGGGTGTTTTTGATCTCTGATTCTCAATCAAAATCAATATTTTAGTGTTTCTAAAACTCTAAAATCGTCTACCTTGGCTGAGGTGAAAGAGGCTATTTATAATTTATAAATATCCCTAACCCTTAGGGAGAAAAAGCCCTAAACCTAGCTAAAAATGAAGTCTAGCGGACCTTGTCCCGCGTGGGACATAGCGTATCTCACGCGGTACAAGTAATCTGTAACTTGGGAGCGGTTGCTCGCCTTGATTGGGAGCGGACGCTCACTTTGTCCAGAACCTTTGTCTCACGCGGGACAAGCTTGTCTAGCGCGTACAACCCTCCTGCCAGCATCCAGAAGTTTCTGCCTTTGAGGCGCCCGCCCCGCCTTTCGCTAGGCGCCCGCTTGTAGCGATTGCGGAATTGCCTTCTTCCTTTTTATTTTATTTTGAGTCGCCACCTATATTATTATGGAAATATAGAAAAACCATTATTAAAAGATTTGGGTTCGGGGCTTAAGTGATGGATTTGGAAGGTCAAGGAGCACCACATTCACCCAATCCTAAGATCGGTCTTGCTTAAGAGGGATTTTCAATAAATAATACTTTTTTAAAAGAAAAAAAAAGAAAAGCATCCATTTAATTAGATTAAACGGAATGTGGGATCGATTGCTTCAAGACCGTCTCCATGATTTGGAGAGGCTCTAGGCCGATCCTAGATTCGATGTATTATACCACTCTAACAATCAATTAGAACAAGTAAAAAGTAAAGGAAGATTACCTTTTAGGTCGAGATATGATTAGGACAGAGTTTCTCCTCAATCCTAGGCTTGGATCTCGATGTTTGTTGATCAACAAGGTTGATAAACGAACTTTAGGTGTTTAATTGTATCAGAATAGCGTCTTTGGATGAAGGAGGTTTGGTATGTTTTTAAATTCCCCATGCGTACATTGGCTTGGTCTCCGGCATGGAGGCCGGAACAGGAATCATCTGTCGTTCCTGTTTGGGTTGGATTGCCCGGACTTCCGGTTCACTTATTCAATAAATCATTCTTGTTCTCTCTTGCACAAGCTATTGGCACCCCTTTAGCGCTTGACAAAGCTACTTTGGAGCATTCTCGCCCTAGTATTGCTAAGATCTTGATCAAAGTTGATGTTCTTAAAAAGTTGCCTGCAGAAGTGTTCATTGATTGTGGCGATGTCCTTCCAAGTTTCTATCAAAAAGTTGAGTATGATAACTTGCCTAAATATTGTAAACATTGTTTTGTCTTGGGCCATGATTTTTCTAGTTGCAAGCGTGCTCACCCTCATTTGCGAAACCTATTTCTAATGGGGTTGCCCCTATTAATTTGGTCAACCGAGAATTTGAAGGTCCAAGGTAATGAGGTTGTTGCCAAAAATCTGATGTTAAACAGGATGTGGGGACGGATGGTGCTTTGTTGGCCCCAAGCTTTCCTTGAAAGTTGATCCTGCTATGGGGATAAACTTGAGCCTCAATCGATGCTACAATTAATGGGGCTAAATCGATGGTAATGCTCAAGGCTGCGGAGTTGCTTGATGTTGATACGGGTACCTTATGAATAAGTTTCGGTGCTCCTACTATGGCTCGGAGGGGTCTTCATCTCCCCGCTTCTGTTAACTTGGCTCTCCAAAAGGCTATTGCGGTTGTGAAAGACGCTCCTAAAGGTTACGATGTAACAACATCTTCGAATGTTGAGGCCCCTAAAGCTAATTCCCCTTCTGTGATGTTCAAGAAGACAAGGTGATGTATCAATTAATAAAAATGTCTTTGTATTTGCTCCTTGGTGATCATTCCTTGGCTAGGGATGGTGGGAGGGCTGCTTACCTGTTTTTGGTTTGGTTAATGCTCCAACAAATGTGGAGGTTATTGGTGTTTAGGAGTCTACATGGGTGCTGGCTTGAATACTATTAATATGGGTATTGGATCGGGTGTGAAATGTTCTTGGTAATGTCAATGCTCCTCCGAATGATGAGGCGGCTATAATGCGTAACATTGCTCGATATAGGGAGTCCCATCCTCCCCAACCTTACGTGGCTGTGGAACCAATCTCTCAGAGCGTTTTTCGGCTTCAAGGGCCCCATATTCTTTGTTATGATATGGCCGGCTATACTCCATTTACTCCGTCTCACAAAAATAAAAATGCTGATGGTTTCACAATGGTCTCTTCTAGAAAATGGCGTGGAAGGTCGGTTTCTCCTCCTAATAATTTTGGTTGATGGGTTTTGGTTTTCCCCTCTACCCTTTGTTAGCTTAGGGCTTAGTTCCCCCCTTCCTTTTGTTTCGGGGCGGTCCATATGGACTTGCACCCCTCCCCTTAGCTTTCTTGATTTTATTGTTGGCTTTAAGCCCCACATTGTAGATTTCTTTCCTTTTCCGGTGGTTAGGTTTTATGTCCCCCACCGTGCTTTGTTCTTTTATTTTATTTATAAAATCTAGGGAGCTACGTCTCCTTTCGTCCAAAAAAAAAAAAAAAAAATGAACTTTAGGTGTTTATGGGTGATTCGTAGGAATTTTTCAAGGAGAGAAACCAACAAATGTTTGGGGTTTTCCGGAGTTCCAACCGTCCTCTAACCATCCTCTGAAATACTGGAAGACATCAAGTATATATAGGGGTTTTAGGAGGTACAAGTGGATTGGGATTCCTCCCAAGGAAGCTTCCAGAACTCTATGATCAATAGAGACCCAGATTGGAGAAGAATTATCAAGAAAAGAGGTTGAAATTGACAAGGAAAGTGATTCTGCACATCCTGCAGAAGGTTAGTCTCGCGTGAGACACGCCATGTCCCGCGCGGGACAAGTTTCACAAAGGACATATTAGTCCTCCCCTAGTTATCTCGTATGCAGTTTAGTCCCAACTAACGCCCGTTAGTCAAAACTTAACAAAACATGACGAAATGGTGGATTTCTACTCCAAAACCAAAGGCGAGACTTAGAGTGGTATAACTCTGCCACGATAGGTTCAGAATGGGGTGTCTACAGAGCCCCTCGGCGACAAGTCTTATGGAAGAAGTCATGTCGTCGATAGAAAAGACATCATTCTGGACACCGAGATGGTCGAGCCGCACGTCTTCCTACGTATCTCTATCGGAGAATCAGACCAAAGCGTAGTTCAACTCCAGAACACAAAAAGGCTGTTTTAGGTATTTTGAAAATCATTTTGAAAATCGAAGAGATTTTATTTTTGAAAAGGCAAACCCATACTGAGGAATCAAATCATGACCCAATTATGAATATACCTGCCTGTCTGAAGATTCGCCTGTCTTGGCTTCGAACTTGCGGGGAAAGATGTTAGAAAACAAAGGTTTACTTATCCGGTCTTTCGCATCCTGTTGGTTTTGTGACGATTCACCTGTAAGGGCACCGAATCGGGTTTTTGATGACGATTCTATGATGATTCACCTATCGGGGCGCTGAATCGGGCTTTTAATGACGATTCACCTGTCGGGGCGCTGAATCAGGCTTTTTATGACGATTCACCTGTTAAGGCGCTGAATCAGGCTTTTTGATGACGATTCACTTGTCGGGGCGTTGAATCGGGCTTTTTGAGGATGATTCACCTGTCAAGGCGTTGAATCGGGTTTTTTGATGGAGTGGTTTACTGTCTTCGACCAATCATGGGTGACTTGATGTCATATCGGTCAATCATGGGTACGCTACGTTTAGCTCGTTCCGTGACTTGCGGTACCAATTTTTTCACGTTTCCTTGCTAGGGTATCACATTCAAGGCTAAATGTGTCAAAATTTTGAATTTTGACGTTGCACAGACACTTATTGCCAAGGGCAAATTTTGTCCTTTTCCAGTAGGGTTGTCTCGTGCGGGACAATTTGTATCGCGCGGGACAAGGTCTGTCGAGGCAATAAAACCAGCAGCAGCCTATTCATTTCAAACACTCCCATTTTCAAACTCTCTCTTCAAGTTCGAGCCTAGGGTCTTTTCCTCTAAAATTCTTTCAATTTCTTTATTGATTTCTCTTTCTAATCAACTTCTCATCTTTCCCCAATTCCATAATCGATGGCTCAAGAAAGGAGAAACACAACATTTGAGAGTTACTTGCTTGGGAAGGATTATCCTCGCCATGACCTCACTTTCGATCGCCTCCGGCATATCTCTCATGCTATTCGCGAAGGCTTGGTAAGAATATCTTTCTCAATCTCATTCTATTTATGCATTGTATCCATTCCATGTTTTGAATCCATTGATTTGTCAAAAATTGGATATTTTCTTTCTTATTCAAGAACTAGGTTCATTGTTGACGCATGCTCTATTTCTCATGCTTTTGTTGAAGTTTGATGATGTATTTGTGCGTACACGAGTACCATGCATGTCTTGAATTGTAGTAGAAATTGATTTGGGTAGCCAAACGCAATCTTGGGCATGATTTTCTAGTATGCACGCCAAGTGTTCGATGAAATGCCCCAATAAAAAATTTCTTCCATTTTCTTGGTGTTTTTGCCATGGATGATTTCTGACACTGTTTCTTTGTTCTTTCTTTGTTTTGAAGCCGTATAAATCAACTAAGAATTGTCGCGGTAGTGCGAAGTTTGCCAGAATGTTGTGGGACAAAGTTAAAGCTTTGGACGAGGTCCGAGCTAGGGTGGAGCAAACATGGCTTCATACTTTTGTGGATAACATCCGTGGGATGAGGAGGACTCCTCAAGTTCTCCAAGCTATTCGGGAGAGATGGTGGGACACTACCCACACAGTTCACCTTCACTTCGGGGAAGCTACTATGACCCCGACTGATTTTCTGGCCATTACTGGGTTGGAGTGTACCGGCGCTGCTCTTTCGGCGATCGGGGGTTTCAAACCGACGAGTCTAGCTGAGTGGAGGCGGTTGATTGGATTTGTTCCTAACAAGGTTAAGGTTGCTGCTGAGCTTTCGCCTCTTTGTGGCCAGATTGAGGCCTACACTAACAGGGCCAATGCGGTCACGGACCGAGTGGTGAGGGGTGCTCTCTGGTACATCCTATCAGAGACCATCTTTGCCAATCATTCCTCCACGGCTCGCATCGCCCTTTTGGGGCTTTTGGAGGATATTGACCCAGTGAGTACCTATGACTGGGGCTCAGCCGGTCTGGCTTTCTGCTATCATGCCATGGATGAGGCATGCATGCATACCAAGGATACCATGTCGGGGTATTCTTACACTTGGGAGGTACATTTCTGATTTTGTCTTGTCATTTATCTACACTTTTCAACCATGCTTTGCACTAAATCTGCTCTGTTTTCTTGTACAAATATGGGGATATGCTGTCTTTTCATTGCATAAGTTCGAGCTGAGTGAGCATGGGCCTCAGTTTCCAGATATTAGGAGATGGAGCCACTCCAATCGTACTGTGGACGAGGAAGAGGGGGAAGATTGGACTCTCACTATTGAGGAGGCACAGGCCATGTTGTACAACTTCAGTTTTGAGCTATAGGGCTTGTATCTGTGGACCCTGTTGGAGGGCGAGGTTTATGGCGCGTGGGCTATTATTGATGTACAGAGGATCTTGGTATCGCTGGAGGGGGATACCATGTACATGGGTGAGAGAGTCTTCCCTCAGCATGGCTGGGGTTCACTCATTCGGAGAGTGCCAGAGGATCCGCCCAGGGTGATGCATCGCACTTATTCTGTCCCTGCCGGGGTATATGCCAACTACGTGAATGGCTATGAGGTAGAGGATTGTGTGGTCCGAGGGGCTTCATATTTTGAGTTCCTGCCTCGTCTGATGGGTCCCCTTGTGGTGGGTGGCAGGCAGCCACGTGCACATGCTTCCGCTTCCGGTTCTGGCTCGTCAGTCCCACGTTCTTCTTCCCAGTGTGCGGGTCCGGTGCCGCTCGTTCCAGATTATGGTCCTCCGAGCTACTCATACATGATGGGAGGCATGCAGATGATGGGCCACATCCCGATCCCGGATCAGATTCCTGATGGCTATCGTCACCCTCCCGATGCCTCTTCGGTACATTTTTTTTTCTCTGCTTGTATTTTTTGCATCGTCCATATATGTGTATATGTCCGATTCCTTTCTGAGCATCTCCTTTTGTTAACAGATAGTCATGTCCATGGCAGATTATGACCGTGGAGCGAGCAGGATGGCCGGATTGATGGCCTTGGTGTCGGACCTCTCCGAGAAGCTGTTTTATAAGGCGGCTTCAGCGGCATCGACTATTGCCTCTGCGGTAACTCCCACTTGCGGAGCCAAGAGATCAAGGAGGGACGGTAGCCCCGGTGGAGATGATGATGGCGGCGCTGACAGCTCGGGAGATATGGTAGCATAGGTCTCCCCTATTCCCCCATTTATTCGAGAATTTTCTGGAACTTGTAAATATTGGCCGGGTTGGCCCAAACATCTTTTTCTTTCTTTTCCTGTACCTGCTAGCATGTAGATTGAATAGCAACTAGTATTTTCTTATTTTCTAATCCTAGTTCTAATTAGTTTTAGCTTTCTTGACTTCCGTGGTGATATCCAAGAGAAAGAAATGGCCAATCCCGGTCAAGAGTCTTGGCATATATACTGTTTTTGAGGAATATGTTTGCAGGTTTCGAGACTTGTTTCGGCAAGTTGGGGCTAGATTGCTTATTTGTGCAGGAGTTCTGCAAAATTTCCAGAAGGGTTGTTCCGTGCGGGACAAGGTGTCTCGCGCGAGACACGCTTCCCAGGCAGGAGTTCTCTTCCTTTTCGAACATGATTCTGTCATATTTTCCCTTTATAAACACATGTAGTCCGTTCAATTACTTCATTCAAGCCTCTAGAACTCTAGAAATATTCTGTTAGGATCAAATTCTTGCCTTCTTCTTCAACCCTTTGATCCATGGCTTCCAAGGAAATCGCTCCAACGTCCATGATTGTTGACGATTTTTCTTTGCCTCCAGATGCAATTCAAACTTTTAAGCAAGCATCAAGGATATTTGTGAGATCGTTTCATAATCGGTCTCGCAATAGGTTTATTGAAGAATTTGGATTCAGAATCCTCTTTACTTTGAAGAACCTCCAACCGGATTGGAATCTTCTGCAGGGCGGTGCTAGATGTTGGGATCCTTCTATTCATATCTTTAATTTTTCCCTTAATGAGATGGTACCTACCGTAGAGGAATTCGCTATCATCTTGGATATGCCCTTGACCGGTGAGGTTTCGGTTCCTAGGTATGATAGGAATCATTTAGAGGCGTTGAACGAATTATTGGGAATTCCCCTTGATATTTGCTATGATTTGGTTCATTGCCGGTGGGTAGATTGTTCTTCTTTTCCCGAACGCTTTGGTGGAGATTCAGATGATGAGGCTTTCCATGTTTACAAATGGAATTTCTTGGTCCTTTCTCTTTTCGGAGATGTATTGTTCACATGCAGGGGTGGCTTGGTTGACTCCCAATTGGTGGAAATTATTTCGCAGGCTAGGAGACGTTCCAGGAACATCCTTCCTTTAGTTGGGTGAGACCCTTCATGGTCTTGATGAGCTGCATAGGACTGGTGCCATGACTCAAGGGAGTCCTCTGCTGTTGATTATCTAGCTTAGGGAACATCTCAAATTGGTAGCCCCTCCGTTGGAGTATTCCCCTTTTATGTATCATATGAGGAAGCTTTTGATCAAGGATCTTTCGGAGGATGAGTGGGCTCAACTGATTGCTAAGTCCACTACCGCAGATATTATTTGGTGTCCACCGTTTTGGAGATTGAATAAGTACGTTGCCAATACCAGGGGTTTTTACAGGGTTGTACTTCCGGGTTTGAGAGATTCCTCTTTCTAGTTTCCGTGCTCCGTCAATTCGGTCAAGAGCAGGACACTTTTATTTTTAAGGAGCCTCTCGTAAAGCGTCCTACATTGGTCCAGAGTTTGCAAGGGCACTAGTTCAAGCTTGGGGTGAAGGGACCAGTTGAGTTCATTGGAAGGACCTTCGAAGTTTTGATGCAAGTGTCTTCTTATCGGATAAGTACTTGGATTGGTTTTTCCATACTGGTCACCCAAGTGCGGAGAAGATTGATGAGATACGACGTCCATTGTTAGGAGATTCTTTTGTCGAGAGCAGTATTTTGAGAAGGAGCGAGGCTCAATTGGATCCTGCTAATGTAAGAACTGATCCAACCCAAGATTTCCTTGATGGGGATTGGTTTGAGAGAGGAGGTAACGGTCTCCCTGGAAAGATGCAAGCTTTAGATAGGCCCAATGTCTTCAAGAGGCTTGCAAAATCTGTTTTCACTCGCCTTGATGGATGTTCTTCCTTGAAGGGTTCGAAGCGCAAAAGAGATCGAGATGATGGTTGTGATCATGTTCGCCTGCCTACAAAGTCAATGAAATGCTAGATCCTAGAGAGTACCAAGAGATTGCTTTGATAGATGAAATAGTTTTAGTTATTAGTATTTTTTTCAAGATTCTTAGCTTAGCAAACTTGTCGTTGGCATTAGAATTTTCCTTTTGTTATCAACAAATGCATTCAATTAATACAAGGACAAGATTTGATTTTATTATTTGATTAGACCAGACCCGAAGGCTGCCTACGTTCCCCTTTTACATCAATTAAATAAGAGGCTCAGGTCGACGTAGTTCATTTATGAGAGAAAAATTTGATTTTGACAGAGGGGTAGTCTCGCGCGAGACAAGTCCCTTTTCTTTTTTTTATTGCACACCCTGGTTTTTGCCTAGATCGCCTTTTCAGGTTTTCAATCTAGCGGGCTTCTTTTCTTGTGCAAGCTCTAATTTTTTCCTAGGCCGTCCCTTTTGGGATTTTCAACCTAGCGAGCGATTTTTTTTCAAGAGGCCAAGTCACGCGAAGTACTTCTTGAGCTTGTCCATGTTGACCGGCTTTGGTAGTTGGTCTCCGTCTAAATCTACCAGCTAAAGGGCTCCCCCAGAGAATATCTTCTTTATGATGTAGGGTCCTATCCATCTTGGTCCCCACTTGCCGAGAGGGTTAATAGGTGCAGAGCGGTGTTCACGGAGAACTAGGTCGGGCTCTTATATTCCTCGTTTTGACCTTTTTATTAAAAAAAACTCTTGCCATTCTTCTTTGGTAGGCTTGAGTGTGCTCAGCTGCTCTCAGTCTCCTTTCGTCTAGCAGGGCTAGCTCTTCGTATATGTTTTCCAACCAGTCGACTTCATTCACTTGGTTTTCTAGGAGAACCCTTAGTGAAGGTATTTCCAGCTCTATTGGTAGAACGGCTTCCATCCCGTTTGTGAGGGCGTATGGAGTTTCGCCGGTGGCTGTTCGGATCGAGGTATGGTATCCCCAAAGTGCGAAGGGTAGTTTGTCGGGCCAATCCTTTCCAGTGACTGCCATTTTCCTGATGATGGTTTCGATAGTTTTATTTGCGGCTTTAACTGCTCCATTCTGAGGCATGTAAGGAGATGACTTGTGCCTTACGATTTTATATTCTGTCAAGAGACAGTCGGTTTCTTTCTCAAAGTGGGAGCCGTTATCAGATATCATCTCTTGCGGCACTCCATATCGGCAAATGATGTTGTGCTTGATAAATTTCGCTACCTTTCGGGCATTCAAGACTTTGTAGGAGGCGGCCTCGATCCATTTAGTGAAATAGTCGATGGCTACTAGAACGAAACTGTGCCCGTTGGTTCCTGCGGGTGTAACCTTTCCAATCACATCTATGACCCATATAGAGAATGACCAAGGGGATGTCATAGGGTATAGTAAGGAAGGAGGTGCATGCTGAAGGTTAGTGTGAACATGGCACTTATGGCATTTCTTGACCATGTTGGTGCAGTCTACCTCCATGGTTAACCAAAAGTACCCTTGTCTGATGATCTTTTTGGCGAGCATGTTTCCGCACACTCCTTGATAAACTTGGTCCATATTCTCTTGGGCCTCTTCTTCGGTGGTGCAGAGGAGGTTCCTTTTGGAGTACTTTTTGAACAAACGATCAACAATGATGACATAATTAGCTGCCAGTCTTTTAAGGGCAACATGAGTTTTCTTATCGGCCTCAGGCGGGAAGGTTCTATCTAGGATGAAATGCCAAATTTCATAGTACCATGGTTTCTTATCGGAAGCATCGATGGTGGCGCATTTGGAAGACCATTCATCCTTGCAGTCATGGAGGTCTATGACGGCACAGTAGGCAGGAGTTGCTCGCCGAGTTACTTTGAAGGGTTTTACTGCTTTTCCTACGGGAATTTCGACCAAGGAAGCAAGCGTAGCCAATGCATCTGCAAACCGGTTTTATCTCTGGGGAGGTAATGGAACGAGACATCTTGGAATTGTTGCACCAACTCTTGGAGGTATGCATTTTATCTTTGAAGGGTCGGATCTTGGATCCTCCACTTCTTCAGTGTCTGATTGATGATCAATTGAAAATCTCCATATACCTCGAGTTCAGTCACATTGCGTTCTAGGGCTGCTTCGAGTCCCGTTATACAGGCTTAGTATTCGGCAGTGTTATTAGTGGCGTCAAAGTCGAGGCGTATTGCTAGCGGAGTATAAATGTCGTCGGGATCTACCAATAACATTCTGATACCATAACCTTTCTTATTGGCTGCGCCATCGAAAAATAGTTTCCACTTATTTTCGTCTATACTCATGATGTCTTCATCAGGGAATTCAGCTATCTGATCTGCGAATACACTCCCCCTGACGGATTTCTGAGTGATGTAAGTGATATCATATCCCGTGAGCATGAAATACCATTTGGCCAGGCGCGAAGAAAAATCAGATTTGTCAAGGATGCACTTCAGTGGATCCATTCGTGCGATGAGGTGAACTGGAAAGGCTTCCATATAGTGTTTTAACCTCTGTGTGACCTAGACGAGCACAACACAAGACTTATCGAGTGGAGAGTAGTTGACTTCACTGCCTTGGAATCGACGGCTGACAAAGTAAATTGCATTCCCTGTGTGGGAGGTTGGCTGTTCTTGAGCAAGCATAGCCCCTAGTGCATTGTCAGTAACCGTGAGGTAAAGTTTCAAGGGTTTCTCCTTGTGCGGCGAAACCAGGATGGGTGGGGAAGTTAAGTAGTGCTTAACTTCCTCGAATGCTTCTTGACATTCCTCGGTCCATTCTTGTGGTGCGTTTTTCTTAAGTAGCTTGAAGATAGGATCGCATATTGTAGTCAGTTGATTGATGAATCGACTGATGTATTGGAGTTTGCCCATGAAACCTTTCAACCCTTTCTGCGTTCTAGGCGGTGGCATGTCTATGATAGCCTTTATCTTGGCGGGATCTGCTTCTATGCCACGTTCAGTGACCATGTATCCCAAGACTTTTCCTTTGACCACCCCAAATGAGCATTTTGCGGGGTTGAGCCTCATCTTGTGTTGTCTCAGTCGATTGAAGAATTTTCTGAGATCTATGAAGTGCTGACCATCTGTCCCTCTGGAGTGGATAATCATGTCGTCCACGTATACCTCTATTTCCTTGTGGATCATATCATGGAATAGCGTTGTGATTGCCCTCTGATAAGTAGCCCCTGCATTCTTAAGACCAAACGGCATGACCGTATAACAAAACGTCCCCCAAGGTGTAGTGAATGCCGTTTTGTGTTGGTCTTCTTCTGCCATGAGAATTTGGTTGTATCCTGCGAAACCATCCACGAATGAGCGGACTTCATAAGTTGCGGTAGCATCAACTAACATGTTTATATTCGGCAATGGAAAGTCATCTTTAGGGGATGCTTTGTTCAGGTCTCTGAAGTCAACACAAACTCGTATCTTCCCATTTGATTGGGCTATCTGCACTTTATTGGCTAGCCATTCCGGGTATTCGATTACCTTGATAAATCCCACATTCAGGATTTTCATTATCTCTTCTCTCACCTGCATCGACCATTCGGGCTTAATCTTGCATAGTTTCTGTTTGACTGGTTTGGCGTAAGGTAGCAGTGGTATTTTGTGTTCCATGATCGACTGATTTAATCCTGACATATCTTTGTACATATTCTCAGAGGAGCTGCGTTAAGATTTCTCTGTCTTCCCCTTTGTAGAAGCTGCCGATCTTGGTTTCTCTGGGGTCTTCTGTCGTCCCAAGGTTAACCGTTTGCATTTCCTCATTGTCAACAGGGCCATTCTTTCCACAATGACCTACTTTCTTTGCTAATTCTTTTAAGATTTGCTCGTTTTCTTGATCTATCTTATCATATGATTCATTATTAACTTGTTCGTTATATTTATTATTATTAGTTAATTCATCATTCACGATGTTAGCAATCTTAGGGTACTCGGAAAGATCAAAGTTTTCATTAAGGAAGTAGGGGAATACATGCTCTGCCACCGCCTCAATTTCCTCTTGAGTGAGTTCATCAGAGGCGGAGCCTGACTCTAAAGTGAAAGTTACAGGGCCTATCTTCCTACGGGGATGGGGAGTACAACCAAGCTCTTTGATCATGAAGTCTTCATCAACAACTGGTCCCCCGGTGATGTGCCAGTTTAGAATTAGCTCATCACATTTCTGGATTAACTTTGTGTAATCAATAGCTGGAGCGTCCCCCTTGGATATTGCACGGATCTGGCTGTCTTCTAGTCGGCACAGATTCTCGAATTGTTGCAGCATGTCTTCTCCAAGCACAAAGTCCCATTCGTTGGTCACTTCAACTTTCCTGCCCCACAAATCTTTATGGATTAGCGGGATGGGTTCTGTTTCATCTGAAGAAGCATCGCAGTCGTTGAAAATTTCGAAGCCTGGATGGCACTTTCCTTCATCGTCAGTCCATGGTTCTGGAAAGATGAAGTATGGGGTATCTTCCCTTTCTCGGATGAAATAGCCATTGAGCGTCTTTCGATATGGTTCCAGGTTGTGGCTTTTGTATACCGTTCCCTTCCACTTGATCTGAGGAGGGGTACACTCTTCTTCTTCACTTTCATCATGGATGGTAAGGATGTATCCTAAGCCATGCTTAAAGTGCGGTGGGGGAACACGCGGTGGCTCTGTTATCCCTTGCAAGTATTTGCCAAGTCCCAAGCTAGGAAAGTACCCTTTTTCTTGCATCATTCTCAAAACAGGAAGGTTTCTAGAAAACCAAAGTACTTTGGAGTAGTCATTCTCGTAGCAAGTCTGGATGACATTTACGGTGCTATCCTTCTCAATTTCGAAGCCACTGAATAAGTAATCGTAAGTGCTATGTGGTGGATAAGAAAAAATACTGACTAAACTATTATTATGAAAAACTGATGCTCTTGTCCACAAAATGGAAATCTTTTAGACAAGTAGTATCTAAACTGAAACTAAAACACTATTTGTCTTTCTTGCAAGTAAAAGAAAAAATGACTGAAAAGGAAAAAGCTCTCATTGTTCTAACTCTTCCAAACTATGTCATCGCTAGGGGCAACTCTGATGATGTCGTTGTCAATTAAATCTTGGACTGCATTCTTCAAGTTTGAGCAATCATCCGTGTGGTGACCATATCACTGATGATAATAGCAATAAATGTGTGGAGCTCGTCCTTCCCTCTTAGGTTGGTAACCCTCCATTGGACTTAATTTCCCATCTTTGTAGAGGCTTCTGAAAAGTTTGCCGAGCGAGATCCTTCCGATGTCGGTGTAGGTCCTTCCTCTTCTTGGTTTAGTCACTTGAGCATAGAGGTATTTGATGCGGTTCTCATAGTATTACAGAAAGGTGTTGTGCTGAGAGCGGTTGACTTCTTCCATTTGTTCCTTAAGATCACGGTAGAGAGTACTGAGGCAGTACTTAACTCTTTCATCAACATCATCCTCTATATGAGCTTCAAGTGCATTGCATTTATGATTCATAGCCTTGAGTTCACTTTTGACTTCTTCGAGTTCCTCAATAAGCATCTTTGTTTTGTTGGCTTGGATGGATCCTTCCAAGTCATACCATGCATCATTATTGTCAATTTGTTGCAGGGCATGGGCAAGCTGGGTCTTGATGTCACTTAGCTCCTTTTGGATGGAGGGTTGTTCATTGTTGGAGTCAACAGCTTACAGCTTTCTAAAATCTTTAGCAATTCTGGTGGTAGGTACTTTGAAGGCTTCTTTCCATCCTTCCACGTGTTCCATTTCAACAACGAGTGACTTGGTCATGTCTCGTAGACTTGGCTGTTCAAGATCCTTTTTGGTGACGAAGTAGGGGTGGTACTCTTCCATGGACATTGTGTTGGGAGAGTCTTGAGGCTGATGTAGCTTAAGAAAATTGACAGAGAAGTGCAGAGATTGTGTCAAGATCAAATCTAGCCCCAACGGGTCGGAAGAAGGCTTAAAGGGTTCAAGCTCAACAAAGAAAACAGAGGCTTTGTCCCGCGAGGAACTGTAGGTGTTAGTGCCCTAGGCCTATAGAGATAGACCTTTATGTAATGTCATTGTTCATTTTATATATGAGATTGCTTCTTTGATTATTATATGAGTTTGCATGTTTAGTTATAATAATCGTGTCCCTAGTACTTATGAAGCACTAGTATGAAGTCTAATGGATAATCATATGATGATTATATGCATGGAGATGCACATTAGATTCATGGGTACTTGTTAGAGAACAAGGTACTGGACTTGACCCATTATGAGATTTATGTCATGGTCATATGTCATAATTAAATCTCATATAGTCATATCATTGATATCCTTTGACCTGAGATTATCATCGTCTTCCGCTTGATGAATATCATGTTTGATATAGTTTAACGTTATCTTTAACCGGATGACAATAAGGGCTATCATTGGCATGGTATGATTCTTGTTGGGAAGAATGATAAGTCAAGATGGAAATTGTCCTCGTAAAGAGAGATGTTTGCTTGGCCACTCGTAAGTAAGATTGATGTAGTGCATGGCCATGCCCGAATGAATTAATGTGATTAATGTCATTCGATTAATCAATTTACTTGGTAACGAGAAAGCATTGAACAATATGAGTTGACGTGGACCATGACTCATGTTCAATATAACATCGTGTGACAATGGGATTGTGATATGTTCTATGTAGGAAAATCGAACTTGATAATCATACTATTTGGGTAGGCATGATGGCTTGCTAGAGTCCGCTCATGTCTTATGAGGATCGATATGATCGGACTCATTGCCAACATAGTATGGTCCTATGGGGTCACACGCATCGAACGAATTGTCAAAAATGAAGAGAATGGGTTTTCGGGCTCGGGGACGACTCGTCCCAATTTGAACCAAGTCGTGCCTTATGAAGGGACGCCGGGTTCGATGGGAGTGCCACGAGGGACGACTCGTGCTGCAGGGCACGAGTCGTGCCCAAAGGGACGACTCGTCCCGTGAGCTAAGCCAAGTCGTGCCTCTTGCGGGGACGCCGGGATCGATGGGAGGCTGCAGAGGGACGACTCGTGCCACTGGGGACGAGTCGTCCCGTCGGGCCTGGACTGATACGTAAATGGCCTGATTTTAGGGTTTTCGCAAAGGGCTTTTATTTATAACGTATAAATACTCACCCCTGGTTGCCCTAGCCGTCAAGAGAACGTTTTGGCTTGAGAGAAACACTTAGAGTGGGAGATTTCAATTGAGAATTGAGAATCAAACACCACCAAATCCATTGTTCTTCATTGATTGAAAGGTGTTTCAATCAATTGGATCTAGCAATCCTCCTAGAAGAGTTCTAGGGTTCGTTCCGCGCGTGGATAAACATAGAGGATCTTCGTTCATCAAGATCTTTGGTTCGTGATTCCCGTTCGTTCATCAAGGATTAACAAGATCATTCAATCTGGAGTTGGGTCAAGTTTATCAAAGGCAAAAGCATTCAAGGTTGGTAATTCTATTTCATCTCTCTTAATTATTCATCTAGAACGGATTCTAGGGCTTGGGGTTTTTCGAGTTATTGCTTATTCCGCTGCCCATGGACCCTCGAAACCCTACAGTGGTATCAAAGCCCCGTTCATGATGCTTAGTTAGATAATCATGATAATTATGTAATATGATTATATGAATTTTCATGATGTGCATGATCTAGAATATGAAATTGTATGAGTTTTACTTGAGAAGTAATAGTATATATAGATATACCATGATTATGAAATTGTAATATATATGATTAATATGATTAATCTAGATTATGGGATGTCAATTTCATTGATATGATTAATGTGATTAATCTTGGATATTTGTGATGTATTACTAAGTATATAGAATTTGGAAGTCAAGACCTTCCCCTTGTGTGAGCACTTACGGGAAGTGTGGGATAACTTTGGATACGATGCCACGTACTAGTAATTGCGATCAAATGTAATATGTGTTGCATCATTCTATGTTCATAATTATGTTCATATAGTTTTCATGAATCAACCTTGGGATGTAATTGATAAGCATGAAAAATTGAACCTTCTTTGTAATTTGAGTTTGTTTTATGCCACCCATGTTTAAACACTTGTGAGTACACGGGTAGTTTTATGTGGGCTCGCCATAGCGAGGTGCATTAATTCTATCTTTGTATGATCAAGATGAGCAAATAGTGGTTGCTATACGTTTAACATGGTTGAACTCAATTAGGCTATCAAAACGGTTTTGGGCCTAAGGCATAAGATGAGATTGAAACATGTGACATAAGATGTCTATAATCTCATAATGATCTAAGAGTCATATATAGATATGATTGATAAATGTTATCTACCTTTTTAGTTTAATTTTGAGCGTCGTGCCATAGCCGACTTGAAATTAAATTAAAGTTGGGTCTTAGCCTATTAAATTATATTATACATATTTGTATAAGAAGGTTATATAATTTAGTGGGAGTATTTGTGAAATACGTTAATTAATCTCTTAAATGAATTGGTACTTATATGTGTTCATATCTTGTTGCATATCTTTGTAGATCAATGGCTGTAAACAATAATCAAAACATGTCATGCGATCGATCCTTGAGAAGGACAAGTTAGAGGAGAATGGCAATAACTATGTGGATTGGATCCGCAGTTTGGGAATTGTTCTCAAACGGGAAAGGAAGTTGTACATTCTCGATGGACCCGTTCCACCCGAGCCCATTTGCTAATGCAACTAAAGCGGAAAGGGACCAACATAAGAAGCATATGGATGATTCTATTGATGTTGGTTGCACGATGCTTGCGACCATGTGTAAGGCTCTTGAAGGACCTTGTACACATGGAAGCCTATGATTTGGGAAATCATTTGAAGGAAATGTTCCAATTGCAAGCACGTACGGAAAGGTTTGACACTATGAAGGCTCTTCATTCATGCAAGATGATTGAAGGACAACATTGGGCCTCATGTGTTGAAGATGAAGGGTCACCTCGAACATCTTGAGAGGCTTGGGTATCCTATCCGATTAGAGCGCTACGGATATGATATTGCATTCACTCCCCGAGAGTTATAATCAGTTTGTTCGAATTATAACATGAATGGGATGAATAAATCTCTGTCGAATTGCATGGGATGCTAAAGAATGCGGAGAACAATATTACCAAGAAAACCAATCAAGTGGTGATGGTGAATAAAGGAAAGGGTTCAAAAACAAGGGTAAAGCAAAAGTTGCTAAACCGGAGGCAAAGGTTGCCGTTCTTTGAGAAGCCTAAACCCAAATCCCAAAAGGATGCGGTGTGCTACCATTGCAAGGAAGCTGGGCATTGGAGGCGTAGCGCAAGCTTTATCGGGAAGGATTGAAGAAGAAGGGCAATGAGATTGCCATGACTTGAGTATCTATGTGATAGATATTTTACTTTCTACCTCTAGTTCTTGGGTATTAGATACCGGATGTGGATCTCACATTTGCCTAAATGTGCGGGGACTAAAGAATAGAAGGTTGCTCAAAGAGGGTGAAGTAGATCTACGGGTTGGAAATGGAGCAAGAGTTGCTTTGCATTGGCCGTAGGGACTTACGAAGTCACTTTACCAAGCGGATTAATTTTAGTTTTAAATAACTGTTATTATGTTCCGGATTTGAGCAGAAACATTATTTCTATTTCATGTTTAGACAATGAGGGTTACAATTTTCTTATTGCGAATAAGAGATTTTCGATTTATTTGAATGACATGCTTTATTGTGTTGCTCATTCTTTTAATGGCCTTTATGTCTTGGATGTTGAGAATAATGTTGATAATGTCTATCATGTTAGTAAGAAATCCAAACCAAATAATGTGAATGACACATATAAATGGCATTGCCGTCTTGGGCACATAAACGAGAAACGCATCTCTAAACTCCATAAAGATGGATATTTAGACTCATGTGATTATGAATCATATGATGTTTGCGAAGTCTTGTTTATTGGGCAAGATGACTAAAGCACCTTTTACTAAGAGTAGTGAAAGGGCTAGTGATTTGTTGGCTCTTGTACATACCGATGTATGTGGACCAATGAATAGCATTGCTAGGGGAGGATTTCGGTACTTCATAACGTTCATCCGATGACTTATCAAGATATGGCTACGTCTATCGATGAAGTACAAAAGTGAAGCTTTTGAGATATTTAGAATATTTCAAAGTGAAGTACAAAATCAACTTGGCAAAACTATTAAAACACTTCGATCCGATCGAGGTGGTGAATATTTGAGCCAAGAATTTGACGATCATACGAAAAGTTGTGGAATTGTTTGAACTTACTCCACCCGGAACACCACAATGGAACGGTGTATCCGAGAGGAGAAATCGAACTCTATTAGATATGGTTCGATCGATGATGAGTCAAGTGAACCTTCCTATTTCCTTTTGGGGACATGCGCTGGAAACGGCCGCTTTCACACTTAACAAGGTCCCTACTAAATCGGCTCCTAAAACCCCACATGAGATGTGGTATGGAAGAAAGCCTAGCTTATCTTTCATGAAGATTTGGGGTTGTGAGGTTTATGTAAAGAAATTGGTTTCGAACATAAACTTGCACCTAGATCGATAAATGTATTTTCGTCGGTTATCCCAAGGAAACGAAAGGATATCTATTTTACAACCAATCAGAGAACAAAGTGTTTGTTGCTCGAAATAGTGTCTTTCTAGAGAAAGAGTTTCTCTCTAAAGAAACTAGTGGGAGTAAAATTGATCTTGAAGAAATTCAAGAACCCGAAAATGACAAGGAACCAATAGTAGAGACGGAACCAAGTTCACAAGCCGTTGTGGAACCGGTTCAAGATACACAAGTTCTTCGCGGATCGGATAGGATACGATCCGAACCCGAGAGATATGGATTTCTCATGACGGAAAGTAATGAAGTAGAAATCATTGAGAATGATGAACCTACTTCCTATCAAGAGGCGATGTCCACTCTGATTCGGACAAGTGGCTAGGAGCCATGGAATCCGAAATCAAATCCATGTACGATAATCAAGTTTGGAACTTGATTGATCCACCCGAAGGTGTAAAAACCATAGGGTGCAAGTGGGTTTTCAAAAGAAAACCGACATGGATGGGAAGGTACATACTTATAAGGCTAGGCTAGTTGCTAAGGGGTATAGGCGATTCATGGCGTTGACTATGATGAAACCTTTTCGCCCGTAGCAATGCTTAAGTCTATTAGAATCCTAATTGCCATAGCTGCATATTATGACTATGAGATATGGCAAATGGACGTCAAAAACAAAACAGCGTTTCTTAACGGAAACCTACTTGAGGATGTATACATGATACGGCTGAAGGGTTTGTCGATCCAAAGGATTCTAACAAAGTGTGTAAGTTGCGAGAGATCCATTTATGGATTGAAGCAAGCTTCCGGAGTTGGAATCTACGTTTTGATGAATCGAGTCAAGAGTTTGGCTTCATCAAACGAAGATGAACCTTGTGTATACAAGAAGATAAGTGGGAGCATAGTGCTATTTACGGTGTTGTATGTCGATGACATCTTGCTCATTGGAAACAATGTTCTGCACTTGAGGCTGTGAAGTCCCGGTTAGGAAAATGTTTCTCAATGAAAGATATGGGTGAGGCCCTTATATCCTTGGTATCAAGATCTATAGAGATAGATCAAGAAGGATGATTGGTTTGAGTCGAGTACATATATTGACAAGGTCCTTAGAAGATTCAAGATGGAAAATTCTAAGAGAGGATACTTGCCAATGGGACATGGCATTACTCTTAGCAAGACTCATTGTCCTAAGACAAATGATGAGCGAAAGAGGATGAGTGATATACCATATGCTTCGGCAATTGGGTCTATCATGTATGCCATGTTATGTACTAGACCCGATGTCTCGTACGCTCTAAGCGCAACGAGTAGATACGATCGATCTGGTGAGAACCATTGGATAGCTGTCAAGAATATCCTTAAGTACTTAAGAAGGACTAAGGATGTATTCTTGGTATTTGGAGGAATGGAAGATGATACGGTTGTAAAGGGTTACACAGATGCAAGCTTCCAAACCGACAAAGATGACTATAGATCTTGATCTGGTTTTGTGTTTATGCTAAATGGAGGTCTTGTTTGTTGGAAGAGTTCCAAGCGAGCACGCATTCTGATTCTACAACGAAGCCGAGTACATAGCGGCATCGGATGCGGCTAAGGAGGCGGTTTGGATCAAGAAGTTCGTCGGTGACTTAGAAGTCGTTCAGTATCACTAACCCGATAGAGTGTTACGTGACAACAATGGTGCTATTGCCCAAGCAAAAGAACCAAGGTCACATCGCGATCCAAACACATTTTGAGACGCTTCCATCTCATTCGAGAAATGCGTGAAAGGGAGGACGTCAAGATATGCAAAGTACCAACGGATGACAACATTTCGGACCCTCTCACCAAGCCTTTACCACAAGCTAAACATGATGGTCATGTTAGGTCCATGGGTATAAGATACATGAATGATTGGGCCTAGTGCAAGTGGGAGTCCTGTAGGTGTTAGTGCCCTAGGCCTATAGAGATAGACCTTTATGTAATGTCATTGTTCCTTTTATATATGAGATTGCTTCTTTGATTATTATATGAGTTTGCATGTTTAGTTATAATAATCGTGTCCCTAGTACTTATGAAGCACTAGTATGAAGTCTAATGGATAATCATATGATGATTATATGCATGGAGATGCACATTAGATTCATGGGTACTTGTTAGAGAACAAGGTCTTGGACTTGACCCATTATGAGATTTATGTCATGGTCATATGTCATAATTAAATCTCATATAGTCATATCATTGATATCCTTTGACCTGAGATTATCATCGTCTTCCGCTTGATGAATATCATGTTTGATATAGTTTAACGTTATCTTTAACCGGATGACAATAAGGGCTATCATTGGCATGGTATGATTCTTGTTGGGAAGAATGATAAGTCAAGATGGAAATTGTCCCTCGTAAAGAGAGATGTTTGCTTGGCCACTCGTAAGTAAGATTGATGTAGTGCATGGCCATGCCCGAATGAATTAATGTGATTAATGTCATTCGATTAATCAATTTACTTGGTAACGAGAAAGCATTGAACAATATGAGTTGACGTGGACCATGACTCATGTTCAATATAACATCGTGTGACAATGGGATTGTGATATGTTCTATGTAGGAAAATCGAACTTGATAATCATACTATTTGGGTAGGCATGATGGCTTGCTAGAGTCCGCTCATGTCTTATGAGGATCGATATGATCGGACTCATTGCCAACATAGTATGGTCCTATGGGGTCACACGCATCGAACGAATTGTCAAAAATGAAGAGAATGGGTTTTCTGGGCTCAGGGGACGACTCGTCCCCAAGGCTGAACCAAGTCGTGCCTTATGAAGGGACGCCAGGTTCAGTGGGAGTGCCCTGAGGGACGACTCGTGCTCTGGGGCACGAGTCGTGCCCAAAGGGACGACTCGTCCCGTGAGCTAAGCCAAGTCGTGCCTCTTGCAGGGACGCCGGGGATCAGTGGGAGCTGCAGAGGGGACGACTCGTGCCCTGGGGGACGAGTCGTCCCGTCGGGCCTGGACTGATACGTAAATGGCCTGATTTTAGGGTTTTCGCAAAGGGCTTTTATTTATAACGTATAAATACTCACCCCTGGTTGCCCTAGCCGTCAAGAGAACGTTTTGGCTTGAGAGAAACACTTAGAGTGGGAGATTTCAATTGAGAATTGAGAATCAAACACCACCAAATCCATTGTTCTTCATTGATTGAAAGGTGTTTCAATCAATTGGATCTAGCAATCCTCCTAGAAGAGTTCTAGGGTTCGTTCCGCGCGTGGATAAACATAGAGGATCTTCGTTCATCAAGATCTTTGGTTCGTGATTCCCGTTCGTTCATCAAGGATTAACAAGATCATTCAATATGGAGTTGGGTCAAGTTTATCAAAGGCAAAAGCATTCAAGGTTGGTAATTCTATTTCATCTCTCTTAATTATTCATCTAGAACGGATTCTAGGGCTTGGGGTTTTTCGAGTTATTGCTTATTCCGCTGCGCATGGACCCTCGAAACCCTACAGGAACAAGTAGTCTCGCGTGAGACAATCACACTGGAAGTCGATTTTTATTAACCCTAAATTTTGGTCAGAACGGAGAATCCGTTTTGAGGGGTTTCTAAGGTCTTTATTAAACCTAACGACTAAATAATCAAACCGATCTTTGTAAAATAAAGCCATGTAGAATTGACTTGAAGGATTTTTTTTAAAGGGACCACACTTTTTTGACGGGACAATTCCGAAAGGGTTATTCCGAAGGGACTTTTCTTTTTCTGAAGGGACTTTTCCGAATCCTTCTTTATGGTCAATTTTACATTAGCTTTATTTTGGTCAAAGACATAGAAAGATCACGGAGTCAAAACCGAACGATCAGGGAGTGATCGTAGAAAAATAATCTATATGATGCATGAGGCTATGCAGGGCTGGAAAGCTAGGCTCCTAGCGATATGAAAATCTAGATGGATTGAAGACACGAAGTGGGATGATCCAACTTCAGAGAGACCGGCGATTAGGTGATTACCGTCAACGGTCCTTAGTGTGGGTCACGAGTTTTATCTGGGTATATATTGCAATGACAGTTATAATATGAGTGCGCGTGTGTGAGAGTCAATCTAGGTGATAGAGAAAAATAGAGAGCTTTTTTTTTGAAAACAAAAGAAAAAACAGATAATGGCCGCACCATGTGGTTGCCTACGTTTCTCCCAAATTTAGGAAGACTCAGGCCGTCGTAGTTCCACATAAAGGAGAGAGAGAGAGAATAAATTAATTTTACAACTCCCGAATCCTCCATGGACCAGACATTAAATCAAAAACCAATCACACGCAGTTTAAATAAGAAGCAATACTTAAATAAACTACAAATCTCGAGTCCTAAATCTTAAGGGAGGCCTTAAGATGAAATAACTCTGCAAATAATGTAATCTGGGATCCCCCTTGCATGTTCGAATCTTATCTCGGATCTCGAAACGAACAAGGAAAACCAAAAAACAAAACTGATTACAGAGGCTTTGTCTCGCGCGAGACAAAGGGTTGTCTCGTGCGGGACTAGCCTGAAACTGAATAAAAAAACGATTTTTTTGAAAATCCACCCTTAATTGATGCAACTCTAAGCCACTTTAATTTTTAAAATTGTCCCCAGCGGAGTCGCCAAACTGTAGCGATTGCGGAATTGCCTTCCTCCTTTTTATTTTATTTTGAGTCGCCACCTATAATATTATGGAAATATAGAAAAACCATTTTTAAATGATTTGGGTTCGGGGCTTAAGTGATGGATTTGGAAAGTCAAGGAGCACCGCATCCACCCAATCCGAAGATCAATCTTGCTTAAGGGGGATTTTCAATAAATAATACTTTTTTTAAAAGAAACAAAAAAAGCATCCATTTAATTCGATTAAACGAAATGTGGGATCGATTGCTTCGAGACCGTCTCCATGATTTTGGAGAGGCTCTAGGCTGATCCTAGATTCGATGTATTATATCACTCTAACAATCAATTAGAACAAGTAAAAAGTAAAGGAAAATTACCTTTTAGGTCGAGAGATGATTCAGACAGAGTTTCACCTCAATCCTAGGTTTGGATCTCTATGTTTGTTGATCAACAAGGTTGATAAACAAACTTTAGGTATTTATGGGTGAATTGCAGGAATCTTTCAAGGAGAGAAACCAACAAATGTTCAGGGTTTTCCGGAGTTCCAACCATCCTCTGAAATACTGGAAGTCATCAAGTATTTATAGGGGTTTTAGGAGGTACAATTGGATTGGGATTCCTCCCGAGGATGCTTCTAGAACTCTAAGATCAGTAGAGACCCGGATTGGAGAAGAGTTATCAAGAAAAGAGGTTGAAATTGACAAGGAAAGTGATTCTGCACATCCTGCAGAAGGTTAGTCTCGCGCGAGACACGCCATGTCCCGCGCAGGACAAGGCTGACAAAGGACAGATTAGTCCTCCCCTTATTATCTCGTATGCAGTTCAGTCAAACTAACGCCCGTTAGTCAAAACTTAACGAAACATGACGAAATGGTGGATTTCTACTCCAAAACCAAAGGCGAGACTTAGAGTGGTATAACTCTGCCACGATAGGTTCAGAATGGGGTGTCTACACAGCCTCACCCAAAATTCCATTTTTCGGCCATTTTACAATTCGTTCTTTGTGTGTGACCCTTTAGGAATTATATTTTATGTTGGTAGTGAGTTGAAACATCAACCTCACAAGACATAAGTGATCTATAGCAAGTCATTATGTCCACCCAATTAAATATAACATCAAAGCTTGATTCCTTGATAGATCATTTTCACAATCCCTTTATCCACGATGCCATATTGAACATGAGTCATGGTCCACGTCAACTCATATTGTTCAATGCTTTCTCGATTTCGAATATGTTGATAATCCAAGTGCATTTGATATCTATCAAATCTCTTGAGTGTGGCCACACATTTCATCAACATAATTCATCGAGGGGCCCAAGCAAACATCTCGCTTTACGAGGGACAAATCCCATCTTGACTTATTATTCTTCCTTACAAGAATCCTATTGTGTCAACATAACCCTTATTTCTATCCTATTAAAGATTGTATTAGACTACATCAAACACAACGTTCATCATGTGGAAGCCGATGATAATCTCAGGTACAAAGGATTTTAATGACACGACTATCATGAGATTTAATCATGACATATATGACCATAGACCATGTCATAAATCTCATAGGTAGGTCATGTCCAGTACCTTGTTCTCTAACAAGTACCCATAAGTGTAATGTGCATCCCATGCATATAATCATCTCTATGATTATCCATTACCAACTCATACTAGTTATTCATAATAACTAGGAACGCAGTTTATTATAATAAACATGCAAAACATATAATAAACCAAACAAACATTCTCTATAATAAACGGTAAAGACGATTACATAACGGTATTAAGTTATAAGTTTTTTTTTTTTTTTGGCGAAAGGAGGGCGGCACCTCCCTAGATTTTATTAATAAGGAAAAAATAGTACAAACATGGTGGGGGACATGACAACCTCAACCACCAAGAAAAAAAACCTAAGGGGTAAGTCCTTACACAAGACGTAAGGTCCTCTACAATAAAGGGAGGGAGGACTAGAGTACATAAAAATAAATAAAATAGGAATCTAGCTATAAAAGCCTATGAGAGCCGAATATATGAAGTAGAAGATCGATCTAGAACTAAAGGTCCCTTGCAAATGCTAGGGAGAGTATCAAAGGAGTAGTAGCAGGAGTTAGACTGGGTAATTGCAGCAGAATTAGCAAGCCCATCAGCAACCTTATTTCCTTCCCGAAGAATATGAGTGATCCGAACCGACATTAACTGTAAAAGACGTTTAATCTCCAAAACAACATACCAAATGGACCAAGGAATATGATACTCCTGAATTAAAATTTTGAGAAGGACTTCAGAATCAATCTCAAGCCATAAAGAATTAATACCAAAGCTCCTTGCAAAAAATAGACCATAACAGCCTTGGCCTCAGCAACCATATTCGAACCATGCCCATAGAAATGAGAGAAAGCAAAAATGAGATCACCTTTAGCATTTCGAATAACACCTCCTCCAGAAATAATACCCGGATTACCTTTGGAAGCACCATCTGTATTGAGCTTAAAAGGCTCAATTAAAGGAGGAGACCACGACACCAATCTCACCTTCTTGTTTACCATAGGAGAGGCGGAAATACCAAAAAAATCAAAAATTCCATCCGTATTCCAAGAACCCGGGAAATGAATATCAAAAGCTTTGACCACATCCTTGATAGAATTGCTGAGACGGGGACATTTTAACACTATCAAATCTAGCTTTGTTTCTACTCTTCCAAATTCCCCACAAAATGAAACAAGGAAGAATCCGTCTAAGCCAAGAAAAACCTTGAGAATCCCGACTAGAGTTGTTAAACCACCAACTAGCCAAGATAGAATGAATATTAAAGAAATACATCCTTAGCCCCATATTATTTGAGAAAAAACTCCAAACTGCCTTGGCAATATCTCCACCCACAAACAGATGATCCAAATCTTCAATAGAAGGGAGAGAACAGCAACTACAAGATGAAACAAATTGAATACCCCTCTTTTGAATAGCACAATCAGTGGGAAGGCCATGATGGAGGGCACGCCACATAAATACTGAAACTTTAAGGGGGATGTGCTTGTGCCAACAATATTCAAAGAAAGGATTAGAATTACCTTTTTCTCTACACACATTCTAAGCCGAAGAGACAGAGAAATTACCCGAAGCAGAAGGGAGCCAATATAAAGTATCCGGACTGTTCATAAGACGAATATTATTATCCCGGATGAAGCTTAAAATCTGGTTGCCGAACACATTCTGAATATAGTCCATCCGTGGCTGACCATGCGCAAAGAGGGAGGAAACTTCAACATGATCCCCATTGAACAAAGAATAAGCAACCAACCAATGGTCATGAACCGAGATATCACCTCTCTCGACTCGCCAACAGATATTATTTTCTACCAGTGGCTTAGCATTAATCATTCTACCCCAAATATGGGAAGCATAAGAGGTTTTAGAAGCATCCATAGGATGAATTGCATGACAATATTTAGACGCCATAAAATATGTCCAAAGAGATGTAGTACTCCTAAAATGCCACCACAACTTCATAGCAAGATCCATAGCCATATCTTCAAACTTATGAAGCCCAAGACCTCCTTCTGAAACAGGAAGAAACATACTGGACTTCCTAACCCAATGGCACTTATGAATGCCATCCACATTACACCAAAAGAAATTGGAAATGAGACGGTACATAGAATTAATCACACCCTTGGGAGGATCAAGAAGGGAAATGTAATAAAGAGGGATAGCCTGAAGACATGATTTGATGAGCGTCAACTTAGCACCAAAAGAGAGTAACTTACCTTGCCACGTAGCTAAACGAGCTTCCATCTTTCGCAAAACTGGATCAAACAGGTAAATTTTTTTCCGACCAACATATAACGGGCAGCCCAAATATATAATAGGAAGATCCTTCTTTTGAAATCCCGTCACCTCAGAAATAATAGTATCCCGCGTCTCATTGTGAACTCCAGTAACAAAACAAGACTTTGCCGAACTAACAAGCTGTCCCGAGAAAGATTGATACCAATTCAAGCATCTCATATGACCATTAAGAGAATCCTTAGAGCCATTGCAGAAAATAACAATATCATCCGCAAAAGCCAAGTGAGAGATCATAGGGGTATGAATATGAGCCCGATATCTATAATGAGGATACTCGGTATGAAGGAGATTTAGACCCCGACTCAAAACCTCCGCTGCAATAATAAATAAAGTTGGAGAGATAAGATCCCCTTGTCGAAGGCCTCGAGAGGAATGAAAGAACCCGCTACTTTCACCATTAACAAGGACAGAAAACCAACAAGAAGATATAAATCGAAATATCATATCATTCCATACTTCATTGAACCCAAACTTCCTCATAACTTTGATAAGAGAGAACCAAGATATACGATCATAAGCCTTAGCCATATCTAGCTTTAAAATAACATTAGAGCCCCCACTGTGAATGTGTGCCCGAATTCTAAATTTTTGTTTTTAGATCGGATTCACGCGAGTTTGAAAACATCCGGTTTAATTTGAAAAACGGAGTCGCCACGCCATTTTGATTTCCTCAAAACTTTGAAAAAAAGGATTTTTTAGGGTTCGGAGGTTAAGTTACCCCTTGGGAAGAACGGATCGTCGTTCACCCAAGGTGCCTTGCCGTAGCAAGTCTCCCTAGATTCCATTTTTCGTGCTTGCTTACGTGCTTTCTTGTGTGCATGTGTTGAAAAGAGAGGGGGGAATGTCCCAAGTTGTCTTCCGGACGTACAAACCATTTAATTGGTTGTCGCTCGGGATTCCTTGGATCTTTATGTGTTCGGAATTTTGATCCCGTCCTCATCTTGGACTTGTGATCATCGCTATTTGACCTTGGGTCTTGCGTGATCGAGAGAAGGACTCTCTTTTATAGTCCAAAATGGTTCTTTAGGAAAGGAGTGACCTTAGCCCATCAATCCTACGCCTTGAGACGATTGAGCTTATATGGGAGCTATCGTGCTCATCTCAAGCGATTATCGGAGATATAGGTTCAAGGTTTTATCCCTTTCTAAAGAGATTGTGGCACCTTTAATGGAAGAAACGATGTAAAGATAGGATCTTTACATCGGTCCATTCCGAAGGTTGCTAATGGGGACATGGGGGAATGCATGTAAAAATGACATTTTTAGTGAAAAGATGACATTTTAGGTTGCAAAGGATGCTTTTTGGTTTTAAAGGAATGATTTTTATGCAAAGGATGCATTTTTATGAGGGAAATTAGCATTTAATATGCAAAAGATGCACAAAGATTACAAAAGGATGCTAGTTCAAGATAAAGTAATGACTTTTAATGCAAAGGATGCATGAAAATGGGTTTTAGGGTGCAAAGGATGCAATTTGAATATAAAGATATGATTTTTATGTGCAAAGGATGCATTTGGAATATAAAGATTGCATTTTTATGAGCAAAAGGATGCATAAAGATGACATTTTTATGTAAAAAAGGGATTTTTAGGTGCAGAGGATGCACCTTTGAATATAAAGATTACATCTTTAAGAACAAATGATGCTTATTTCATGCAACAGATGCAAAGGGAAAGGGGGTATGATTGATATGAATAAAGATAGGATCTTTAACAACAAATACCAAGTCCCAAGCAATATGATGACAATATATGAATGCAATGAGCAATTAAATCACATAGAGCAAGTATAATGCAAGGTAAGGGAGTGAGAGGTTACCAATGGTGGTGACCTCTTCTTCTTTGGATCTTGCCTAGTGGATGGACCAACTTGGAAGGCTTCAAGGAGGAGGGGGGTGGCTTCTTGGCACTCTTCACCTTCTTGGAATTTCGTAGCAGTGTTTAGAGAGCTTTTGGGACTGAATATGGTGTGTTGTTGTTGTTGTTGAAAAATGGGAAGAGGAGGGCTCTATTTATAGGCAGTCTGGATAAGGCTAATGAGGCCGTGCGGCTAGGAGTTCTTGGCTAATGCAGCCGTGCGGCATTATCCTGTATGACTCAGCATGTTTCTAGAATCATGCAAGGTGGCACTTCTAGAAGGATGCCAAATACAATTAAAACGTGCCTTTTTAATTTAGAGCAGTCCCTTCATTCCTCGGAAGGTTCAGAACAGTTCCGGAACTGCTCCCGGACTTTAGGAAAGTCCGGGGAATTGTCGGGAAAATTAATCGGAAGGCATGAGCCAGATTTGGGTACTTACAGAAGCCCCTCGGCAACGTCACTTGCAGGGCGAGTGGGGTTGTCGATAGAAAAGGATCCGATCTGGCGAATGCCGAGACGGATTAGGTGACCAAGATAGTCAAGTGGCTGAACCTTTGGAAGGCTACCTACGTATCCCGGAGGAATCAAGCCAGGCCGTAGTTCAGAAAAGATCCGCAAGGGAATAGCGGAGAGAAGCAGGTCTCTTGCTGGGAAAAATAGAAGAGAAAGTGACCTAGGAGGTCAGGCGATTGATCCTACTGGGGATATGCTAGAGGTGACCGATGTGGTCGGATATCTGGACCTCTATGAGGGGCTACTTCACCACTGAGGAGTGATGAATGACAAAGGGTGACCACTGCGGTCGGATGGCTGGACCTTTTATGAAAGGCTGCCTCACCACTGAGGAGTGATGATGGAAAAAGGGTGACCACTGCGGTCGGATGGCTGGACCTTTTATGAAAGGCTACCTACGTATCCCGGAGGAATCAAGCCTTGGTCGTAGTTCAAGCATCACTAGATAGTTAGGAACGATGTCTAGGATCCTTGAGGTTTTTACAATTAATGGAGGTTGTCACCTGATTTGACAATTAATGGAGGTTGTCACCTTAGGAAACTAGAGCTCACGTCACCATCGAGGAGATAGAGGTAGCTGAAGTTTGGAAAACTTGAGCGTACTTCTCAATCTGTGATAGAGGTAGCTAAAGTTAGGAAAACTTGAGCGTACTTCTCAATCTGTGATAGAGGTAGCTTAAGTTTGGAGAACTTGAGCGTACTTCTCAATCTGTGATAGAGGTAGCTTAAGTTTGGAAAACTTGAGCGTACTTCTCAATCTGTGATAGATGTAGCTAAAGTTAGGAAAACTTGAGCGTACTTCACTATCTGTGATAGAGGTAGCTTAAGTTTGGAGAACTTGAGCGTACTTCTCTATTCGTGATAGAGGTAGCTTAAGTTTGGAGAACTTGAGCGTACTTCTCAATATATGATAGAGGTAGCTTAAGTTTGGAGAACTTGAGCGTACTTCTCTATTCGTGATAGAGGTAGCTTAAGTTTGGAGAACTTGAGCGTACTTCTCAATCTGTGATAGAGGTAGCTTAAGTTTGGAGAACTTGAGCGTACTTCTCTATTCGTGATAGAGGTAGCTTAAGTTTGGAGTACTTGAGCGTACTTCTCTATTCGTGATAGAGGTAGCTTAAGTTTGGAGTTCTGACAATTCGGAGGTTGTCACCTAGCGTCATTCCGTTATAACGGAAGTAACGGAGGCGACTGGGGAAGAAAGCCTATTTGCTTAGGAGATAACGGATATCTTTTGGAAAACGAAGTTATCCTAGTTAAGGGATAACAGAAATTATACGTCCAAGTGGGAAGTCCAAGGGAAAATTTGTAATTTCTGCTCAGGGCGAAAGAAGCCGCCCGGCGTGAGACGGGGGCAAAAGAAGCCGTACGGCTAGAAGTCTGATTTTTTCAGATTATTTAAAACAGATTTGAACGGGGACTGGGCATTATTGCCGCCCATCAGTCGCCGAGGAAGAGAGAGAGAGAGAGAGAGAGATAATTTTCTTCAAAATCCTTCAATTCCCTTGCTTCTATTGATTGAGATGGATCCAGAGGGGAATCCTATGCCAAGGCAAGCAAGAAGAAACATCTCGAAGGCCGCTCGGAGGAGGAGGAAAGAACTCGTTCGTACGGAGAGGAAGTATGACTTTCTCACGCCTCCATCGGAGCTCTACCCGGGTAAGAGGGAGCACAAATCCACGAATCCTCAATCGGTTGGGGTAAGCATTCTTAATTTGCTCAATTCCGTCGATTTTGATTGAATTTTGATTGGTTCTAGGGCTTGACTCGAGTTTTAGGAATTTCTCGAATTTTCCTAGGATTTTTGATGATGATTTTGAAATATTAATGATTAACCTATGAGGCTAAGAAGATTAACGATCATGCATGTGCAATTTTCTTAAGAAATAATGAGAATGACCCATTTTTTAAAATAAATTGGGAAAATAATTGTCTAAGATGTGACGGAGTCCTTGCATGTGCTAGAACTAGGTCAAATTTTGATCATGGATGCTAAAACGGGACTTTGGATGATGAAAAGGATTCATGCATGCCATTTTTGAGAAAAAAATTAATGCTTATGTGCAAATAATTTTGAGAATTGTGATTTTGTGCTTAGGATAGCAATGTGCTTGACACGATGTGTTTCAAGTGATGAAAGACACGTTTTTCATGCAAAGGATGCTAGAAAAATTTTATTGAATGCTTTTCTTTTGAAAATATGTGCACATTTGAATATATGCATGCTTTTGAAATGAGGTGAAGGACTGATACATTTCTTTTGCTGTGCTTGTCTACAGGAGAACAAGTCTAGGGGGCCTTCCGAGATTGCGGTGAGGCTGTGGCAGAGGATGCCTGATTTTGAGAAGGATGGGGTGAACCCTAAGCAGCTGGTGAGGGCTACTGGTCTGGATTTATTTATTGAGGCTATTGGCAGAGGTATTCCCATTACCTCGAAGAGCAAGGGCTTGATTCAGGCCCTCTCGGAGTTCTGGTGGGACACTACCCACAACTTTCACCTTAGGCGGGGAGGCGCGGTGGCGCTGCAGTTTCCTTTGCTATCGGCTGGCCTACAGTTCACCGGGAGGCCTGTGACCTGGAGGAACCATATCACAGCGGAGGAGTTTAGAGCTTTAGTTGGGTTTGAGCTTATTCCTAAGGGTCTCGGGATGGAGACTAGGAATGTCGAGGTGGCAGTCCTGAACTGCATGCAGGAATTTGCTGCTAATGAGGTGACTGCCTCCCAGCTTGCGAGGGCTTTTGTGTGGTTGATGTTGTCAGTCACCATTTTTGCCAATTCTGGGACGCTGGCTATGACTTGCCTTCTCGACTCCTTGGAGGATGTAGATGGGATTGGGACGGTCTCTTGGGGCGAGGCCGGATTGGTGGAGCTTTACTTCTCCCTGGATCTGTACAGCCGGAATAAGGCTGCTTCGATGGATTGCTTCTCTTTTGCTCTTGAGGTAGTCTCACTTTCTTTTCTCTCTTTTTACTTTCTGTCTTTGAGACTTTTATGAGAGAAAATGACCTTTTTGATGTTTTGAACATGCAGGTCTGGTTTTGCGAGGTGATCAGGTTCTTTCCGTGGAACCAACAGAGCGATGCTACCATCTTTCCCGCTATGGTCCGCTGGAGGGGAGATGCGAGGGATAAGTTCACCGGGAAGACCCGGATCACCTTTGACTACAAGATGGTTAGGCCAGTTATCAACAGAGATGGGCACGATGGGGTGGATTTTTATCCTTGGGGGAGGTATCCAGAGATTCTGCTAGGAGAGGCCATGGAGGTGACTAGACAGAGGCGGTGGTTGACCGGGCTGACATGTGATGTCATCTATCTGGGGGACCGGTTTTCCAGGCAGCATGGCCACATCCCTCTATTGGATGCCATTACCCCTGATGATCCTCCAGCACGGATGCTGCAGCCCCGGGATTGGTCGGCGGACGATATAGCGAGATATCAGGCAGGCGTGGCCGCTGAGGAGTATTTTGATCTGGATACCCCATATGCTGTGTTTGTGGAGCAGCGACTGAGGATGCCACAGAAGCTAGTGAAGCTGGCTGTCACTCAGGGATATGGGGAGGCTGAGGAGATGATGATTGCTCCGGACAGGATTGACCTTTCTGATATCCCGGGTAGGTTTGGGTCTCCGGCTATGGCTACGACCACGGTGGCTATGGATGCATTTATCCTCTGCATATTCTCTTCTCTGTTCACCGCTGAGTCCGTGGGGATCTGTCATGGTGGTCTCTTGGACATGGTCAGAGATTGCAGGGATGGGAAGGATATTGTCTCATTGGTTTTGGGTGAGACCCTTCATGGCATTGATAGGATGGCTAGAGGAGACCGTTTTATGAGGTCTGGGAGTCCGGCCGTGTTGACTTTGTGGCTGCAAGAGAGGCTCGGGGCTTTGCCAGGGGCTTTGCCAACTCAGTGCCCTTGGGTGATTTCTCGGAGGGGTTTGCCTAGGCAGCAGAGCCAAAGTGACTGGGAGCTGATGATGGCTGGGCTATCCACTTCGGACATTGGCTGGTGGGTACCTCACTGGAGGTTACAGACTCGGAGGACATTTCAGGGGTCCTATATAGTGAGGGTTTCAGGATTCTGCTGGTCATCCTTCAACATACCCTGCTTGGTATCCAGGCAGTTCGGGGCCTTACAGGAGCCGTTGGGCGATTGGGAGGACATCCGCATCATGGAGGTGGTGCCATTAGATATGAGGGATCCAGCCAGCTTCTCATTCTTCTCGAGGGCTTGGACATACACTACTTTCCCACCCAGGGCTATCTTCAGGAGTAGGAAGAGTACCATCTTGACTACGGTCTACTTGGATTGGTACGAGAGGGAGATGGGAGCGACTCAGGTCATCTTGGGAGAGAGACGTCAGGCTTTACTGGGAGCTGACTGCGACTCGAGTAGGACTCTAAGGGAGACTGAAGCTAAGGCGAGCCGCTATAACCAGTCGGGTGACCTTATCAGGGATATGGAAGCTCGATATAAGAGGCTTTCTGAAGTCGCTCCCTTGACTGAGGCTCAGAGGGAGGAAGTGCGGACTCGTGCCCGTGTTGAGAGGGCACTTATTGACACCGGTTTGATGGAGGCTCCAGTGAGGATACCGGAGATCGGGATGAGGGAGACCGACATCTTGGAGAAGAAGAGAAAGAAAACTCGACGGGGTCGAGGTAAAGGGAAGAAGACCAAAGAAGACTCAGTGAATGACGACTGACAGATCTTTTCTTAGGATTCCCTTATTGCCATTTTTGCAAACACAGTAGTTTTATTAGGCATTTTATTGTACTTTAGATCTTTGTAGCAGGTTAGCAGAGTCAAGATTAGACCGTGCTTGAACTCATCAAGAAGTTTTTAACTTGTAATGAACAAGAGATATTATCTTAGAAATTAATCAAGACACAATTTCATGGAAATTTCAGATGTCTTATTGATTAGGACCCGTTTTATGAAAACTTGAATATCTTTTATTATTGTTTAGGACGCATTTCATGGAAACTTAATCGCCCTTTTTATTGTTTAGACCGAACCATAAATGGCTGCCTACGTCCCCTTTTACAAGAAAGACTAAGGGGCTCAGATCTTCGTAGTTCATTCTGGTGAACTTTCTTTTTTTTTTATGTGCAGCCCTGTTTTTTGCCTAGACCGCCCATTTTGGGTTTTCAGCCTAGCTGGGCATTACTCTTTTTGCGCTAAGATTTTTTTTTTTTTATGTGCAACCCTGTTTTTTGCCTAGACCGCCCTTTTTGGGTTTTCAGCCTAGCTGGGTATTACTCTTTTTGCACTAAGATTTATTTTCTTTTTTTTATATATATATTTTTCTTTAGACATAGTTCCTTCGGAGCTTATCACCGTTATTTGGGTGGACAAAGGGATTGCCGTCCAGTGCGCAAGTTTCATGGCTCCTCCCGATAGTATCTTACGCACCACATACGGGCCGATCCAAACGGGTTCCCATTTTCTCGGGGTTGTCTACGGTAGGGGCTTCACTTTCAATACTAAATCACCCTCTTTGATGTCTACGGCCTTGACCTTTTTGTCAAATGCTCTGCGGCCATTCGCCTGCGGTAGGCTCGGGTGTGCTCCATGGCCTTTAGCCTTCTTTCATCGAGCCAGTGCCAACTCATCATGCCGGCTACGTAGCCATTCTACTTCGTTGACACTTGTTTTCCGGGAGGACCCTTAATGACGGGATTTCCAACTCCACTGGTAATCTTGCTTCCATCCCGTAGGTTAGGGCAAAAGGAGTTTCTCCTGTGGCATTTCGACAGACGTTACGTAGCCCCGAGTGCCGTGTGCGGCTTTTCGGGCCAATCACGACCACGGGTGGCCATTTTCCGGATGATCCGTTCGAGCGTCTTATTAGCGGCTTCCACGGCTCCGTTAGTCCGAGGTCCGTATGGGGATGACTTGTGGCGAGTGATTCTGAATTCGACGGTAACCTATCGCAGTCTCCTTCAAAGTGCGACCCGTTATCAGAAATGATCTCATTGGGAACCCCATATCTACACATTATGTTTTCCTTGATAAACTGGGCCACCTTCTTGGAAGTGAGGACCTTGTAGGACTTGGCCTCTACCCACTTGGTGAAGTAGTCGATGGCTACTAACACAAATTCATGCCCATTGCTTCCTGCCGGGGCTATCTTCCCTATCACATCAATACCCCAAGTTGCGAACGGCCAAGGAGTCGTCATGTAGTACAGGTCATGAGGCGGGAGATGGTTGAGGTTGGCAAACCGTTGGCATTTGTCGCACGCTCGGACATGCTGGACACAGTCTATCTCCATGGAAATCCAGTAGTAACCCATTCTGAGGATCACTTGCATTAGGGCTCTAGCATTCATATGTGGACCGCAGGGACCATTGTGGACTTCAGTCATCAACTCTTTGGCCCTTTCTTGAGTGACGCACAAGAGGAGTGGTCCTTGGTACCATTTCTTGTACAGGTTGCCTCCTAAAATGACATAATGGGAGGCCAACCTTTTCGTGGCTTGCAAGTTCTTGGCTTTGACACCTTCTTTCGGTCTGCCTTCTTCATCTCTGAAAGCTGACTCTCCATCTTTGAGGAACTGGTAAATTTGATTGTACCAGGGTTCCTTGATAGGCTCAGGTCCCAAGTCTACTTCACAACAGAAGGCTGGGACTTCTCTCCTACCCACTCTGAAGGGTTTTATGGCTTTTCCCTCGGGGATCTCTACCAGTGAGGCTAGAGTAGCTAGGGCATCTGCGAATCTGTTCTTTTCCCTTGGCAAGTAGTGGAAAGTCACTTCTACGAACTATCCGACCAACTCCTCCATATGGGCATGATACCGCTGAAGATTAGGGTCCACAGTCTTCCATTTGTTGGAGACCGGTTGATGATCGAAGTGAGTCTCTATAAACTTCGAGCTCCTTGACATTCCTTTCTAGGGCAGCTTCTAAACCAGCAATGCAGGCTTCGTACTCGGCAACATTGTTCGTGGCAGGGAAGTTTAACTTAAGGGCTATGGGAGTGTGCTCATCTTTCGGGTTGACCAGTAGCATCCCTACGCCATTTCCTCTTTTGTTAGCAGCTCCATCAAAGAATAGCTGCCATCGGTTCTCAGGCTCAACTACGAAGATCCCTTCATCTGGGAATTGGGGTTCAGGCCCACGGTCCTCATTACTGGGGAAGTTCGCCAGATGGTCTGACAACTCTTGACCCTTGATGGCCTTTCTGGTCACATAGTTAATGTCATACTCAGCTAAGAAGAAGGACCACTTTGCTAGACGCATCGAGAGGGAAGGTTTATCGAAGATGTACTTGATGGGGTCCATTTTTGAGACCAAGTTTACAGGGTGGGCTTGCATGTAGTGTTTCAGCTTACCGACTACCCAGACCAGTCCTGCACAAGTCTTTTCACATGCTAAGTAATTGAGCTCACTTCCCTGCAGCTTCCGGCTGACAAAGTAAATGGCATTTTCTACCCAAGAGTCTTTCTTCTCCTGAGCAAGCATAGCCCCAGTTGCCGTATCAGTGACAGTGAGATAGAGCAGAAGAGGCTTCTGTCTATGTGGGGGGCATAGTACCGGAGGATGTACTAAGTACGGCTTGATCTGGTCAAAGGCATCCTGGCATTCTTCGGTCCACTCTGTGTCTACATTCTTCTTCATGAGCTTGAAGATGGGCTCGCACATAGTGGTCAATTGGTTGACGAAACGGCTGATATACTGCAGTTTGCCCATAAAGCTTTTGACTTCTGTCTGGGTTTGAGGTGGCCTCATGTCCATAATGGCTTTGATCTTTCGGGGGTCGACTTCGATACCTCGCTCCGTGACCATATACCCAAGCACTTTTCCCCTTGTCACTCCGAAGGTGCATTTAGCAGGGTTTAGTCTCATGGAATGTTGTCTTAGCCTCTCGAAGAACTTTCGCAGGTCAACAAAGTGCTGCCCATCCTCGCCTTTGGAGTGAATTATCATGTCGTCGACGTAGACCTCAATATATCCTTGTGGATCATGTCATGAAAAAGCGCGGTCGCTGCCCTTTGATAAGTAGCCCCGGCGTTCTTGAGCCCAAATGGCATTACTGTATAGCAGTAAGTTCCCCACGGTGTGGTGAAGGCTGTCTTTTCTTGGTCTTCTTCGGCCATCTTGATCTGGTTGTAGCCTGCAAAGCCGTCAACGAAGGATTTGACTTCTGTAAGTGCTCCAATTTGAGCTTGTTTGTATTTTCGTTAGAAAATTAACGAAAGTTATAACATTCCTAACAATTCCTAACATTTCTAACATTTCTAACCAAGCAAGGGCAAAGTGGGCATTGTTATTTAAGGATAAACCAAGAAAGGAATCCTAAAAAGCAAAAGAAATTAAAGAAAACCAAAAATAGAAATGGCTGGAACAAAAACTGGCTGCCTAATTTGAATTTTCAAAATAATATTCCTCTTGTCCAAAGCACAAGCAAAGCATTTAATGAACGATTACATTTGAAGTCCTTGTCCGCGCGGATGACTTTGACATTTTCAGAGGGCTATAAATTGAGCCCTCCAGTCTCAAAAATAAGGAAGAAGAACACATTTCCTCAACTGCACTTTGGCGAAAATAGAGAGAAAACAGTGAGAATTCCATAGAATTGTCACCTTTTCTCAACTATTCAACCAAAATCACACTCACTCAAACACTCTCATATTCAAGCCTCAAACACTCTTACATTCAAGCCAAAAACTCCAAAACACAAAGAAGATAGGTATAACCTCCCTCTTCTTACCCTAAATCTCTCATCCATGCATGCATTTTCAAGCTACAAAATGTAGTTCATCCATCTTCTTGCCTTAGATCCAAGAAGATCACCATGGAAGTTCATCTCCATGGATGATCTTCTATAAGGATCAACATTATTTTCAAAGTGTTCTTACTTACTTGCAAAGAAAACACATTTTCAAAACCCTAAAAATCATTTTCATACATCAAATCTCATTTTCAAAGGATAAAATTCCCCTTCCCAAGCAAATGAAGTGCTTAGTCCTAATGTACCCCAAGGATGGTTTGATATAGTTGATTCACCACTAAAATGTCAAGTGATCACTAATCAAAACCTAGGGAAATGGGGACAAGCATGGATGCCAAACCCCCTTTAAAATCACATTTTCCTTCGTGAGAAGTTGCTGTCCAGTAGCAATTTTCTAAGACCCCAGTCCATGGTCTAAATTTTTAGACACAGATAAACTTGGAATTTGGTGTTGACTACAAAACAATTTTTGTAGCCAACATCCAGATATTTCCATACATATTTTTACTTTATTTTTTACGTGAGTAAAACTCCCTTTTTCAAATTTTCTTTCAAAGGTCAGTTCATCAGTTTCTGGAAATCCAGATCTCATATCTGAGATTTCCAGAAGGTTTTGACCCCTCAAATCTTCTCCAAAATGGAAAATTCTTTCGTAGAGATCTCATTTGAGTTGTCTGGAACAACTTTCATTCTCTGAGTTTCTCCAGATTATGAAGTTTTAAGGCCCTTGAATCCATTTTAAAATCAGGTGTCTACTGTCTTTTTTCATTCTGGCAGAAGTGTTTTTCAACTTCAAAAGGTCTTTTGAGTACCAAATCTCAACCCAAAAATCATCCAAAAAATCATGGGATATGTCCAAAGTCTTATAAAGAATTCCTTATTTTTACTTTTCTGAGTTTCAACTTATTTTGGCCAAAACACACACACACACACACACACAAATGGTTTTTAAGCTTGGAAGACTCGTTTCACGAGGCATTCCGGGTGCACACTAACGTCCTTCCCGGCGTGTAACATGACCTCCGAACCCAAATCTCTAATCTCGGGCATTTTTCAAAGTTTTGGCCCTTAAAACAAAAAACGGCGTGGCGACTCCGTCTTTTTCCGGTCTTTTTTCGATTGGTTTTTCAAAGAAACGCAAAATCGAATTTTCCCGCGAAATTGGAATTTCAACATCGTCACAGTGGCGACTCCGCTGGGGACAATCAGCTTTTTCTAAAAAAAAATGATGATATTTGGTATATTGGTGGAAACCATTAAACCTCCCGTTATCGCCTCCTAACACGAGTCGGGGATAAATTGTGGTTTAACAATCCCACGTACCGGTATCATTGTTTTCAAAAAAAAAAAGCTTTTGAGGGTCAAGCTTCCGTCCCGGCATTTAAAAATCATTTGTTGTGTGTGTTGATTTTTGCACATTTTCGTGTTGTTTTGGCCGCCTCGGAAAGAGTCAAAATTTTGACTGTCGGAATCATGTCCCTAACTGTCGGAATTTTTGTGCTTATGTGTTCATTAAATTTCAAAAAAAAAATTTCAAAAAAAAAAAAGAAATTTTTTTTAAAAAAAATCATGCATCATATTTTTAAGACACATAAAAAATTTCTATTTTACTCAGAAAAAGAAGATAGACTGCTTGCACACTACGCGCACGTGACCTTACACTGCACACTACGTCCCTAACCCGGGGAAATCCTTGTCGCGGCCCGTTTGGTCTTATTACGCCTCTCGGTGCAAGCACAGGACTACCCAAACATCCCATGGAGCCTCGTGTCGACCATGCACTTGTCCGTGACACACTTTGTCCGAGACCCGATTGGTTTTTAGTTTGGTTTGTGTCATGCCCTGTCTGTGTATAGACCTTTCCTTTCAAGCCTTTGTCGCCATACTGACTCAATATCTTTCGGGGACCCTAATCAGTCGAAGTCATGCTGGTTTTCCGCCGCAGACTTTGACCAAGATATTGACCGACGCCTTGACTTCGGCTCTGACTGGCACAAATTATACACTGACTCCCAGCATTGACACTGAGTCATCAAGGATTAATGGTTATTCCATGCCTAATTACGACCTAATTGACGACAAATCAAGATCAATCGTGGACATTTATCAGTCCAAATCATGCCGACTTTTCGTCGAGCCCTCGGACATGATCTTGACTTTTGACGTCAGCTTTGTCCGTAATTTACATCGAATGCTCGTTAAGACTCGATTACCCGCCAGACTTTTAGGATCGTTTTTCTTTCGGTCGGTGGGACCCGCTTGCCCTATAGGACCCTCGCCCGGGGCTGTCCACCCTGGGAGGTCGAAATACAGGTGGAATACGAGGGGCTTATAGACGTAGTGACGGGGCCCACTGATCCAGGATCCAGAGTAGTTTGCGAAAAAGAAGAGCAATCTTTTCCAACCAATTAGGTTAATAAAACATGTTTTAAGTAAACGTGAACAAATAACTGCATGTTGCATGAGCCCAAAGCCCAAACACTTACCCTCCTTCAATTCCAGACATCTGAACCCTCGTGCCTTTTCCCCCGCAGCTCCTCACAAAGGTTGGTTCCGGACACCGGGTCACCGTTTGATTAGTTGGGAAGAGTCAAGCGCGTCATCAGCTTCACCGTTTGTTTCGACTCCGGTTTCGTAATGTCCGCATCGCCCGGTAATGATGGGGATAACGTCACTCCGCCTCCCGGACCCCTCGCATGTAACAGCAAAGTGGAATCGCCAGCGTAACAAATGAGGTTACGAAAGGAAGCACAACTGAATAGCCTTATGGAGGCTATCAAAAGCCATGGTTTGGCCGCCCTCAATCCCGATGGCACCTTCACCGTGGAAGAAGACGAGGATGCCAATCCCACTCTCGCCGCCCGATTACTCCAGGGATGCCACCACCCACCTCCTATGGTACCATTACAAGAACCCATACTCCTCGATCTTCGGCCGCCCGGCTCCCAACCACGGACCACTGGATCCATGCAGCCCGATGGCACAAATCGGTGGGGGCAAAATCAGTACGGAATGTCTTCTCATGGTTGGGGCTATCTCGAATGCCACGCCTAATCGGGATCCCGCCACAGCTTGGAACCGATCAATCCGGCCTTCACAAAGAACAGCTCAAAGGGCCACAACAACAGCTCGGCATGCCTCAATGCTCGCCAGGAGCCCCTCCTCGTAGTAATGTTAGCTCACTGCTCCTCCCATAGCTTTCACAAACCCATTTCTCACTCGGGGTTCGATGGGTTACCAAACCTCCATCACGGTTTCATCGAATCACCAGACCGCAGTACCCCGAGTTATACACCATCGCCTCACCCGGCCATGCAATTCAAGTGGGGACAAGCGGCCGTACCTAAGCCTACTTATGGGCCCCACTGAAATCCAAGCTATCCGGCTACAGCAGGACTACCTCCACCCACTTTGCCGGTTGAAAACCCACAACAAGCCGCAAGGTTCTATCCTTTTGCTCAGGGTCCTATTCATGCTCCCCAGGGTAACTCAGCCCAAGGACAGGTTTTCACCTACGTCCCCGGACCGGCCATTCCATCCACCAGTTTGCCTCCAGTGGTAACCCCCCTCTCCGGTTCAAATGCCACGGCTCCGCCACAAGACCCTCATCTGGCCTGGTTCATGGAACAACACAAAGAAATGAAAGCGCGAATCGCGAGTTGATCGCCAAGAAGCCCGCTCTCCGGCCCTGCACCCGAACTCCATTGTTCCCCTACCCCACAAATTTGTTATGCCGAATCTGGACCTCTTTGATGGGACTGTATGCCCGAAAACTCATCTGGACACGTATACCTTGGCGATGAAGGCCAAAGGATGCACCAATCGCCAGCTGGGCCGACTATTTCGCCTATCTTTGAAATCCAAAGTGCCTTAAAATGGTTCTTTCGTTTGAAACCCGGGCCGTAACTACGTGGGACCAGATCACCGGTGCCTTCACGAGAAGTACAAGGCCAACTTGGAGTGGGAAACAAATAGAGTTGACCTACAAACAACAAGCGCATCCCGATGAGAATGTTGGGGACTTCTACAAGCGGTGGAATCTCGAAACTCGGTGAAATGGCCATCCCTCCTTCCGAAGAGGAACAAGCTGGACATCTTCCAGTCATGCCCGAAACCACATCTCGAGAGCCTCCCTCGGTCACTTCCCGTACTCGACTTACGGGCCATGGTTAACTCCGCAGCCTAAGTTTGAAAAGGCTTACAATCGCAACCGGCCGCCGCACTCGCTACGTATATCGGGCTCCTCCCGCAAACACGCCCTGCTCCCGCTAAAGGCAAAGAGATGATTAACTATGCGGGACAGGAATGTAATAACACAACTTCTTTTACTCCCGGAAAACCAGCCCGAGCCTGCACCACGGGTCATGAACCTCGAAAACTTTGGAATGCCTCTGAATGACATCTTTAGGGGACTGGTGAAAGAAGGCTTGCTGCGGCCTTTGGAGAATTTCCAACCCAGGAATCCAAACGCTCCTGTGGATACCTCAAAGTATTGCGCTTTTCATCAAGCCCACGGACATCTGACTGACAACTGCTTCACTCTGAAAAAGGCAATCCAGGGATTGATAGAGCAAGGAAAGTTGGAAGGCCCCGAAGGGCCTAATACAGTCAAAAATCCTCTGCCAAGGAACCATAATCAGGTGAATATGATTGAATGCGGGGAACCTTCGCATGCCCAGGAAGATGCCGATGAAGGTTCCCAAATACCCATGTCCAACCTTGTCGAGGATCCTGAATTCGGATTCCCTCTCAGCCTTGAGGATATTGAACGAATCAACCCATCTTGGTCTCATGTCAGAAACTTCCTGCAAGAATACGAGGCCCACTATTTCTCGGATGAAGGGAAAACCGATACTGAAGAACTGGGGCTGTTCCGGTCAAAACATGGAAGAACCATTTACACAAGATGGTTAGAACAATCAAGAAGAATCGAGCAAGAAAGCTTCCGGCGAGCGCCTGTACTGGGGCTTATCAGCAAAGAGGCCGAGGAGCATCTGGAGCTAGTACACTTCTGCAAGTCGGCTTTGGGAAAGGCCGAATATGATCCCGAGAACAGCGAAGAATCGGAAGAGGAGGACTCCTTCTACATCCTACCGGGAGTCAAATACGTGCCACCCCCTCTCACTCTTCCCCCGCAGTTTCTGGGAGGAGAAGCCGAATCGCAATTATCACTTCCGGGAATGGGAGCATATGACAATTTCTGCGGCTGCACGCACCCATATTCCCCTAACGGGTTTGATCGGCGTTCCCTCTCAGCCGAAATCCCGGTAGTATGGGAAGATGATTCCGATGACAGCGATGACGATGATGATGACGAGAGCGAAGAGTCAACTGAGGCCCCAGATCCTGAAACAATCTGGAGCAATCATGCCAGAAATGAGCCCATGGGAGCCAGACACAATGGTTGGTTGTCAGCAAGCGACGACGAAAAAGCTTCGGAAGACGAATATGAAACCGAGGATATGAAAGCCATGAAATTTCCTGGGGCCGAGTATGTGGAGGTCATAGAATTCAACACTGCCTACCATGCTTTGGGGAAAGGATTCTCAGACATCCGATCCAAGCGGATAGTTGAAGATTTGCTAGAAAGAGGGAGACTGACTCCCATTCTCCCCAATGAGAAAATAACCATGGTCAGATCAAATCCGCCCAAAAGCAAAGTAACGATCCTTATCAGGGTTACCCAAGAAGAGGTCACCTTCCCCGAATGTATGTCAGCTCTCAGAGAAGTCCTGGAAATCGGCATGATACCGGATGCGCCTCCCACACAGAGTGCTATAATCATTTCCAGCTCTGAGTATTACAGAAAGGAACCAGAATGGTTGCACTATACCGGGGATGAGATCGAAAAGCCGCCGAGCCCTTACAATAGCGACTCTTGTTGTATGATAACTATGAGCAAGGCAGACTATGGGAGCGAATCGGAGGACGCCCTAGATCTGTGGGCCATCCAGGGGGCACAAAGACAATCCCGCACTCAAAAGCCTCGTGACTTGGGAAGCGGTTATAAGGGCCGCCCAGAAGGAGCCAAGATACCAGCCCTCACCGTTGCTAGACTCCGTCGTAACCAAAGTGGCCGATAGCCAAAAAGGCTCCCCGTTGACCTTAGCGGCGTTGAAGAAATCTAGTCAAGAAGCAACCGATGAGGAAGTTAACCCGTTGACCCGATCAGGGCAAATCTTCCAAGGGAATCCCAAGGCGATAAGAAGGCCACAGATCAAGCACCCCGAGGAGAACCGCCGCCCTATGCTAAGACACCAAGCTCCCGACCCCGAAAAAGAGGATCCCGTGCTCACCCAGTTGAAGCAAACACATGCCAACATATCTCTATAGTCCCTGCTCACCTCATCCTATCCCCACAAGCTAAAGCTGGAAGAAAGCCTGGCTCGCACCTTGGTCCCTATTGATGCTACTCCCGATGACGTGGTACAGCTGATTGGAAACATCCACTACGGGAACATAATCACTTTCACAGATCTCGACCTCCCTCAATTTGGGGCTGATCATAACGAGCCTCTCTTCATCACAGTCCAATTGGATGAACGACGCCTCCTCGGGTCCTCGGTCGACAATGGGTCCGGAATGAATATCCTTCCCAAGAAAGATCATGAGCCCGCTTGATATCAAGACTACAGACTTGAAGCCCTCCTCCCTCACAGCCAAAGCTTATGACTCGACGTCTCAAGCTCCTCGAGTCGCTACTTTGGACCTCTGGTTTGGCCGTAAATTGATACTGTGGAATTCCGTGTTATTGACATCCCGATCACTTTTAATGCCTTATCGGGAAGACCTTGGCCGCATCAGTCTAGGGGGTCTCCTCAAGCCTCCACCAAAGGTGTGAAATTCGTCTCGAATGGGGACCTCGACAACCATTTATGGGGATTTAGTCACCTCGAGGGCACGGATACAGGTGGAATACCTATTCTGGAAATCAAACATGACGAGGAAGGCCTCATGCTAACAGGATTCACAGTCGAACCTCCAAAGGCCCAAGTTTGCAACATAGATCTGACAATCACCCGGGATAAAATCCCTTCGGTCTTGAAAATGATGAGAAAGATGAGCTATCTACCTGGCCTCGGTCTGGGGAAGCACCAACAAGGAACTCACAAACTCATCGAGGTGAAAGGACAGAAAACTCGCCACGGCCCGGGATATGAGGCCTCCTCGGTGGACACCGCAAAAGGAAAAGGATTTGGAGCTATCACAGAAGGGTCCCGGCCGACGACCCTAAAACTCTTCCTTTCGCCCCTAATTTGGCCGACTACTTCGTAAAGGGTCCCACACAACCGGGTAACATCACAGAGCCCACTCCTACAGAAGGGTGGCCGAAGCTACAGGATAGCCTCAACAAGTTCAGGGGAGCCAAAGCTAACCCGGTCCGTAGAATGTTCCTGGACCTACCCAAGATACCCGGGGCTACCACTACCATAAAGAGTGAGTACACTTTCAAAGGCGTGCCAAGCCTAGTGGAACAGTTCGAGAAGCTCACAACCACAATTCCTACTGCCCAGGAAGGTCCGAAGCCTGAGTTTGAATTGACAGTGCCGAAAGCCAAAGCCACGTAAGTCTTTTCGATGATTGGGATGGTCCGATCATGCAGCGCTTGTTCGGGAAGAGATCCAGGTGGGACCCGATTGATTTCAGCTCGGTCAAAGAAATGGTAGCAATGATCGAGGAAGGAGCACAGTACAATTCCCGAGTCATGACGCCCCTGACAGCGATGCCGTTGAAGAATCGGGAAACTCTCTCAGGCCCGTCCGCAACCAAAGAACAAATGACCACCAAGCCTGGATTGGTCTCCCATCCCTTTGTGTCAATCTAGGAAAAGTCCTCCGAGTCTTTCATTGTTAAGGTCGAGTCTCTAGAGTCGTCCGACGGCCCTACGCCTGAAGACTACGAGTCTGTAGCAAATGTTGTATTTCCTTTCGTTCCTAATGAAATGACGAACCTTTCTGAGTATCCATTGATTGCCACTTTAATTAATGATGAATTAATTAATAAAAAAACATTTAATAATAATTCATTAGATAAAGAAGCAGACACATTAAAAAAAAAAAGAACAAAAATCTTTAAGCAGGTTGTTCGGAAAGAGGAAAATCGAGCCCAAGCTGCCGAAGAGATTTTGACAAGTGTGAATCTGGGAACTGCGGAAGAGCCTAAAGAGACGTAGATTGGTGATTTCTTCGAAGGAACTGGAAAGGATGCCTTACGAAATCCCACAAGGTCCTCAACTCAAGGGAAGTAGCCCTCTTCATTAAAGAAAACATCATATGCCGATACGGGTTGCCAGCCGAAATCATCTCAGATAATGGATCCCACTTCGAAGGGGAATGTGAAAGGCCAGCCGCGTAATTCGAATAACCCGTCACAAGTCATCTCCTTACAGGCCCCAAACCAACGGAGCCGTCGAGGCAAAGAAACAAGACTGGAAAACATCATCCGGAAAATGGCCGTCCGAGGTCGAGATTGGCCCGAGAAGCTACACTGGCACTCGGGGATAGAACATCGCCGAACGGCAACTGGGGAAACACCGTTTGCCCTCACATACGGAATGGAAGCCGTGCTCTCAATCGAATTGGAAATCCCCTCACTCCGTGTGCTGTTGGAAAGCCAGATCAACGAGGTCTAATGGCTCCAAAGTCGCCATGATGAATTGGCCCTACTAGATGAACGCCGATTGAAGGCCATGGAACACATCCGAGCCTACCAAGGGAGAATGGACAGAGCCTTCGACAAGAAAGTAAAGCATCGGGAGATCCGAGAAGGTGATCTCGTTTTGAAAGAAAAGCCCCCGGTCCGTGTCAACCCGCTTGGCAAATGGGAGCCTGTCTGGGTCGGGCCATACATCGTCCAAAAGATCTTCTCCGGAGGAGCCATGCAACTTGCAGACCTCGACGGGAATCCCTTTGTACACCCAGTGAATGGTGACAAGCTGCGCAGATACTACGCGTAAAACAAAAAAAAAAAGAAACAAAGAAAAAAAGAGAAGACAAAGAGTGCTAAAAGAGTAATGCCCAACTAGGTTGAAAACCCGAAAAGGGCGGCCTAGGTAAAAACAGTGGTTATACCAAAAAAAAAAAAAGAGAAATAAAAAAAAACCAGGTTGAACTACGAAGACCTGAGCTCCTCAAAATGAGGGGAACGTAGGCAGCCGGAAACGGTTCGGTCTAAAGCACAAATAAAAGTCAAAATCTGACATCAATACACTGATCAGACCATGAAAGCGTCTCGAAAAACTCTGAAGCAATTCAAATATTCATTACAAGTTAAAAACTTTTTGATGAGTCTAAGCCCGATTCATTCCTACAACTGGCAACCTGCTAAAAGAAACTAAAATACATAATCAAACTAATGTGTCTGCTACGGCAAGAAAGCGATACTCAGAAAACTCGAGGTCACTCTAAACTGCTCGTACTGGCATCCCCCCTCTTTTTCCCCCTTCGAGTCTTCTTCTTCTGAACAGGAAAAATGTCGGTCTTCCTCCTACCGAGCCCTGGTATAGGAACAGGATCTATCAGAACAGCCTCTGTCAGGGCCTTGGTAGCCCTAGCGTCATCTCTCATCTCCTGTAGCCTAGCTGGTAGCATAGGAGTCCTCCTCTCCTGCCTCTTGACATAAGCTTCATAATCGGTCACCACATCTCCGCTCCCGTCATGAGGGTTGGCCCTCGCCTCGGCCCTCCTCCTCTCGGAAACCGCCGGGTCCTCCGCACCCACAATGGCCTCACGCCGTCTCAAAATAGCCACCGAGTCTCTCCAAATGCCTCTCGTACCAATCCAGGTACCAAGTGGTCAAGAACACAGGTCTCGGACGCCTGAGGATAACCCGAGGAGGAAAGACGTCATACCTCCATGCTCGAGAAAGAAAGGAAAACACCGAAGGATCATCCATAGAAATAGGAGCCACCACCCTGGTGGCTATATCATCAAAGTCCTCCAAAGGAACCTGCTCCAAGCCGAACTGTCTCAGAACCAAAGACGGAATGTAAAAGCTGGACTGAGAAAGCCCCGGAAGCATAACCACGGGAGATCCGTCCTGAAGTACCCTCCGAGTCTCCACCTGCCAACAAGGCACTGACCATCTAATATCTTCTGTCTGGCGACCAGCCATCCAACGCTCCCATGAGCCCTGATCATCAAAATCTACAGCAACCCCTCTCCTGGCAAATGTCCAAGGCTTGATCATATCAGGAGTTTCCCGAAGAATCCCCAAGCGCTCCATCAGCCACAGAGTCAAGAGGAACGGGCTGCCCCCGTGCATATACCGTCTCCCAGTAGCCAGCCTATCGAGAGCATGAAAAGTCTCCCCCAGGATCAGAGGTACAACATCTCTGCCCAAGCGACAATGAACGACTACATCCAGCAGGGACCGATGACAGATCCCAAAAGAATAGACCATGAACAAGGTCCCGAACATGCAAAGTGCAAAGGCATCCCAATAGGCATCGTCAAGCAAGCCTAAGCCCCTAAATCTATCAGGGAGACCGGAAATATCAAAGTGATCGGGACTACAGATCATACCTTGTGCTTCCTCCGGGGAAAGATGAAGGAGGTTGCACAATCTATCAACAAAAGAGGCCCCTCCGGGCAAAGGAACCGCAATCTCTTCCACCTCCGGACCGCCAAGCAAAGCCCGAAATTCTTCCACGGTCGGAACAACCTCGTTGTAAGAAAAGCAAAAAACATGCCTTCTAGTATCCCAAAATGATGAAGAAGTTCTCAAAAGCTCATAATCCGGAACCAATTCTTTGAGGGACCATAAACACTTCACCTTGTACCTTTCTTCAAAGAATGACCTCCTCTCATGCATAATCTCCCGGGACCAATCCTTGAATTTGTTGAAGAATGACATTTGGGATTCTTGGGACAATTTTGATGGAGTTTTTCTAAGGTTTTCCATGGATTTTCTCTCCTTCTCCCCGAAAATGGCTGTTTGAACTGGTGGTTGAAGAAGATATTTGAATTTGAAATAAAGTGAGACCAGATCTGAAGCAAAATTAAAGGACAATGTCAGATGCAGGTCCTGTCCGCGCGGACATGATTGTCTCCCATCAAAAAAATCTTTGCAACAGTCCAAACTGCTGTACCAAAGGAATATTTTGTCCCAGCCAAAGCCTGTCCAAACCAGTTCATACACCAAACATCTACACCTTTGCCAAAAAACCTAGGCTCATGCAACATTGCATTCATACAGCATTGCATTCAAAAAAAAAATAAATAAAATGACAATAATCCTAGATTATTACATTCCAAAAAAAAAAGGGCAAAAAAAAAAAGAGAAAAGCAAAAAAAAAATGTGCATAAAAATAAACTGTATCTGTCTAAATACAGTCTCAGAAATCAATCTCAAAAAATCAGTCTCGAAGGATCATCAGTCAGAGTCCTCGGTGGCTGGGCCTTCCCCCCGGTCCCTCTTGCGGCTCGGGCCCGCCTCCTCTGTAGCCATAAAGATCTCAGGCTCGTAATCATCGCCCGTCCCCCGAAGAAGGCTCGTCAGGACCAACCGGCACGCTCTGATACGGCAAGCCAAGATCCGCAAAGAAATCATATCCGAAGGTGAAGGCGTCAGACTCCTGGACGTGCGAAGAAGATCCACCATGCTGCCAGACGTGTCCCTGCCCGTAAGGATCTCCGAGAATGACGTGGTCCGAAGGTAGTACCACGCGGGGGTCAAGGAGAGGAGAAAGAGGAGTCTCGGAGGAAGTCTCTGAAGGAATAGGGGAAGCCTCCCGCCTGACAGGCGCCGGCTGTGGTCGCCTCGCTCTAGCCCGAGGGGCTCCACAAGCCACCATCCTCCTGATGAATCTCTTAGCCCCTATCACCTGCTTCGTCAGCTTCTCCACGACCACCTCCGGAAACTGCACGAAAGCAAAAGCGTCAGAAAAGGTTGAAGCAAAAAAATGATGACAGGAAAGAAAAGAAAAGACAGAAGCAAAAAAAAAAAGAGGTGGGAAGGAAAAGCCATACCTTCATACCCGGACGAGGTCGGAAAGCTCGTGGAAGCCGCTCAGGCTGAGGGATCTGCACCCTCAATCGGACCCCATCCTGGACATATGAAAATTCCATCCGAGGGTACCGCGGGACCCCTAACCCCTCTCTATCCAGAACCTGGGGCGTCCTCAGCCTCCTCAAGACAAATACTGGATACGGCTCGATCGCCACGAATGCCGAGAAGTGCTGGCCGCCCCGGTAATCATCCCAGGTCACAGATCTCTCACTAGGATACATCATGTCGGCGGGAGGCTCCACCGGTGTCATCAAAGGCGAATTCATGCCATGCTGGCACGTCACCCTCTCCCCCAGATAATAGGCGTCGCAAGTCAAGCCCCTCAAAATCCTCCGCTGCACGGTCCAAATCTCAGCGCCCTTCAGCTGCGCCACGTCGAAACGATCCCAGGGATAGAATATCATCTCCTCATCCGTCTCAGCCCTCGTCAAAGAAAGGCAATCCGAGTACCTGAGGGTCGTGCGCCTCCTAGAACCTTTCTTCTCTCGGGCATGCTTGGACCAGGAGCGCATGGCCGGATATGCCCCGATATACTCCGCCGACTGCCGCCACATCGTGACGTGGAAGAACTCACAAAAACCATGCCTGCAAAAGATAAAGTCGATTAAGTGCGGAAAATAATGCGTGCTTAAAGGAAAAGGGAAAGCAAAAAAAGATAGCTTATACCTCCAGAGCAAACTCGAAGTAGTAGAAGGAGCTCACAGCCTTCCGGCTGTATCTATCAAGAGCAAAGTAAAGCTCTGCCAGCCCGGCCTCTCCCCAAGAGACCTCTCCAGCCATCCCCACATCCTCCAAACTCCTCAGCAAAGCAAACACCGCCGTCCCCTCGGCGTGTCCAAAAAGAGTGCTCGAAAAAGCAAACCATAAAAAGGCCCTAGCAATCTGCTCAGTGCCTATCCTCTCATCCCCAGCCTCGTAGCTCCCGATGATCTCCACAATCTTCCCATAAACCACGGCATACTCCATCCCCATCCCCTTTTTGGGAATGGGGGTAAAGCCCAGAAGAGCCTGCAGGTCCACGTCGCTGTAGCCGTCCCGCCACTCAATGCTGCGTCCATTGAAGGACAGACCCGTGATCGCAGCGTAGTCGGAAGGCGTAACCGTAGCCTCGCCCCAGAAGAAGTGAAATGTGTGGGTCGCATCCCACCAATGCTGCGCCAAAGCAAACATCAGGCCCTTGCTCTTAGGGAACTTAACCAACCCCCTCAAGCACTCAATGAACTCGTATAGCCCGGTCTCAACAACAATCTGTCTCGGACTCATCAAAGCTCATCGGCCCGCAATCGGAAGCCGGTCCCACAGGTCAACTACAGACTCCACTGATCCTCGAGTCTTCATCTTATTCAGCTGCTCCGTCACGTAGTTGTTTCCGCCCTGCAATAAAAAAAAAAAGAGAAAATGTCAAAAAAAAATTGCATTTAAATAAAAGAAAGCATATACATGCATCATGCAACACAAAGTTTTGAAGAAAATTCGGCAGCATAACAGCATGCAATGAACCTAGCCCCATTTTTCTTGCACAAGAGAAAGCAGTTTTCACCAAATCCCAATCAACATTCATTCATACATGAAGAAAAAATTCATACAAGGAGTCAACGGAAGCAAAAACTCCGTCTCATTTTTCATAAAATAACATGCGGAAGTAAAAACTCCGTCCCATTTTTCATGAAATAGCATACATAAACAATCTTTTAAATCATTCATTCAATCAAAGGGGAACGAAAGATTCGTCCCACTTTTCATAGAAAATCACATTCTCAAAAAAAAAGAATGCATTCACAAAAAAAAAAAAATGCACACATTCATGTCAACATTGCAACAAAAAAAAAAGGGGTCCGTCCCAATTTCGGGAAATTTTCATAGTCTCATATTTCAAAAAAAAAATTTGGCAAAAATGCCCATTCTTTTTTCAAGTAAAATGCATTACCCATATACTCATTGCAAAATGCACAACATCAAAAATCCAATTTCAGTGTCAAGAACACAATTTTTCGAAATTCAAGTCATAATTTTCGAATTTTTCATTGAAATTTTCGGATACAAAAAAAAATGGCAAAATGCCAATTCTTTTTTCAAACAAAATGCACATTTGGGTTACCCACAAATTCATTACAACATGCAAAGCATCAAAATCAAAATCCAAGGCCAAGAACATCAATCATTCGAAATTCAAAAAAAAAAAAAATCAAAAATCACCAAAAAATCAACTTCAAACAAAAAATCAACAAAGGGATCAAAAGGATTCGAAGTATACCGTGCGAAGACTCGGATCAGTGGCCCAATGTTGCCACGCATCGGGGTAATGCTCCTCCGCAATCGATTGCGAAAGAGAATAGTGCCTCCTCATTCGGACAAGCTCCAATCGCCTCTCCGCTACCGGACCACGTCCTTGGCCTTGAATGGCTACTCCCGCGTGTTCCATTGCTCGAAAAATCAAAGAAAACGGAGGATTTTCGAAGCTTTTTTGGCCTTCAATGGTTTCTCCCTCGTCTCTCCTCGTAATTTGCAGAAAACTGGTGAGGAAGAAGAAGGGAGGGGGCGGCCCTCATTTAAAACAGCCTGGGAATTCAACCCTATCCGCGCGGATGGGTTTGTAAGGGTCAAAAAGACCCTTTTGCCCTTTAAAAATCCAGGACTCTGCAGTTTAATCCTCAACTTAACCAAAGTTAACCCCCTTTCAAAGGAACCCCCACGGCAGTAAAACGCAAGGCCGATCTCCCCGAGAAACATAACGGAATCCCGTTTCTTTCATCAAAATCATCAACGGCAGTAAAACGTAAGACCGATTTCTCCGAGAAAGATAACGAGATCCCGTATCTTTCATCAAAATCATTCCCCGGCAGTAAAACGTAAGTCCGATCTCCCCGAGAAAGATAACGAGATCCCGTATCTTTCATCAAAATTATTCCCCGGCAGTAAAACGTAAGACCGATTTCCCCGACGAATACGTCTGATTTTTCCCCAGCAAAGGCTAACAAAATCTCCAGCAAAGTTAACGGAATCCCAAAAACCCAACGGAATCTCGAGCAGATTTCGAACTACGATAGGGCTTGATTCCCACTAGGGATACGTAGGTAGCCTATCTTTAGGTCCAGCTCCTCGACCAAAACGGTCACCCTCTCCTTCGGCAGCAGACAAAGTCCACCGAAAGGCCATTTTAAATCAAGGTCCGAGGCACCTAAAACGCCATCATCACCAAGGTCCGAGGCACCTAAAGAGCCATCATCATCCAGGTCCGAGGCACCTAAAACGCCATCATCATCAAGGTTCGAGGCACCTAAAACGCCATCTTCAAGGTTCGAGGCACCTAAAACGCCATCATCAAGGTTCGAGGCACCTAAAACGCCATCATCTCTAGGGTCAAAGACCCGAACTACGACTGGCTTGATTCCTCTTAAGGATACGTAGGTAGCCTATCATTAGGTTCAGCCATCCGACCGAAAATGGTCATTCCTATCCCCAGCAGAGCGGATAGCCATCAGACCAAAAATGGTCACTCCTATCCCCAGCAGAGCGGATAGCCCTCAGACCAAAAATGGTCATCTCCTATCCCCAGCAGAGCGAATATACAATTTCAGCCATCCGACCGAAAATGGTCATTCCTATCCCCAGCAGAGCGGATAGCCATCAGACCAAAATGGTCATTCCTATCCCCAGCAGAGCGGATAGCCATCAGACCAAAATGGTCATCTCTTATCCCCAGCAGAGTTTCTCTCCAGCATCCGACTGCAGAGCTCGCTTTTCAAGGTTCGAGGCACCTAAAACGCCATCATCTCCAGGGTCAAAGACCCGAACTACGGCCGGCTTGATTCCTCTTAAGGATACGTAGGTAGCCTATTAAATAGGTTCAGCCACTCGATCACTTGATTATCCTACCAAATATGGAGCCTTACTCTTATCGACGACCCCGCTTCCTTCGAAAGCGCCATCGCCGAGGGGCTACTGTAAGTGCTCCAATTTGAGCTTGTTTGTATTTTCGTTAGAAAATTAACGAAAGTTATAACATTCCTAACAATTCCTAACATTCCTAACATTTCTAATCAAGCAAGGGCAAAGTGGGCATTGTTATTTAAGGATAAACCAAGAAAGGAATCATAAAAAGCAAAAGAAATTAAAGAAAACCAAAAATAGAAATGGCTGGAACAAAAACTGGCTGCCTAATTTGAATTTTCAAAATAATATTCCTCTTGTCCAAAGCCTGAAGCAGCATTTAATGAACAGTGCACGCTGAAGACCTTGTCCGCGCGGATGACTTTGACATTTTCAGAGGGCTATAAATTGAGCTCTCTAGTCTCAAAAATAAGGAAGAAGAACACATTTCCTCAACTGCAATTTGGCAAAAATAGAGAGAAAACAGTGAGAATTCCATAGAATTGTCACCTTTTTCTCAACTATTCAACCAAAATCACACTCACTCAAACACTCTCATATTCAAGCCTCAAACACTCTTACATTCAAGCCAAAAACTCCAAAACACAAAGAAGATAGGTATAACCTCCCTCTTCTTACCCTAAATCTCTCATCCATGCATGCATTTTCAAGCTACAAAATGTAGTTCATCCATCTTCTTGCCTTAGATCCAAGAAGATTACCATGGAAGTTCATCTCCATGGATGATCTTCTATAAGGATCAACATTATTTTCAAAGTGTTCTTACTTACTTGCAAAGAAAACACATTTTCAAAACCCTAAAAATCATTTTCATACATCAAATCTCATTTTCAAAGGATAAAATTCCCCTTCCCAAGCAAATGAAGTGCTTAGTCCTAATGTACCCCAAGGATGGTTTGATATAGTTGATTCACCACTAAAATGTCAAGTGATCACTAATCAAAACCTAGGGAAATGGGGACAAGCATGGATGCCAAACCCCCTTTAAAATCACATTTTCCTTCTTGAGAAGTTGCTGTCCAGTAGCAATTTTCTAAGACCCCAGTCCATGGTCTAAATTTTTGGACACAGATAAACTTGGAATTTGGTGTTGACTACAAAACACTTTTTGTAGCCAACATCCATAGCTTTCCAGAAATATTTTTACTTTATTTTTTGCGTGAGTAAAACTGCCTTTTTCAAATTTTCTTTCAAAGGTCAGTTCATCAGTTTCTGGAAATCCAGATCTCATATCTGAGATTTCCAGAAGGTTTTGACCCCTCAAATCTTCTCCAAAATGGAAAATTCTTTCGTAGAGATCTCATTTGAGGTGTCTGTAACAACTTCCATTCTCTGAGTTTCTCCAGATTATGAAGTTTTAAGGCCCTTGAATCCATTTCAAAATCAGGTGTCTACTGTCTTTTATCATTCTGGCAGAAGTGTTTTTCAACTTCAAAAGGTCTTTTGAGTACCAAATCTCAACCCAAAAATCATCCAAAAAATCATGGGATCTGTCCAAAGTCTTATAAAGAATTCCCAATTTTTACTTTTCTGAGTTTCAACTTATTTTGGCCAAAACACACACACACACCCCCACACACAAATGGTTTTTAAGCTTGGAAGACTCGTTTCACGAGGCATTCCGGGTGCACACTAACGTCCTTCCCGGCGTGTAACATGACCTCCGAACCCAAATCTCTAATCTCGGGCATTTTTCAAAGTTTTGGCCCTTAAAACAAAAAACGGCGTGGCGACTCCGTCTTTTTCCGGTCTTTTTTCGATTGGTTTTTCAAAGAAACGCAAAATCGAATTTTCCCGCGAAATTGGAATTTCAACATCGTCACAACTTCGTAGTTGGCAGTGGAGTCCACCAGGATGTCTATGTTTGGCAAGGGGTAATCGTCTTTGGGGCTGGCCTTGTTCAGATCCCGGAAATCTACACAGCAGCGCACCTTCCCATTGTCCTTGGTTACGGTCACAATATTGGACAACCATGTCGGATATTCGATGACTCTGATGAATCCTACCCGCAGTAGCTTCTCAATTTCTTCTTTGACCTGTAGAGACCATTCTGGCTTGATCTTCCTCAATTTCTGCTTCACTGGCTTAGCATCTGGTGCTAGAGGGATTCTGTGCTCTACTATTGAACTGTATAGCCCCGGCATATCCTTGTACGACCACGCGAAGACGTCCATGTATTCTATGAGCAGATTAACCAGTCTATCCCTTTCAAACCCTTGGAAGAAGCTTCCAATATGTGTCTCTTTAGGTTCCTCGACAGTACCCAAGTTAACACTTGTCAAAACCTCCTCAGCAGCTTGGGCCCGGTTTTCCTCTTTTTCTGTGACCTGCTTAAAAATTTCTTTAATGTATTGTTCGTTTAGTGTGTTTGCATCTTGTTCAAATGATTCATTATTAACTGTTGTTAAGTTTTGAGTTAATTTATCATTTGTTAAGTTGGCAATAAGAGGATACTCAGAAAGATCTGTCATTTCATTCAAAGCAAAGGGAAAGATGACATTGATTACATGTTCATAATCCTCAGGCGTGAGGCCTTCGGATGACTCAGCGGACTGGAATTCAAAGATTCCTGACTCAACTGTATAGACGACAGGGTGTTTGACACGACTGGGTTGAACTGGGTTTTCTCTTTCCTGCTGTTGCCCTGGGGAGTAGCAGTCTTGTCAGCATTCTTCAAAAAGTTGTGCATCCTGTGGACCATCATTTCTTTTGTTGACACCATTCCCGTGGGAGATGCCTGAGTGATCTGGCGCGAGCTCATTTCCAAATCCGACTGCATCCATATGTACCTCCGGGATGGTAGGACCAGTTGTACTTTCAGCATCTGAGAGACAGCTTTCTTCATCACAAAAGTCTTCTAGCTTGTTCACTCTTCTTTCCACCTTTTCCCAAACAGGGGGTTGGGACTGATCTTCAGGGGTAGTAAGAGCCATCACAAACACATTATGCTCATCATGGGTGATGAAGGGTTCTGAAGAGACTTTCATTAACATAGCTTGTTTCACTTCAAACTCGCAATCTTCATAAGTGAGCCTTTCTTCTGTAATCTTGACCATGGTCACTGGCTCGATATCATAAAAGAGAGGTCGGGCTCTGACAACATTAACGAAATCAGTTCCTACTATGGGTCCAAACTGCCCTTCCATGGCGGCGGCATTAATCTGATCTTTCCACTTTCCTTGTAATTCAGCATAAGGAACATTGAATTTCAGGATGTCTATGATCTTTGGATTCCCAAAACTGACTGCATTTGTCTCTCCGAATTCGATCACGTTGACTTGATTGTTAGCAGGAAGAGGATTCTTGACCACATTAGGACCCCGAGGCGGCTCCAGCTTGCCTTCTTCAATCAGGCAAGAGATCAGGAACTTCAGGTAGGTGCAATCATTGGTGTTATGCCCATGATATTTGTGAAAGCGGCAGTGCTTGGTTTCGTCCATCCTGACACTAGGGTTCTTTGGTTTCCAGTTTTCCAAAGGTCTGAAGAGTCCTTCAGCTACCAAACCGTTGAAGACTTTTTCTAGTGGCATTCCGAAATCTTCTGCAGTATAGGAGCGAGGTCTTGGCTTTGCAACGACTTGGCTTGAATTTTGTCCAACCCTCTCATTCTGAATATAATTTACAGCGCCAACCGTTTCTTTTCCTTTTATAGTAACAGCTGTGGCATTTGAAGCGGTGCTTTGTAGCGGTAGGAGTTGGCGCTCGTGGTGGGGCCATGTTGAAGGCATTTTCAAACTTGGTGTCGGCATTTACCATCGCCGGAGGTCGGGATAATAGTAATTGCCAATTTGGACCCTTAGTTGAGGTTTCAAGCAAGGCTGGAAGATTTCCATCCGCTCCTCTTCATTCGGCGGGGTCATCATTTCACTAAGCTTCCAATTCCATCTCTTGTAGAATTCACTTCTTGGCTCATCGGGCGTTGTAGAGTGCCTTGTAGGTCATTCTGCTGGTTTCCCAATTCAAGTTGGCCTTATACTTTTCCGGGAATGCTTCCTTGATCTGGTCCCAGTGGCTCGGGCCTACGGCTTTACATGCGAGGAATCATCTAAGAGCCGAACCCTTTAATGATAGCTGAAAATGGTCGGCCATTTCTGATGTGTACAATCTTTGGCTCTCATGGCAAGCGGGTAGCTTTTAATGTGAGTGCAGGGACAATCGGTGCCATTGAACTTTTCAATCTCGGGCATCCGGAATTTTGGAGGAAGAGGGACAATTTCTTTGGGATCGGTGATACGGTATCTTTTGCCTTTTGGTGCTCAGTTCTCCAAACTTCTCTTGTATGGACTTAACTTGTTCCATCAACCAAGTCATGTTGGGGTCGAGGTGATGGTTTAGGATTGTTCGATTCCAAAGCGGGCTTATCGAGATTTGAGCGGTAGGACAGTGGGTGACACAGTGGTAGCTGGTACCATGGCTTGGGGATCCTTGGAAGGGAAGTAAGTGTAAACTTGGCCTGGCCCTGTGTTTCCATGAGGCTGGCCAGAAGCATAGGAATTAGGCTCGTAGTTGCATAAGTAGGAAAAAGGAGCCTCGTGGGATCCTATTGGCAAGGTTGGGGGTGGAAGATCTGCTGTGGAAGGGCATAGATTGAAAAGGTCACTCGATTGATTCTGAGGCCTAGAAATTGTCTCGGACGGCCCATACTGGGGAGAGGGAGCGAATCCCATAGGGTAGTGCAGAGGCTGCGTTACGGGGATAGCTGTAGCGTTTGTTCTCTGTTGGTAGGGAACAAAGCTGGGTCTTATTTGAGGAAGAGAGGGTGTCGGGACCATGATGGCTTGAGACATTGGGAAGGAATGAAAAGGGACAGTCTTTGGTAATGGATCATATGTGGATGGAGGAGGGCATTGGTTATAGGCTAGGGGAGCTGAGATGGTTACTTCTGGAGTCTCATCTTCTACCATAACCAGGGAACCGTTGGGCTCTACCACTATCTGGACCCCATGACGGCGGAGCGCATCAATGAGCATGGTTTGCTGTTCCTCATGGGCCTTACGACTGTTTTCCAAGGCTAAGGATAGCTCTTCTTCCCTAGTCATCTGGTTACCCAAACCAGTACTATTCTCTGTCAAATCGGCCATTCGATTCTACGGGCCGACAAGGCCGAGGATTCCGGCGAACCGTCCGAGAATTCCCGCACTAACAAGTCGCTGACCCGGTGTTCTCACCCACTTCTTTCTCGCTGCGGGAAAGGGATAGGAGAGGTTTTGACTCGGGGTAGGTGTTTAGGCTGAAGGCTCAAGCAATATGCAAATTAAGAATCTTCCAGTTTACTTAAAACAGTGTCTTTTATTAATTTCTATTTGGTTGGAAAAGGGGTTCTGCCCTTCTTTTTCGCAACTACTCTAGATCCTGGATCAGTGGGTTCCGTCACTACGTCTATAAGCCCCTCGTATTCCACCTGTATTTCGACCTCCCAGGGTGGACAGCCCCGGACGAGGGTCCTATAGGGCACGCGGATCCCATCGACCGATAGAAGAACGCTCCTAATGGGTCTAGCGGGTCATAGGAACTTTTAACGCACGAGCGATGCGAATTATAGTCAAGGCAATACCGGGAAAGTCTCGTCTTTCAACCTTAGCAGAATTTCGGCAGAATTTCGCTTGCGCGATTGACGTTTTGACTTTTCGGTAATGTCCGAGAAGATAATAGGCATGGGTCGGGCGGTAAAAACCGGATGACGCAGTGTCACATTGAACTTCGTTGCCTACGCCGTGCGTGAGTCAAAATCGAAGTCAATGCCAGGTTAAGATCTTGCCAATTTTTCCTTGTCGGAATTTTGGCAGAGCTTCGCTTGAGCGAAAGATCTTTTGGATTTTTGGCATGGACTCGGTCTCGACTCTTACGCATTCCATGCGGGTCAAGGTCAAAGTCAATGTCGGAGTCAAGATTCTACCGATTTTTCCTTGTCGGAATTTCGGCAGAGTTTCACTTGAGCAAAAGATCTTGACTTCCGTTATGGACTAAGGCTTGACCTTTACGGGGACATGCAACTGGGCTATATGACACGGACTAGACCAAAAACCAACCAAAAGTCACGGTTTTTTGAAAACGTGTGACACGGACTGTGCATTGGTCGACATTGGCTGCCATGGGGAGTTTGGGGTGATTCCGTGCGCGCCCGGGAGCATCGTAAGGCTGTCCGTGACTGCAGCTGAAAAACCACCCCGGGTTTAAAGGGACGTGCGTGCAAAGTGTACAGGATATATAAGGTGCGCGTAGTGTGCGGCCTCCTAAAAATATTCCTTTTTGAGTTAAAACAGAGATTTTCATAAATGTGTTTTAAAGGAATGATTTTTCGGGACGGGGGAAAATGCAACAGATAAGGCACGTAAATTTTCTGGGAGCCCCAGTCAGTCTTGGAACTGAATAGCCCCAAGTTGCCAAGGCCGCAGATTAACCTCAATTTTTCCTGGTGGAATTGCTGCGAGGCCGCCGTCGGAATCCAAGGAGGATTGAGCCGTACGACTGCATGGATCAATTTTCCAGGTTCCACTCCTTTGCTATTTCAGGTTGTTTCCCGAACATTTTAGGCACCTTTTAGCCTTGAGAAGGCTTCCTGTTCAAAGTATGCACAATTCTCAAGATGCAAATGATGCAATGCAAGGCAAAGAAAGCAAGCACGATAATTGGAATCCGCGATGGGAGTCTAACCCGCTCAAAGGAAAAAAGCTTTCTTATTATTTTTTTTCGAAAAGGGATACCGGTACGTGGGATTGTTAAACCACCGTTTATCCCAAGCCCCGGGTTAGGGAGCGATACAGGAAGGTTAGTGGTTTCCACCTATATACCGGGTATCGTTTATTTTGAAAATGAAAGCTTTTCTCCTTTGGGATGTCCCCAGCGGAGTCGTCAAACTGTGAATGTGTGCCCGAATTCTAAATTTTTGTTTTAGATCGGATTCACGCGAGTTTGAAAACATCCGGTTTAATTTGAAAAACGGAGTCGCCACGCCATTTTGATTTCCTCAAAACTTTGAAAAAAAAGGATTTTTTAGGGTTCGGAGGTTAAGTTACCCCTTGAGAAGAACGGATCGTCGTTCACCCAAGGTGCCTTGCTGTAGCAAGTCTCCCTAGATTCCATTTTTCGTGCTTGCTTGCGTGCTTTCTTGTGTGCATGTGTTGAAAAGAGAGGGGGGAATGTCCCAAGTTGTCTTCCGGACGTACAAACCATTTAATTGGTTGTCGCTCGGGATTCCTTGGATCTTTATGTGTTCGGGATTTTGATCCCGTCCTCATCTTGGACTTGTGATCATCGCTATTTGACCTTGGGTCTTGCGTGATCGAGAGAAGGACTCTCTTTTATAGTCCAAAATGGGGTTCTTTAGGAAAGGAGTGACCTTAGCCCATCAATCCTACGCCTTGAGACGATTGAGCTTATATGGGAGCTATCGTGCTCGTCTCAAGCGATTATCGGAGATATAGGTTCAAGATTTTATCCCTTTCTAAAGAGATTGTGGCACCTTTAATGGAAGAAACGATGTAAAGATAGGATCTTTACACCGGTCCATTCCGAAGGTTTCTAATGGGGACATGGGGGAATGCATGTAAAAATGACATTTTTAGTGAAAAGATGACATTTTGGGTTGCAAAGGATGCTTTTTGGTTTTAAAGGAATGATTTTTATGCAAAGAATGCATTTTTATGAGGGAAATTAGCATTTAATATGCAAAGGATGCACAAAGATTACAAAAGGATGCTAGTTCAAGATAAAGTAATGACTTTTAATGCAAAGGATGCATGAAAATGGGTTTTAGGGTGCAAAGGATGCAATTTGAATATAAAGATATAATTTTTATGTGCAAAGGATGCATTTGGAATATAAAGATTGCATTTTTATGAGCAAAGGATGCATAAAGATGACATTTTTATGTAAAAAAGGGATTTTTAGGTGCAAAGGATGCACCTTTGAATATAAAGATTACATCTTTAAGAACAAATGATGCTTATTTCATGCAAAAGATGCAAAGGGAAAGGGGGTATGATTGATATGAATAAAGATAGGATCTTTAACAACAAATACCAAGTCCCAAGCAATATGATGACAATATATGAATGCAATGAGCAATTAAATCACATAGAGCAAGTATAATGCAAGGTAAGGGAGTGAGAGGTTACCAATGGTGGTGACCTCTTCTTCTTTGGATCTTGCCTAGTGGATGGACCAACTTGGAAGGCTTCAAGGAGGAGGGGGGTGGCTTCTTGGCACTCTTCACCTTCTTGGAATTTCGTAGCAGTGTTTAGAGAGCTTTTGGGACTGAATATGGTGTGTTGTTGTTGAAAAATGGGAAGAGGAGGGCTCTATTTATAGGCAGTCTGGATAAGGCTAATGAGGCCGTGCGGCTAGGAGTTCTTGGCTAATGCAGCCGTGCGGCATTATCCTGTATGACTCAGCATGTTTCTAGAATCATGCAAGGTGGCACTTCTAGAAGGATGCCAAATACAATTAAAACGTGCCTTTTTAATTTAGAGCAGTCCCTTCATTCCTCGGAAGGTTCGGAACAGTTCCGGAACTGCTCTCGGACTTTAGGAAAGTCCGGGGAATTGCCGGGAAAATTAACTGGAAGGCATGAGCCAGATTTGTGTACTTACACCCACACCTTCTTCTTAAGGGATTGCATCAATTCTTGGGCAAGAAGAACATTTTCCTGGATTAATCTACCTTGAACGAAACTAGTTTGCTGCTGAGAAATAATTCTTGGGAGAATAGGGGCAAGCCGATAATTAAGAAGTTTTGTAATAACCTTATTAGAGAAATTACAGAGACTAATAGGTCTCAACTCCAAGAAAGAAGTAGGCGAAATAACCTTAGGGATAGTGACAATAAGGGTGCTAGTCCAGCTTCTTGGCATAGCATGGCCCGCAAAGAATTCCTTAATAGCTCGAAGAAAGTCATCTTTGATAATATCCCAACAAGATATGTAAAACGCACCCGTAAAACCATCAGGGCCAGCAGCACTTTGACCATTCATGGACCAAATCACCTGTTTAATCTCCTCCAAAGAAGGCACAGCCGTGAGCATCAAGTTATCCTCATCCGTAATCAAAGTAGGAATAACAACAAGAGTGTCATTGCTAGGATTATCATGAGGCTTTTGTAGCTGGTCCGAATAGAAATCCACGGCCTCCTTTTTAATATCTTCCTTCGAATGAATCCATCCTCCATTAGAATTCCTTATGCGATGAATGAAAAGCTTTTGTCTCTTTTTTCGCACATAAGAGTGAAAAAACTTTGTGTTCTTATCACCATCTTTAATCCAAGATATATTGGCTTTTTGACACCAAAATTCTTCCTCCATTTTGAGCTTTCCCAGCAATTCTGGTTTTGCTACATTCAAAGCCACAATTTTATCATCCGATGGATCATTCTGACTCACCAACTCACATCGAGTGACATTATCTTCAGCAATTTTTATTTGTTGATCAATCTTCCCAAAAAACTCTTTATTCCAAATTGAAATAACCTTCTTAAGCCGAGAGAGATTTTTAGCAAAACGAACCATTGGCCTCCCATCCATATACTCTTGCCACGAATCTGCTACAAGAGAATGGAATTTAGGATGCTTCAGCCACACATTTAAAAAACGAAAACTACCTTTTACAATATCAGCCTCGGCTTGAACTTGAATCACAAGGGGAGAATGATCCGAACAAGTTCTATTTAAATGAGTGACACTAGTATTATGGAACTTGGCCAACCAATGAGTATTATAGAATGCCCTATCCAGCCTTTGAAAGATAGTAGGGAGCCCACGGGGTTTATTCACCCAAGTGAAGCCATTACCCCGATAGCCCGCATCAATAAGGCCAAGAAATTGAACCATATCAGAAAATTCTTCAACAATTTTCTCCTTGATAGGCCTACCACCCAACTTCTCAGATTGCTCAAGCACACAATTGAAATCCCCAACAATAAACCACGGACTATCCTCCACGTCCATATTCATAAGAGTGTCCCATAATTGCCTCCTTTCATAACGATCACAGCTAGCATAAACAACAGTTAAAAGAATCGGAAAATTCCATAAGGAATGAGTAACCTGCAGAGTTAAAGCTTGCCCAGAGTCATGAGTAACAATACAGTCAAACCCATGCTTCCAAAAGACCCAAATTTTATTTGAACAATTAGCTAAACCCCCAACACAGCCAAGAGCTCTTCGAGTTTTAATGAGGTGAACAGCATTAATCATAGGCTCTGAAATAGCAATAAAAGAAGCACCATACAAATGAATTAATCTTTTCAATCTACGGAGAGAAGATTTATTACCAGTCCCTCTCACATTCCAATTAATCAGCGCAACCATTGGAAAACAATTAATGAGAAGAAAAGGGTTACCAAGCTACGAAGGTAGAGAAGCAGATAGCTACGAAGGTGGAGAAGCAGATAGACTTCGCTTTTTCCTTGACTTCACAGGAATGAAGCCATCTTCATCCGAGTTCACAAGAGACGGACCAGCAAAAGGAGTAGAACCAGCCGGATCCGTGACAAAGGGGTTAGAAAATGTTGGAGCTCTTGGAGAGAGATTCAAACCAGCCACAGTATAACTAAACTCATCATTGGAATCATTAGGACCAACTTTAGTAACATGAGGAGGACAAGAACCTTGATTTTGCTCTTTATGAGCAGCAACGTTATTCAGAACACTTTCAATAGATACATCATCATTAGGGCCTGACTTCTCATCCAAATGAATCACCTCATTGCACACCTTATTAAGAGCCTTTTGAACATCTACAGAAAGAGGCTGTCCTCTTTTTGCCACAGTGGGAACAATAACCTTTTCACTCACCTTACTAGTAGTATCCTCCTTTGACAACTGAAGTTGCTCAATATTCTGGACAAGCCCCCCACCAAGATCAACGGTCTCAATTTCTTGAGCTACTCCACCAATTTTCGCACCACTACTAGAAGAAATCTTTGATGGCTGAGAATCAACCTGTTTAGGAATATAAACTTTCTCTACCTTCTCCAAAGGAATAGCAGACTTTGACTCATTCAGTTTTGAAATCGGCTTAGCAGATTTCTGGGCATTAAGGGAGGGGTTAGCCTTTCTACAAACAGAGATATCATGCCCCAAAATAAAGTTGTGCTTACAATACTTTGGAACATTATCATACTCAACCTTTTGTAAGAAACTCGGACACACATCACCACAATCAGTAAAGATCTCATGAGGGAGCTTCTTAGTAGCATCAATCTGAATAAGAATCTTAGCAATACTAGGCCTAGTAAATTCAGCAGTAGCTTTATCAAGAGAAAGAGGAGTACCAATCATCGATGCTGCAACAAATAAAAAAGATTTATTCATTAAATGGATCGGTAGGCCCGGAAAACCAACCCAAACTGGAACTATAGGGGACTCTTGATCAGGTCTCCATGATGGTGACCAAGCCAGAGTACGTATAGGGTATCGATCGACATACCACACTTCCTTCAAGAACAAACGTTGAAAATCTTCCTCCGTAGACAACTGAATAAGCATGTGACGATTATCTAAGTGACCAAGTTTATAATTACCTTTCAAATGAAACTTAGCAAAGGCAATTCTAGCATCCTCCATCGAAGGTCGGCCATTCATGAATTTACCTACAAGAGTGAATTTAAACGGTTTAGCAAACGCAACAAGAACCTCCTTAGAAAGCTTTATAGCCGGCATTCCTTTGTGAGATCCAGTTTGTATTGCCGAAGGGGCAATATTGTTATTGATGACATTCGAATTCCCATGAGACGAAGGATTATGTGGTTGAGAAAATAAATCAGCAAAGGATTTTGAAACATTCCCGATTTGATTATGATTCAAGGTAGGATTAGGTTTGATTTGCGGAGGAACGGGATCCATAATCGGCAAGGAAGAAGCTTGCTGCAAAGAAGTTGGCGGCGTTGCTTGGGAATTAGGGTTTGCATGCGGCTGGGCCAATACTTGAGATTTAGGGTTTAAATTTGATATGGATTGATGAGAGGAAATCGGAGCTACAGGAACATCAAAAAATGACGCCGGAAAAGCCATCACCGGCGCCCCAAGGGCAGCCCAAAGGAACGGCAGCAGGAAACCCTAGAGAGAAAATCTAGAGAGAGAAAACCAATCGTATTAAGTTATAAGTCAAACATAACTAAACGCCTAGGACATTACACCAATAACCTGCTCGCTAGATCCCGATTCGTCTCATTACTTTTCAAGATTTGACTTATCTAAGGATCGTACATATTGCGGGGGCATATTAAGGATATTAAGAATCCTTCTTTACATATAATTTTATATTTCCTATTTCTTGTATTATTTACTTTTTTAATAGAATTACTATTGCATAGTTTTCTTATTTGATAAATCTGTAATAGCTTGAGAAGCACTGCTCCTCTAGTATAAATACTTAATTTGTTAATAATAATATTTGAGTGTTTTCTTTCATTTAATTCCTCCACAACCTCTTCATAACCTTTTCACATGTCTTATGTTATAATTTCTACAGGTTCCTCTCCTAGTAGATACTCTACTATTCTGAAATGATATATTGTATTTTTGTTAATTTATTAAATATTAGTGAAAAATTAGAAAAGAAGTCACTATTGTGTAAATAAAATTTGAACACTTATTATTTATACATCATTAAAAATACCATTATTATTAATTTTTAGTATCTCATAATGAACGGAATAACCCAAGTCCTTGCTCGGGTCATACCACATAGGACCCAAAAACCCATTTATATCGAGCGTGTGCTCGACTCTCGTCAGTCAAGGTCATCACGGATATACAACAGGTTAAGCTCGCTACCTCACAACTCTGAGCTCGTTGGTCTGACCGAGCATGAGCTAGGCCCACAGAAGGAGCCTCTATAGCTATCTCGATTAGGAACATGAAGGCCCAGGGAACCTTACTCCTCATGCCAAGCTGAGTAGGGGTCTATTCAGCCGAGCAGGATTCTACTCGGGCATTCCCATTCCAATAAGGACTCCAGTCTTTCTAGTGATGTAATCCTAGCCAAGATTTACTTTCCAAATCTAACTCAACTACTAATCCCTATTATTGAGAGTTACTTCACTGCTCACCTATAAATAAGAGGTCATATCTCCGAAATCAGGTATATTCTATTCTCTAATCTTTTCCCATTATTCCTTTCTTATTTTCTCTCAATAAATATTTACTGTCACGCCGAAGGGCATTCACCGGTGAAATCCCGTCTTAGTTTTTTGTTTGTTCATCTATTTTAGGCTTATACAAGGCAAATTCAGTTATTCGATCCGTTGATTACAGCTAGATTGATCCAATTACAATTTTTGCTTGATCAGTTTGGTTCTATTGTCGGGAAAGATACAATTTGCTTTGATTAAGCTTTGAAAATTCCTATTTTGCCAAAGTTCGTGGTTTTCAGCCGGATTTTCTTCAGATCTCGTAGCTTTTTAGCTGGATTTTTCCAAACTTTGTTAGAATAATGGTTTCTCAGGCGGGTTCTGTGGATAATGGTCAAGAAAATGTCGTAATTTCTGGGGTTTTCAATGTCGCACGAGATAATCACCCATACGCCCCACCACCTGGACAACCACCGAACCTTAACTTACCACCGCTGGCCCCGCCAATTCTGCCAGAGTTCTAACAAGGGCTCAAGCCGCCGCCCTTAGTCGAGGCGGAAATGCCGTTGCACATGACATACCCAACGTCAACGTGACTGAAAGGCAGCAAAATTAAGGGAATAATGAAGGACGACGTGGGGCTCCAGTCGAGAACGGCCATGCCGTCGTTGATGCCCCCTGGACGCCATGGCACAGACCACCCAGGAGTTGAATATCCTCCTGCAGATTCATCTGCCCACCAAAGGATTGTTTCTCACTAACAATAAGAGCAGCCCCAACCAAACCCATTAGGGAACAATGTCGTCCAAGCATGTCCGACTGGACAACAAGGAGGAGCTCGTAATCATCATCTTTTTAGAGCACGGGGATTACCCACAGGATATCTCCTCGCAAGATGGGGCGGTAGAGGAAGATGGCCGAGTCAAGGACAAAGTAGACTCACAACAAAATGAAAGAGCACCGCCGCCGCCACCTGAAGGCCCACGCGGTGGAACAGAAAATCCAGCTCTACCTCCCCCGACGGAAGACGAGCTCAAAACTCATGGAGCAGAGAATGATCACCTGATAGTCGAGCACCACCTTTCGTTGAACCCGCTATAGCCGATCTCTAAAAGAGAATGTTAAAGATGGAAGCGGGCAAGATGAAGACGACTAAGAAGGGAAAATTGATGGTCCCCTTTGCTTCATGTATTAAAAATCAACCTCCTCAACCCGATTTCAAGCCCCCAGATTTTGAGAAGTACACGGGAGCCCAGAATGCTCGTTACCAAAAACACTCTTTCGAGGCAACCATGTCACTGGTAACAGACGTCGAGCATTTGTTCTACAAGACCATTGTTAGCACCTTGAATGGTCCTGCTTAGGGGTGGTTCCGCTTACTTGAAGAAGGTAGTGTAGATAGTTGGGAAAAGTTGCAAGAGAAGTTCGTTGAAAATTTTTCTACAGGCGCACACAAAAAGAAGCCCACCATCCTGGCAATCGTAAAATAAGGAGAGCACGAGTCTTTGATGGACTTCTATACAAGTTCATGTTGGAACATTAAACGATCCAATGACCATGAACCGACTCATAACTAGATTAAGAAGAGAAGAAGAAGAAGAAGACGAAGACGGAAGCGTATACCTTGTGATTCCATTATTGTTCTTGTTCTTGTTCTTGATGAAAATATGAAGATAGTCTTTAATTTAGGAAGAGTAGATCTTCTAAATGATGAGTGCCTTTTAATCTCTTTGTTCTTCAAGTACTTAGGAAGAATTTTGACTGAATGAGAATGAAATATAACTAGTGATTCATAGGCTTGATGGATAGGCCTTTATATAGGAATCCAAGGGGCACTTCATTTAGGGACTACACCTATTGATATATAAGATATTACCATTATGCCCATCATTTAATGGTATACTTATATTATGGAATTCTACATATTATTAAGAGTTCTATACTTTATACCATATATTATAATATTGATCATTATATTATTAAGTATTTATATGTTACATTAATCCATGTTCTTACAATCTCCCACTTGGATTATTATAACATATACCTTCACTTAATAAATTACTTCAATCATATTTATAACACAAATGACAACCCTTATGTGCACTTTGTTGTCATTCGAAAACAATCCCGTCCATTAGTCATATAAGTATAAGGACTAAAGGGGCATTCGTTGTAATTGATTCGCAACTAAACCCACATTAATCACTTATATATATCCAACTAAATGACATAGATAAAGTATAGATATGTAGCATGGAAAATTAATGAATATATATGAAGAATGCATATATATATTCTCCAACTAGTCCTACTTGAACCAAATGAGATCAATTTAAATGAAAACAACACAAGGAAATAGAAACATTTAAAACTCCCACTGATTTAGGCATTATCAAAAGTCATTACACCCATATGAGCAACATGCTCGTGAAATACTAAAGGAGATAACGCCTTAGTAAATGGATCCGCTAACATGGAGTTTGTACCAATAAGTTCTATTTCTATTTGTTCATTTTGTACCCTTTCTCTCACAACAAGAAACTTAATATCTATATGCTTAGATTTAGACGAACTCTTGTTGTTGTTGGAGTACAATACCGCGGCTCGATTGTCACAATATAACTTAAGCGGTCTTTCAACACCTTTGACAATTCGCAGCCCTTCTATGAATTTTCGCAGCCATATAGCTTGATTGGATGCCTCATAGCAAGCAACAAATTCGGCTTCCATGGTGGAAGTAGTAACTAATGTTTGCTTGGCACTTCTCCAAGATATCGCTCCACCGGCCAAAGTGAAGACATAACCTGATGTCGATTTGCGACTATCTTGGCATCCAGCAAAGTCAGAATCGGAAAAACCAATGATCTCAAGATGATCCGACTTTGTATATGTAAGCATGTAGTTCTTCGTGTTTTGTAAGTATCTCATCACTCTTTTGGCTGCGACCCAATGTTCTCTTCCGGATTGCTTTGATATCGCCCAAGCATGCCAACAATAAAAGCAAGATGCGGGCGAGTACGAGACTTGAGCATACATTAGGCTTCCTCACGCCGATGCGTAAGGGATATTTTCCATATACTTGGATTCAAGATTATTTTTAGGACATTGATTTAGACTGAACTTATCTCCCTTAGAGACCGGGGTGTCATGTGGTTTACAATTTTCCATGCTAAACCTTTGTAATACCTTCTCTATATAGCTCTTTTGTGATAACCCTAACATACCTCGTGAGCGATCACGATGTATTTGGATTCCTAATACAAAAGAAGCTTCTCCAAGATCTTTCATCTCAAATTTGTTTGAGAGAAATTTCTTGGTTTCCTTAAGAAGGTCCTTATCATTACTAGCAAGTAAAATGTCATCCACATATAAGACCAAAAATATAAACCTACTCCCACTGAACTTATGGTACACACAATCTTCACCAAGATTCATTTCAAAACCGAATGAAAGAATAACTTGGTTAAATTTTAAGTACCATTGACGAGATGCTTGCTTAAGCCCATAAATGGATTTCTTGAGTTTACAAACTAGTTCACTAGTTTGATCCGAATCAGTCACCATTTCTGGTTTCTTCATATAGATAGTTTCCTCAATGTCGCCATTGAGAAAAGTCATCTTTACATCCATTTGATGAAGCTCAAGGTCAAAATGTGCCACTAAAGCCATAATGATCCTAAAAGCATTTTTAGAGGATACCGGTGAAAATGTTTCTTTGTAATCAATGCCTTCTTTTTGAGTAAACCCTTTAGCGACAAGACGAGCCTTATGTCTTTCCACATTACCTTGTGAATCCCTTTTGGTCTTAAAGACCCATTTACACCCAATGGGTTTCACATTCTTAGGTAATGGGACAAGATCCCAAACGTTATTGTCATTCATGGATTTTAACTCTTCATTTATGACATCAATCCACTTATGAGAATTTGGACCACTAATGGCTTCATGGAAGGTGATTGGCTCATCTCCCACTAAACCTAAAGGTTCCTCATTCTCGGCAAGATATACATCATAATAATCCGGTATAGCACTCCTTCTTGCTCTATTAGATCTTCTTAATGGCAACGGTTCTTCTTGATTTTGAGGGTGTTGAATTTCCTCATCAACATTTTCATGTTGTTCATTAATAGGAGAATTAACGTCATTTTGAATTATATGTTCTTGTCGAATTTCAGGCACAACTGCTTGATTTTCGATAGGAACTATAGGAAGAGGTATAGAAACGAATTCCTCTTCCATTTCTTCAAATTCAAAATTGCTATTCAAATTTTCCCTTCTAAATTCAACATCCTCAAAGAACTTAGCATTTCCTGTCTCGAAAAAGGTTCTAGTCTTTGGGTCATAGAATTTATATCCCCTAGATCTTTGAGAATACCCCACAAAATAACTACTAACTGTCTTAGCGTCCAACTTTCCTTCGTTAGGTCTATAAGGCCTAGCTTCGGTTGGACAACCCCAAACATGAAGATGATTAAGGGACGGTTTCTTACCGGTCCATAATTCATAAGGGGTTTTGTCAGTAGCTTTTGAAGGAGCTCTATTAAGTAGGTAGGTTGCGGTTTTCAAAGCATCGCCCCATAATGAGTGAGGTAAAGAAGTACAAGAAACCATACTTCTTACCATATCCTTTAGGGTTCTATTACGTCTCTCAGCTACACCATTCATGCTAGGTGTCCCCGGCATGGTGTAGTGAGGGACAATCCCACACTCTTCTAAATAGCGAGCAAAAGGACCCGGACGTTGTTCTCCCGAACCGTCATTCCTACCGTAGTATTCACCACCACGATCGGATCTAACGTTCTTAATAGTCTTTTCCAGTTGTTTTTCAACTTCGGTTTTAAAAGACTTGAAAACGTCCAATGATTGAGACTTTTCATGAAGTAAATAAATGTATCCATAACGAGAGAAGTCATCTATGAACGTAATAAAATATGTTTGTCCGTTCCATGAAGGGGTAGGGAACGGTCCACATATGTCCGTATGAATTAGTTCTAAGACTTTTGTAGCTCTCAATGATTCATTTTTGTTTGTACTATTCGTAAATTTTCCCTTAAGGCATTCAATACAAAAGTTATTTTCCGGAGTATCAAGCTTATGTAATATTCCCTCGGACACAAGCTTGTCAATTCTCCTTTTGGAGATATGACCCAAACGCCTATGCCACAAGGTATAAGAATTTTTACTTGAAAACTTTCGTTTTATGCCTCGAGAGTTAGTTTCATTATTATGGGACTCATTTAATGAATTGACTGTGTCAAGTAAATATAGATTATCAATGTAAGACAAAGAACTAGTAGCCAAAAGCTTTGAATCAAAATACAAATTGCATTTATTATTACCGAAGATACGGGAATAACCTTCCCGATCTAATGTAGTGACGGAAATTAAATTCCGTCTAAAAGATGGAATAATAAATACATTATTCAAAACCAAATAATATCCGGTACCAAGAGATAATCTAAAAGTCCCTATGCCTTCCACCTCTACCGGCTTTCCGGCTCCCATGTAGATGAATCTTTCACCTTCATTGGGCGTTCGGTAGTTCGAGGCAACCACTGCATACATGAACTTATGTGAGTAGTTGCACCGGAGTCTAACCACCATGTATACGAAGGAATTGAAACTAAGTTAGCTTCAGTACAAACAAAGCTAAATGACATACCTTTCTTAATTCGCCATTGGCGATACTTAGGGCAGTCGGGCTTCATGTGAGTGGGGTCCTTGCAAAAGAAGCACTTTTTCACCTTTTGATCATTTGATGATCCCTTAGGCTTCTTTGATGCAACCGCAATCTCCTTACCTTTTCTCTTAATCCCACGAGAAGAGGTAGATGCATAATGTGCACTTTCGGGTTTGGTGTGTTTCAACCTATCTTCTTCCTCCGTGACATGTGAAATTAATTCATTAATATTCCACTTGTCCTTTTGACAATTATAGGTTGTTTCAAAATGACCAAATTGCGAAGGAAGAGAAATTAAAGCCAAATGCACAAGCAAGTCTTCCGACAAGTCCAACTTGAGTGCTTTTAATTTCGTTGATAGATGAAACATTTCCATTATGTATTCCCTTAGGTTTCCGGTGCCCTTATACCTCATGGAAACAAGCTTCCTCAAGGTAGCACTTGTTTCCGATTTATCGCTTTTTGCAAAGCGTTGTTCTAGGGCATCTAGGAAATCTTTTGCACCAACATCCTCGGAGACACTTTGTTCGAAATGTCTCGGGACTGCATTCTTAATTATGCTTAGGCCGACGCGATTAGAACGCTTCCACCTCTACGAACTTAAGCGGTCTTCCGCAGTGCTTTTATCGATTAGAGGGCGGGAGCTTGTTCTCTTAATGCGAGGTCAAGGTCCAAACGGCCTAAGACCATAATAATCTTGTTTTTCCAAGTTTTAAAGTTTGTCCCGATTAGCAAAGGAATTGAATTTAAGGCGGTAGTAACGAGATGAAGCACGATCAAATCCGAATGAAGAGAACAAAAGAATGAAACAAAACATGTATAAGAAACTACACAATGATTAATTATATCAAAATGAATACCATCAAAATAAAAGATAATCAATATGACATCAAGACTAATCTTTGGATTGCGAATTGACTCACAATTTGATTTATCTTAGGGTAAACAAATAGCTTAAACAACACACTTTAAATACTTGCCTTCCTTTGGGCCGGATCAAGTACAAAAGGTGTCCTAAAGTTTAAAGTATTTGTTCCCCGGTAATAAAGAATATAAACAATTCACTTTAAACACCCGCCTTCCTTTGGGATGGTTCACAGCATTTAAAATGACCAAAAGTTTAGTTCAATTATTATCCTATGAATGCAAATACTTAGTAAATAACAAGGTCTCCTTTGGGAAACAAACATGTTATCACATATCAATATTTACATTCATCACTTTAACAAATTTGTATTTAAATAACGTAAATTGCTTTGGCAACAATATTATTTAAACAATGAATAAATTTGTTTAAGCATATAATTAATCATACTTTAGGGCACTTAAGACTTTAAGGTAATTTCTGAAAATTTAAAAAGGTAAAGAAATAAGCGAAATTTATTAATAAAAGATAATATCCTTTTGTTCTACCCGTCCATTCTTAAAGTTTAATAACTTCAAGAACCACCGAAGCGCGACTGGTGTCCAGACATTATAATTTATTAATAAATTATCAAAATTTTGGAGCAACGAAAAGTCACCAATTATACTCATTTTAAAAATCACCAATTAAAAAAAAAAAAAAGCCACAGTTCAATGAACAGCCGCGGAGTAAAAGTCATATTTAAACTTTTATGAATAGTCACCTTTAAAAGCCAAGCCACGAAAGAAAGCATTTAAAAGTCACCATTTAAAAAAAAAAACCACTTCACGGTACATGGGTATGGAGTAAAGCAATATAAAAGTCACTTAATTAAAAGCCACTATATGAACAGCCACGGTCCGAACAGATACCAATTGTTTGATGAAGCCTTTTAACCAACTGCTTTACTACTAAATGCAATCAGATTCTATTGCTTTTTTTTTTTTTTTCAGAAATTAAATTTTAACACAAACATGAATGTCAAGCAAAATTAATGCTTAACTAAGACATGAATATACAAGTAGATCCAACACGATTGTGCGACATAAAACGCTCTGTTGTGTCATTGGGATAATCTTGTACTTTAATTAAAATGGTCAAACAAGTAGATCTAGATTTGCACACTCCATACATCATACAATGTTGGCTATGCAAATGGGATAATCTTGCTTGAACCATCATGTCTCTTAAGTTTGATTTTACCATTCTTAATTTAATGGTGACTCAATTTTCAATCAAAGTAAGTAGATCCGCATACTCACAACACATTTAAAAAATGCGTGGCTATGCATATGAACAAACTCACAACGCATCCAAGGATGGTGGCTATGTTCAAAAATGGAATAATCTTACATTGAAAGCCTTTTGAGTAAAACCAAAATTTCAGAAATAGAATGAAGTTATGAACATAATACTCTTAGACAAAATGAGTATTATGTACAAGAACAAAAACTTGTGAAATCATACAAGAATTAAAGCATAAGGCTTTATAAGAATTTCAAACTCAATCTAGTATATGAGTAGGCTCTGATACCAATTGTTGGAACATTAAACGATCCAATGACCATGAACCGACTCATAACTAGATTAAGAAGAGAAGAAGAAGAAGAAGACGAAGACGGAAGCGTATACCTTGTGATTCCATTATTGTTCTTGTTCTTGTTCTTGATGAAAATATGAAGATAGTCTTTAATTTAGGAAGAGTAGATCTTCTAAATGATGAGTGCCTTTTAATCTCTTTGTTCTTCAAGTACTTAGGAAGAATTTTGACTGAATGAGAATGAAATATAACTAGTGATTCATAGGCTTGATGGATAGGCCTTTATATAGGAATCCAAGGGGCACTTCATTTAGGGACTACACCTATTGATATATAAGATATTACCATTATGCCCATCATTTAATGGTATACTTATATTATGGAATTCTACATATTATTAAGAGTTCTATACTTTATACCATATATTATAATATTGATCATTATATTATTAAGTATTTATATGTTACATTAATCCATGTTCTTACAGTTCAGTCTACGAGCCATGGGAACAAATGGAGATTTGTAATACTGCATATTCAGGGTAGCTAAGGCCGAGCTAGCCGAGTGAAGAGATAAGAGAACAAGGGAACCTGCGAAGGACGATGAGTGGAAGGGTGACAGTACCAATTCACGGGCAAAAAAGAACGAAGTCCGAGGAACTTAGTTCCGAGAACAAGTTTGCGAAGCCCCCATGGAAGATCAAAGGGAGCATCTAGCAAGGGAAGCATAAAAATATGATATACGATGATGAGCTCACCCCTCTAATAAATCCAAGAGGTGAGATCATGAACCTCGTGGACCTCACAGCCCACGACCGCTTCCCTATGAAACAACCGACTCAAGGGAACAGACATGTACATAACGTTCCTAACACAGAGATTATGGGCACGTCACGAAGAATTGTTGGGCGTTGAAGAAAGTTATTCTGCAAAAGGTAGACCGAGGGGAGCTTGATCGTTTCATTGAAAGAGAACAAGAAGAAGGATATGGAAGAAGAACATGATCCTGACCCTAGGAGCGAGCAGCCGGGTGACGAGGAAGGACTTGAATGTGATACATGCCAAAATTCCCTCAATATCATCCTTGAAGAGTCAAATTGCTCGTGAGCAGCCACTGTGCCTGCATGGAACTCCGAAAGCGAAGAAATGATCTATTTCTCTCCTAACGAGCTCGCCTCCAGCCAGATTGCTCGTGAGCAGTCACTGATTGGGAAGGGTAGGATCGATGATTACAAGGCGAGCAGGATTCTCGTTGACTCTATTTTTTATTTTTATTTTTTATTTATTTATTTATTTTTTTTTTGACGAAAGGAGGGCGATACCTCCCTAGATTTTATTAAAAAGGAAAAAATAGTACAAACATGGTGGGGGACATGACAACCTCAACCACCAAGTAAAAACCTAAGGGGAGAGTCCTTACACAAGACGTAAGGTCCTCTACAATAAAGGGAGGGAAGACTAGAGTACATAGAAAATAAATAAAAAAGGAATCTAGCCATAAAAGCCTATGAGAGCCGAATATATGAAGTAGAAGATCGATCTAGAATCAAAGGTCCCTTGCAAATGCTAGGGAGAGTATCAAAAGAGTAGTAACAGGAGTTAGACCGGGTAATTGCAGCAGAATTAGCAAGCCCATCAGCAACCTTATTTCCTTCCCGAAGAATATGAGTGATCCGAACCGACATTAACCGTAAAAGACGTTTAATCTCCAAAACAACATACCAAATGGACCAAGGAATGTGATACTCCTCAATTAAAATTTTGAGAAGGACTTCAGAGTCAATCTCAAGCCATAACGAGTTCATACCAAAGCTCCTTGCAAAAAATAGACCATCCCTAACAGCCTTGGCCTCAGCAACCATATTCGAACCATGCCCATAGAAATGAGAGAAAGCAAAAATGAGATCACCTTTAGCATTCCGAAAAACACCACCTCCAGAAATAATACCCGGATTACCTTTGGATGCACCATCTGTATTGAGCTTAAAATGCTCAAATAAAGGAGGAGACCACGAAACCAATCTCACCTTCTTGTTTACCATAGAAGAGGCGCGCGCACATACCAAAAAAATCAAAAATTCCAGCCGTATTCCAAGAACCCGGGAAATGAATATCAAAAGCTTTTACCACATCCTTGATAGAATTGGTAACTGAAGAAATTATCTGAGACGGGGACATTTTAACACTATCAAATCTAGCTTTGTTTCTACTCTTCCAAATTTCCCACAAAATGAAACAAGGAAGAATCCGTCTAAGCCAAGAAAATCCTTGAGAATCCCGACTTGAGTTGTTAAACCACCAACTAGCCAAAATAGAATGAATATTAAAGGAGTACATCCTTAGCCCCATATTATTCGAGAAAAAACTCCAAACAGCCTTGGCAATATCTCCGCACACAAACAGATGATTCAAATCTTCAATAGAAGGAAGAGAACAGCAATTACAAGATGAAACAAATTGAATACCCCTCTTTTGAATAGCACAATCAGTGGGTAGGCCATGATGGAGGGCACGCCACATAAAAACTAAAACTTTAAGGGGGATATGCTTGTGCCAACAATATGCAAAGAAAGGATTGGAAATACCTTTTTCTCTACACACATTCCATGCCGAAGAAACAGAGAAAATACCCGAAGCATTAGGGAACTAATATAAAATATCCGGACTGTTGATAGGACGAATATTATTATCCCGGATGAAGCTTAAAAGCTGGTTTCCGAACACATTCTGAATATAGTCCATCCGTGGCTGATCATGCACGAAAAGGGAAGAAACTTCAACATGATCCCCATTTAACAATGAATAATCAGCCAACAAATGGTCATGAACCGAGATATCACCTCTCCCAACGCGCCAACAGATATTATTTTCTACCAGCGGCTTAGCATTAATCATTCTACCCCAAATATGGGAAGCATAAGAGGTTTTAGAAGCATCCATAGGATGAGTAGCATGAGAATACTTAGAAGCCATAAAATATGTCCAAAGAGATGTAGTGCTCCTAAAACGCCACCACAACTTCATAGCAAGAGCCATAGCCATATCTTCAAACTTCCGAAGCCCGAGGCCTCCTTCAGAAACAGGAAGGAACATGCTTGATCTCCTGACCCAATGGCACTTATGAATACCATCCACATTACACCAAAAGAAATTGGAAATGAGACGGTACATAGAATTAATCACACCCTTGGGAGGATCAAGAAGGGAAATGTAATAAAGAGGGATAGCCTGAAGACAAGATTTGATGAGCGTCAACTTAGCACCAAAAGAAAGTAACTTACCTTGCCACGTAGCTAAACGAGCTTCCATCTTTCGCAAAACTGGATCAAACAGGGAAATTTTTTTCCGACCAACATATAACGGGCAGCCCAAATATATAATAGGAAGATCCTTCTTTTGAAATCCCGTCGCCTCAGAAATAGTAGCATCCCACGTCTCATTGTGAACTCCAGTAACAAAACATGACTTTGCCGAACTAACAAGCTGTCCCGAGAAAGATTGATACCAATTCAAGCATCTCATATGACCATTAAGAGAATCCTTAGAGCCATTGCACAAAATAACCACATCATCCGCAAAAGCCAAGTGAGAGATCATAGGGGTATGAATATGAGCCCGATATCTATAATGGGGATACTCGGTATGAAGGAGATTTAGACCCCGACTTAAAACCTCCGCTGCTATAATAAATAAAGTTGGAGAGATAGGATCCCCTTGTCGAAGGCCACGGGAGGAATGAAAAAAACCGCTACTTTCACCATTAACAAGGACAGAAAACCAACAAGAAGATATACATCGAAATATCATATCATTCCACACTTCATTGAACCCAAACTTCCTCATAACTTTGATAAGAGAGAACCAAGATATACGATCATATGCCTTAGCCATATCTAGCTTTAAAATAACATTAGAGCCACACACCTTCTTCTTAAGAGATTGCATCAATTCTTGGGCAAGAAGAACATTTTCATGGATTAATCTACCTTGAACGAATCCACTTTGCTGCTGGGAAATAATTCTTGGGAGAATAGGGGCAAGCCGAGAATTAAGAAGTTTTGTAATAACCTTATTAGAGAAATTATAGAGACTAATAGGTCTCAATTCCGAGAAAGAAGTAGGGGAAATAACCTTAGGGATAGTGACAATAAGAGTGCTAGTCCAGCTTCTTGGCATTGCATGGCCCGCAAAGAATTCCTTAATAGCTCGAAGAAAGTCATCTTTGATAATATCCCAACAAGATTTATAAAATGCACCCGTAAAACCATCAGGGCCAGCAGCACTTTGACCATTCATGGACCAAACCACATGTTTAATCTCCTCCAAAGAAGGCAATGCCGTGAGCATCAAGTTATCCTCATCCGTAATCAAAGTAGGAATAACATCAAGAATGTCGTCGCTAGGATTATCATGAGGTTTTTGTAGTTGGTCCGAATAGAAATCCACGGCCTCCTTTTTAATATCTTCCTTCGAATGAATCCATCCTCCATTAGAATTCCTTATGCGATTAATGAAAAGCTTTTGTCTCTTTTTTCGCACATAAGAGTGAAAAAACTTAGTGTTCTTATCACCATCTTTAATCCAAGATATATTGGCTTTTTGACACCAAAATTCTTCCTCCATTTTAAGCTTTCCCAGCAATTCTGCTTTTGCTACATTCAAAGCCACAATGTGTTCATCCGTGGGATCATTCTGACTCACCAACTCACATCTAGTGACATTATCTTCTGCAATTTTTATTTGTTGATCAATCTTCCCAAAAAACTCTTTATTCCAACCTGAAATAGCCTTCTTAAGCCAAGAGAGATTTTTAGCAAAACGAACCATCGGCCTCCCATCCATATACTCTTGCTATGAATCTGCTACAAGGGAATGGAATTTAGGATGTTTCAACCACACATTCAAAAAACGAAAACTACCTTTTACAATATCAGCCTCAGCTTGAACTTGAATCACAAGGGGAGAATGATCCGAGCAAGTTCTATTTAAATGAGTGACACTAGTATTATGGAACTTGGCCAGCCAATGAGTATTATAGAATGCCCTATTCAGCCTTTGAAAGATAGTAGGGCGCCCACGGGGTTTATTCACCCAAGTGAAGCCATTACCCCGATAGCCCGCATCAATAAGGCCAAGAAATTGAACCATATCAGAAAATTCTTCAACAATTTTCTCCTTAATAGGCCTACCTCCCAACTTCTCAGATTGCTCAAGCACACAATTGAAGTCCCCAACAATAAACCACGGACTATCCTCCACGTCCATATTCATAAGAGTGTCCCACAATTGCCTCCTTTCATAATGATCACAGCTAGCATAAACAACGGTGAACAGAATCGGAAAATTCCATAAGGAATGAGTAACCTGCAGAGTTAAAGCTTGCCCAGAATCATGAGTAACAATACAATCAAACCCATGCTGCCAAAAGACCCAAATTTTATTTGAGCAATTAGCTAAACCCCCAACACACCCAAGAGTTCTTTGAGTTTTAATGAGATGAGCAGCATTAACCATAGGCTCCGAAATAGTAACAAAAGAAGCACCATACAAATGAATTAATCTTTTCAATCTACGGAGAGAAGATTTATTTCCAATCCCTCTCACATTCCAATTAATCAGCGCTACCATTGGGAAACAAAAAAGGAGAAGAAAAGGATTACCAAACTACGATGGTGGAGAAACAGATTTGCTTCTCTTTTTCCTTGGCTTCACAGGAATGAAACCATCAGCATCAGCATTCATAAGTGAAGGACCAGCAAATGGAGTTGAACCAGCCTGATCCGTGACAAAGGAATTAGAAAAGGTTGGAGCTCTTGGAGAGAGATTCAAACCAGCCACAGTATAACTATACTCATCATTTGAATCATTGGGACCAATTTTAGTAACATGATGAGGCGTAGAACCCTGATTTTGCTCTTTATGAGCAGCAATATTAGCCAAAACATTTTCAATAGCTACAACATCATTAGGGCGATTTCTCGACCAATTGAATCACCTCATTGCACGCCTTATTAAGAGCCTTTTGAACAGCTTCAGAAAGGGACTGCCCTCTTTTTGCCATAGTGGGAACAATAACCTTTTCGCTCACCTTGCTATTAGGAGCCTCCTTAGAAACAAGCCCCCCACCAAGATCAACAATCTCAATTTCTTGAGCCACTCCATCAATTTTCGCACCACTACTAGAAGAAATATTTGATGGCTGAGAAGCAACCTGTTTAGGAATATAAACTTTCTCTACCTTCTCCAAAGGATTAACAGACTTTGACTCATTCAGTTTTGGGATAGGCTTATCAGATTTCTGGGCATTAAGTGTGGGGTTAGCCTTTCTGCAAACAGAGATATCATGTCCCAAAATAAAGCAGTGCTTACAATACTTTGGAACATTATCATACTCAACCTTTTGTAAGAAACTCGGACACACATCACCACAATCAATAAATATCTCATGAGGGAGCTTCTTAGTAGCATCAATCTGAATAAGAATCTTAGCAATACTAGGCCTAGTAAATTCAGCAGTAGCTTTATCAAGAGAAAGAGGAGTACCAATCATCGATGCTGCAGCAAACAAAAAAGATTTATTCATTAAATGGATCGGAAGGCCAGGAAATCCAACCCAAATTGGAACTATAGGGGACTCTTGTTTAGGTCTCCATGATGGTGACCAAGCCAGAGTACGCATAGGGTATCGATCGACATACCATACATCCTTCATGAACAAATGTTGAAAATCTTCTTCCGTAGACAACTGAATAGGCATGTGACGATTATCTAAGTGACCAAGTTTATAATTACCTTTCAAATGAAACTTAGTAAAGGCTATTCTAGCATCCTCCATCGAAGGTCTGCCATTCATGAATTTACCCACAAGAGTGAATTTAAACGGTTTAGCAAACGCAGCAAGAACCTCCTTAGAAAGCTTAATAGCCGGCATTCCTTTATGAGATCCAGTTTGTATTGCCGAAGGGGCAATATTGTTATTGATGACATTCGAGTTCCCATGAGATGAAGGATTGTGAGGTTGAGAGAATAAATCAGCGAAGGATTTTGAGACATTCCCGATTTGATTCTGATGCAAGGTAGGATTAGGTTTGGTTTGCGGAGGAATGGAATTCGAATTTAGCAAAGGCGGCGCCGCACCAAGATTAGATTTTGCATGAATATTCGAATCATTAGGGTTTGCATGCGACATGGCCAATACTTGAGAGTTAGGGTTTAAAGTCGATATTGATTGATGAGAGGAGATCGGAGCTACAGGAACATCAAAAAATGACGTCGGAAAAGCCATCACCGGCGCCCCAAGGGTAGCCCAAGGAACGGCAGCAGGAAACCCTAGAGAGAAATTCTAGAGAGATGTCATCTAGAATGAAGACATTTTACTGTTGATTCTCGTTGACTCTAGAGCGTACAGGGACATCCTCTATTATAAAATGTTCAAGGAGATGGAGTTACAAGATACGATGCTCGCTCCTTATGAAGGCAAGTTGGAAGGATTCACAAACCACAAAGCGACAGTTAAGGGAACGATTGAGATCATGGTTGAGCTCGAAAAAGTTCTGTACTGAACAGAACTGAAAGTGAACTTTATTGGTCATAGACATGAACAATGATTACCACGCCATTTTGGGGATTCCAAGTCAGGTGAAGTTCGGCATGGTGGCCTCACTTCCTCATCAACGAGTAAAGTTTCACATACCTGCAGAGATTGACTGATTACGGGGATGAGCAAAAGAATTTTTGGAGTATGTCATGGGAAAGATGAAAATGAATAGAAATTTGGAAATCGAGACTTCGAAGAAAATCATTGTCATTGCAAAGTCAGTCAAAATCTGGCACGGTGTAAGTGCTCCAATTTGAGCTTGTTAGAATTTTCGTTAGAAAATTAACGAAAGTTATAACATTTCTAACAATTCCTAACTATCCTAACATTTCTAACAAAGTGAGGGTAAAATGGGCATTGTTATTTAAGGTTAAACCTTAAAAAGAATCTCAAAAAGAAAAACAAAAGGAATAAAACCACAAATAGCAATGGCTGGAGACACAAAAACTGGCTGTTAATTTGAAATTTCAAAAAGATTATTCCTCTTGTCCAAAGCTGAAGCTGCATTTAATGAACAGTGCACGCTGACTGGATCCATCCGCGCGGATACCTTTGCATTTTCAGGAGGGCTATAAATTGAGCCCTCCAGTCACAAAAATAAGAAGGAAGAACACATTTTGCACCGAACCTCTGGCGAAATATAGAGAGAAAACAGTGAGAATTCACAAGAATTGTCACCTTTTTCTCTCCAATCTTTCCCAACTCATACTCATCCACTCACTCTCATATTAAAGCCCTAAACACTCATACACTCAAGCCAAACACTCAAGAACACAAGGAAGATTGGTAAACCCTCCTCTTCCTAACCCTAAATCTCAACCATGCATGCATCTTCAAACTACAAAATGTAGTTCTTTCATCTTCTTGCTCTAGATCTAAGAAGATCACCATGGAAGACCATCTCCATGGATGATCTTCTACAAAGATCAACATTATTTTTAAGCTTTCTTACTTTCTTGCAAAGAAAACTCATTTTCAAAACCCTAAAAACCATTTTCAAGCATAAAATCTTGATTTCAAAGGATAAAATTCCCCTTCCCAAGCAAATGAAATGCTTAGTCCTAATGTACCCCAAGGATGGTTTGGTATAGTTGATTCACCACTAAAATGTCTAGTGATCACTAACCAAAACCTAGGGAAATGGGGACAAGCATGGATGCAAAACCCCCCTTAAAATCATATTTTCTTTCTTGAGAAGTTGCTGTCCAGTAGCAATTTTCTCAGACCTCAGTACATGGTCTTAATTTTTGGACACAGATGAACTTGGAATTTGGTATTTACTACAAAACACTTTTTGTAGCCAACATTCAGAGCTTTCCAGACATATTTTTACTTTATTTTTTTGGTGAGTAAAACTCCTCTTTTCAAATTTTCTTTCAGAGGCTAGTTCATCAGCTTCTGGGAATCCAGATCTCATATCTGAGGTTTCCAGAAGGTTTTGACCCCTCAAATCTTCTCCAAAATGGGAAATTCCTTCGCACAAACTTTATTTAAGGTGTCTAGAACAACTTTCATTCTCTGAGTTTATCCAGATTATGAAGTTTTAAGACCCTTGAATCCCTTTTAAAATCAAAGGTCCACTGCCTTTTTCATTCTGGCAGAAATGACTCTCAACTTCAAAAGGTCTTTTGAGTACCAAATCTCAATCCAAAAATCTTCCAAAAAATCATGGGATCAGTTTAAAGTCTTAAAAAGATATCCCAATTTTTACTTTTCTGAGTTTCAACTTATTTTGGCCAAAACACACACACACACACACACACAAATGATTTTCAGCTTGGAAGACTCGTTTTACGAGGCGCGTCGGGTGCACACTAACGTCCTTCCCGACGCGTAACATGACCTCCGAACCTAAATCTCTGATCTCGGGCTTTTTTCAAAGTTTTGGCCTTCAAAATTAAAATGGCGTGGCGACTCCGTTTTTCCGGTTTTATTTGGTTTTTCAAAGAAACGCAAAAATCGAATTTTTCCGCGAATGGCAACATCATCACGGTGGCGACTCATTTGGGGACTAAGCTTTTTAATAAAAAATGGTATTCGGTATATTGGTGGAAACCACTAAATTTCCCGTTATCGCCTCCTAACACGAGTCGGGGATAAATTGTGGTCTAACAATCCCACGTACCGGTATCGCCGTTTTCAAAAAAAAAAAAAGCTTTTGAGAGTCAAGCTTCCGTCCCGGCTTTGAAAATCATTTTTGTGTGTGTGTTGATTTTTGCACAGTTTTCATGTTGTTTTGGCCGCCTCGGAGAAAGTCAAAATTTTGACTGTCGGAATAATGTCCCTAACTGTCGGAATTTTCGTGCTTATGTGCTTATGTGCTCATTAAAATTTTCAAAAAAAAAATTCAAAAAAAAAAAAGGATTTTCAAAAAAAAGAAAATTTCCAAAAAAAAATCATGCATCATATTTTTAAGACACATAAAAAATTTCTATTTTACTCAAAAAAGAGTATAGACTGCTTGCACACTACGCGCACGTGACCGTACACTGCACACTACGTCCTTAACCCGGGGAAATCCTTGTCGCGGTCCGTTTGGTCTTATTACGCCTCTCGGATGAGCACAGGACTACCCAAACATCCCATGGAGCCTCGTGTCGACCATGCACTTGTCCGTGACACACTTTGTCCAGACCCGTTGGTTTTTAGTCTGGTACGTGTCATGCCTGTCCGTGTATAGACCTTTCCTTTCAAGCTTTGTCGGCATACCGACTCAATATCTTTCGGGTCCTAATCAGCGAAGTTCTGCCGGTTTTACGCCAGACTTTGACCAAGATATTGATCGGCGCCTTGACTTCGGCTCGGCGGCACAAATTATACACTGACTCCCGGCATTGACACCGAGTCATCAAGGATTAATGACTATTCCATGCCTAATTACGGCTTAACCGACGACAAGTCAAGATCAATTGTGGACGCTTATCGGTCCAAATCATGCCGGCTTTTGTCGAGCCCTCGGACATGATCTTGACTTTCGACGTCGGCTTTGTCCGTAATTTACATCGAATGCTCGTTAAGACTCGATTACCCGCCGAGACTTTTAGGATCGTTTTCTTTCGGTCGGTGGGACCCGCTTGCCCTATAGGACCCTCGCCCGGGCCGTCCACCCTGGGAGGTCGAAATACAGGTGGAATACGAGGGGCTTATAGACGTAGTGACGGGGCCCACTGATCCAGAATCAGAGTAGTTTGCGAAAAGAAGAGCAATCTTTTCCAACCGATTAGGTTAATAAAACATGTTTTAAGTAAACGTGAACAAATAACCGCATGTTGCATGAGCCAAAAGCCCAAACACCTACCCTCCTTCCATTCCCAGACATCGAACCTTCGTGTCCTTTCCCCGCAGCCTCCGCACAAAGCTTGGTTTCGGGCACCGGGTCACCGTTTGACCGGTTGGGAAGAGTCAAGCGCGTCATCGCCTTCGCCGTTTGTTCCAACTCCGGGTTTCAGAATGTACGCATCGGCGGTAATGATGGGGATAACGTTGCTCCGTCCTCCAAAATCCCTCAGCAGACAAGTATGTGGATCCAGTTGGTAGAACAAATGAGACTTCGACATGAGGCTCAAATTGATGACCTATTGGGGTAGTCGCAAGTCATGGTTTGACTATCAGTCTCAATTCCGATGGCACTTTTACCGCAAAGACGAGAAGAGGGTTCTCCTCCTCTTCTTAACAGTCCGGATACATCAAGATGCTACCCCAAGATTCCTATGTTTCCACCGCAGGGACTCCTGCCCGCCGACTTACAGGGCAACTGGCCCCCAAACAGCAGTCAGGGGACGAAAGAGTTCGGTATACGTCGGTTGTCCCCTCTCAAAGTGATGATCCCACAAATATCGGCTGAGTGATGAAAATCAGGAACGAGTTGAAGGAATATGGTCGGCCATCAAAGTCTGGAAGAACGCCAGACAGACAGCAGGCCTGGATTGAAGAGGCCACACGCCACTTCGGGACCTTAACAATATCCCAAGGCCGGGCTACCTTGAAAGACAAACATGTGCCCGTTCCCAGGGACCTCAATATCTCTCATTATCCGGCGAGTCCAATCACTCGCTACCGAGATGAGTCCAGCAGCAGATCCCCGGACAGTTCCACTCAAAGTCATTCCAGACCGCTCAACACGAGGTCCCAAATCCGCCACGGTAGTAGAACACATTTGGTGGGATATCTGTGACTGCCCCGACTGCCTTGAAAGGGACTATCAGGACCGGATACACGAGGACCGTCCTCCTAAGAAGAAGAAAATTTCCTCCCAGCAAAAATTGAAAGAGGGGTTCGAGGCCGGTGATACCAGTGTGGGAAGCGCTCGGGGAGCCATCTGGGGGATTTGATTATTATGTACATCACTCCGATCGAGTCTTCCCCAAAGCAAAAAGGGGTGAAAGAACAGAAAAGCCTTGCCAACGACAGAATTGAGACCTTCGGATACCAGAGTACTGCAGAACAGAAGTCCAACCCCCCTCGGGGTCAGCCAAGGTTCAGTTTGTCCAGCTCCCGAATATACACCGATGAAGAAAAACCGACGCCAGTCTGGCGCTCCCACTCAATCAACATGTTGACTAGAGATGGCAACCGCCACAAAAGGCATCAGTATAACCCAGGGGCTTCGGCAAAAACTCCGCCTCGCAAGAAAAAGGCACGAAGTGACTGGCTTGATGACTCTCCATCCCGAGACAAGGACCAAATCTATGATCCTCACCTATATGGGAGTATGATCACCTTCTGCGATGAAAGATTTGCCAAGAGATGTCTCCCAACACAATGAAGCTTTGTACATCACTATTCGGCTCAACACCATGTCACTCCCTGGGGTATTAGTGGACAATGGATCATCGGTAAATGTCCTTCCCCTCAGCATGATGAGGGCCCTCCGCATAAATGAAAGGCGCGTGATCCCATCTACCCGGACTGTCAAAGCCTACGACGGTTCGTCTCGTCCCATTCTGGGGACAGTGACTCTGGAACTCTGGTACGAAACCCAAATGGTGCCCGCAAAGTTCCATGTAATGGATATCCCCTCCGAGTTCACAGCCCTACTAGGGCGCCCTTGGTTGCATCACATGAAAGCCATAGCCTCCACTCTCCACCAATGCGTCAAATTCATCAACCGGCATGGAGACCTTGAAGTCATCAGGGGTGACGGTTTCCTCATAGGGAACGAAGCTGAAACAATAGCCAAGAACACCCACAGTCAAACACCGGGGCTACATCCTTCAAGAGGCAAGTCTCGCCAGCATCCTTTGGAATCTAGCGATGCCAACTATGTCGACACACTCAAGCAAGCAGACTCCGAAGAAGTTCGATTCATCAAATTTAATTGCTATTTCCAACACTTGGAGATTAAATGTCTGGAAGGAAGCTTGGTGAAACGCCTTGCATAATCTGAGGCACATGAAGTCCCAGGTCCTCAATCACAAATTTGTCAGGATTCTCGCAAACCCATTCTTTGGCCTCGCCGGCGAGAGATTTTCATGATAAAAGTCAGCAAACACCGACAGACTCGGCTCGAATCTATGAACGTCGTGTGGGACGTCCTCCTTGCTGAACTACCTGCCAAGCCTTTCCGCTCGAGTATGGGACATGAGATTTTTCTAGCAGCTCACCGAGACGCAATGCGTCCTTACATCTGGATTGAGCGGTCAGCTTGTGACGAAACGGAAGTCCCCAGAATTGAGGAAGATCCCTACATCCACATGCTCAGCTTTCAGATGCCAAACACAGTTGATTCTGGTTCAGACAAAGAGATGATAGCAACGACTGAAGAGGGAGCACAGAGACCATGCCTTTCCCGGGTTTTGAAGCCACCGACAGCGATGCCTTTAAAGAATTGGGAAACTCTCTCAGGCCCGTCCGCGACCAAAGAGGAAATGATCACCAAGCTTGGATTGGTCCCCCGTCCTTTCGTGTCAACCTTTGTAAAATCCTCCGAGTCTCTCATTGTTGAGTTCGAGTCTCTCGAGTCGTCCGATGGCCTTACGCCTGAAGACTACGAATCTGTAGCGAACGTTGTATTCCCCTTCGTCTTCAATGAAATGATGAACCTTTCTGAGTATCCCTTAATTGCCACTTTAACTAATGATGAATTAACTAATAATCTAAAAACAGTTAATAACGATTCACTAGATGAAGAGGCAGACACATTAAATGAACAATATATCAAAGAAATCTTTAAGCAGGTTGTCCGGAAAGAGGAAAATCGAGCCCAAGCTGCCGAAGAGATTTTGACAAGTGTGAATTTGGGAACTGCGGAAGAGCCTAAAGAGACGCAGATTGGTAGTTTCTTCGAAGGGACTGAAAGGGTTGCCCTAATCGAGCTGCTAAAAGAATTCGTGGATGTGTTCGCATGGTCCTATAAAGATATGCCAGGCCTCGATCCTTCCATAGTTGAGCACCGAATACCGCTCGACCGGAAGTCAAGCCGCAAAGCGAAGCTAAGAAGAATTAAGCCGAATGGTCCTTACAAGTGAAAGAGGAAATAGAAAAGATGCTCGGGAGGGTTCATCAGGGTCATTGAATACCCAACATGGCCGTCCAACATAGTGACGGTGACCAAGGCCAACGGAAAGATCCGATCTGCGTAGACTTCAGAGACTTGAACAAAGCCGGCCCAAAAGACGATTTCCCCACACTTGAACATCGACATTTTGGTAGATTCCACGGCCAACCACGAAGTCAAATCTTTCGTCGATGGTTTCCGGTTACAACCAAATCAAAATGGCAGAAGAGGATCAAGCCAAAACAGCCTTCACAACCCCTTGGGGCACATACTGCTACACGGTCATGCCATTCGGACTAAAGAATGCCGGGGCTACGTACCAAAGGGCGGCTACGGCTCTGTTCCATGACATGATCCACAAAGAAATTGAGGTCTATGTGGACGACATGATAATACATTCCAGAGGATCGGATGGCCAGCACTTTGTTGATTTGAGAAAATTCTTCGGCCGCCTCCGAGACCACAAAGCATGAGACCGAATCCAGCCAAGTGCACTTTCGGTGTAAGACGAGGCAAGGTACTAGGATATATGGTGACGAACGGGGAATCGAAGTAGATCCCAGAAAATCAAGGCGATAGTTGAAATGAAGCCACCACGGACACCGACAGTAAGTGAAATCCTTCATGGGAAGACCGCAATACATAAGCCGCTTTGTAAATCGGTGACCTCGATCTGTGAGCCAATCTTCAAGTTGATGAAAAAGAATGCCTACACAGAATGGACCCAGAATGTCGGCTTGCCTTTGAACAGTTAAGGCATACCTTGTGAATCCCAGATTCTCTCGCCCACCACATCGGCAAAGCCACTCTTGCTATATCTAACTGTCACGGATACGGCAATTGGGGCTATGCTAGCTCAAGAGAAAAAAGATTCCAAAGTCGAAACGCCATCTATTTCGTAGCGAAAGCTCCAAGGAAGCGAACTCAATTACTCGCCTTGCGAGAAGACTTGCGCAGTTTGGTGCAGGTAGTGGGAAAGTTGAAACACTACATGCGGTCTCACCCGATACATCTTGTTTCAAGGATAGACCCCATCAAATATCAGTTCGACAAGCCTTCCATCTCCATGAGATTGGCAAAATGGTCGTTCTTTTTGGCCGAATATGACATCGCTTATGTTTCAAGGAAATCCGTAAAAGGACGCATAATGGCGAACATCGGGCCGATTTCCCAAGTGATGAGTCCCGAGGACTCCGAACCTCAATTTCCCGATGATGGAATCTTCGCTCTAGAAGGAGAAAATCGCTGGCAACTCTTCTTCGACGGGCGTCAAACAAAAGGGGGAACGGGATAGGAATGCTTCTAGTCGATCCTACTGACGAACACACCCCATAGCAGTAAGGCTGAACTTGAAGTCACCAACAACGCCGCCGAATATGAAGCTTGCATAGCCGGGTTGGAAGCCGCCCTTGAAAGAAATATCAAGGAATTGGAGGTGTACGGTGACTACGCCCTCATCATCAATCAGGTCTCTAACAAATGGAAGCAGAGTGGATCCGGGTTTGCGAAGTATCATGCTTACATGGAAGAGTTAGTAACTCAATTCAAAGAAATCAGCTTTCATTACCTCGCCAAGAGACCGAAACAGGGTTCGCAGATGCTCTGGCTACACTAGCCTCTCTTGTCGAAATACACTGAAGGAAAGTCTGTTAAACCATTCGAGTCGGGAGAAGAGAAAACCCCGCCTATTGCTTCGAAATTGAAGCGGAAGCCGAATCGATCAATGATCCACAGTACACTCATTTACCAAGCACGAAGGATGGCGAGGCCTCTTTCAAAAACGAAGATGGGGAATATAAAGAAGGAATCAAAGCAAAAAGTCTCTCGGCCACAGGCGGCTCGCCTCCCATTATGTTCTTTTGGGAAACATGTTATACAAAAACGTTATCAAGGCCCCCTCTGCGATGTATCGGCAAACAAGAGGCTACCGAACTCATGAAAGAAATACATGGTGGTACTGCGGCCCTCACATGAATGCTCGAGCTACGATGCAAATCATGCGAGAATGGGGTATTTTTGGATCACCATGGAAGCCGGCGCATCCGGTTGTCAAAAGGCTGCGACAAATGTCGGCGATACTCAAATCTTAATCACTTGCCTCCTCACGAGTTATCTTGCATGACAACCCCTTGGCCTTTCGTCACTTGGGGAATTGATGTCATAGGCAAAATCACACCATCGAGCGATATGACCACGAGTTCGTCTGGTAGCCGTGGATTATTTCACCAAGTGGGTTGAAGCCAAGTCCTACAAAATCCTCAATTCAAAGAAAGTCGCCCTCTTCATCAAAGAAAACATCATGTCTTGGAAATACGGGTTGCGGCCGAAATCATTTCGAGATAATGGATCCCACTTGAAGGGGAATGTGACGGAGTTCTGGCGAGAATTCCGAATAACCCGTCACAAGTCATCACCCTACGGGCCCCCAGGCCAACGGAGCCGTCGAAGCGGCAAACAAGACTTCTGGAAAATATCATCAGGAAGATGGGCATCCGGGCGAGAGATTGGCCCGAGAAGTTACACCTGGCACTGCGGGGCTCTGAGAACATCGGTCAGAACGGCAAGCGGGAAACACCGTTTGCCCTCACATACGGAATGGGCCGTACTCCCAATCGAGTGGAAATACCCTCGCTCAGGTATCTTCTTTGGAAAGCCGGATCAACGAGGTCGAATGGCTCCAGTCGCCATGACGAATTGGCCCTACTAGACGAACGCCGATTGAAGGCCATGGAACACATCCGGGCCTACCAAGGAAGAATGGCCGAGCCTTCGACAAGAAAGTAAAGCATCGGGAGATCCGAGAAGGTGATCTCGTTCTAAAAGAAAAGCCCCGGTCCGTATCAACCCTCTCGGCAAATGGGAGCTGTATGGGTCGGGCCATATGTCGTCCGAAGATCTTCTCCGGAGGAGCCATGCAACTTCCTTGAGACCTCGACGGGAATCCCTTTGTACACCCGGTGAATGGTGACAAGGCTGCGCAGATACTACGCGTAAAAAAAAAAAAAAAAAAAAAAAAAAAAAAACAAAAAAAAAAAAGAGTGCTAAAAGAGTAATACCCAACTAGGTTAGAAACCCGAAAAGGGCGGCCTAGGTAAAAAACGGGGTTGCACCAAAAAAAAAAAAAAAAAAACAAAAAAAAAAGAGTGCTAAAAGAGTAATACCCAACTAGGTTAGAAACCCGAGAAGGCGGCCTAGGTAAAAAACAGGGTTGCACCAAAAAAAAAAAAAAAAAAAAAAAGAGTTCACCGGGTTGAACTACGAAGACTGAGCTCCTCAAAATGAGGGGAACGTAGGCGGCGGAAACGGTTCGGTCTAAAGCACAAATAAAAGCCATACTTTGGCATCAATACAATTGATCGAGACCATGAAAGCGTCTCGAAAAACTCTAAAGCAATTCAAATATTCATTACAAGTTAAAAGCTCTTTGATGAGTCTAAGCCCGATTCATTCCTACAAGCGGCAACTTGCTAAAAGAAAACTAAGATACATAATCAAACTAATGTACTGTCATGGCAAGAAAGGGATACTCGGAAACCTCGGAGTCACTCCAAGCCACTCGTCTTGGCCTCTCCCTTTTCTTCCCTCTCAGGAGTCTTCTTTTACGAACCGGAAAAATGTCGGTATTCCTCCTACCAAGCTGCGGTATAGGGACAGGGTCTATCAAACCGGCCTCTGTCGGGGCCTTAGTAGCCCTAGCGTCATCCCTCATCTCCACGTAACCTAGGCTGGTAGCATAGGAGCCCTCCTCTCCTGTCTCTTGACGTAAGCCTCATAATCGATCACGGCGTCTCCGCTCCTGTCATGAGGGTTGGCCCTCGCCTCGGCCCTCCTCCTCTCGAAGCAGTCGGGTCCTCCGCACCCACAATGGCCTCACGCCGTCTCAAAATAGCCACTGAGTCTCTCCCGGATGCCCCTCGTACCAATCCGGGTACCAAGTGGTCAAGAACACCGGTCTCGGACCTTTGAGAATGACCCGAGGGGGAAAGGCATCATACCTCCATGCTCGGGAAAGAAATGGAAACACCGAGGGATCATCCATGGAAGCAGGAGCCACCACCCTGGTGGCTACATCATCAAAGCCCTCCAAAGGAACTGCTCCAGCCAAAGCTGTCTCGGAACTAAAGCGGAATATAGAAGGCTGGGTGAGAAAGCCCGGAAGCATGACCACGGGAGACCCATCTGAAGCACTCTGCGAGTCTCCACCCGCCAATGAGGCACCGACCATCGATATCTTCGGTCACTGGGCGACCCGCCATCCAATGCTCCCACGAGCCACGATCATCAAAATCTACATCAACACCTCTCTGGCAAAAGTCGAAGGCGATCATATCGAGAGGTTTCCCGAAGAACCCCCAAACGGCTCCATCGGCCACGGGGTCAAGAGAAAGCGGGCTGCCCCGTGCATATACCGTCTTCCGTAGCTGCCCTATCGAGAGCATGAAAAGTCTCCCCGAATCAAAGGAACGACATCTACGCCGGGCGACAGTGAACGACAACATCTAGCAGAGACCGATGGCAAATCCCAAAGGAATAGACCATGAACAGGGTGCCAAACATACAAAGTGCAAAGGCATCCCAATAGGCATCATCTACCAAACCTAGGCCCCTAAATCTGTCGGGAAGACCGGAAATATCGAAATGATCGGGACCGCGGATCATACCTTGCGCTTCCTCCGGGGAAAGATGAAGGAGGACGCACAATCTGTCAACAAAAGAAGCCCCTCCGGGCAAAGGGACCGCTATCTCTTCCACCTCCGGACCTCCAAGCAAGGCCCGAAATTCTTCGACAGTCGGAACAATCTCGTTGAAGGAAAGGCAAAAGACATGCCTTCTAGTATCCCAAAACGAAGAAGAAGCTCTTAAGAGGTCATAATCCGGAACCAATTCTTTGAGAGACCACAAGCATCGTATCTTGTACCTTTCTTCAAAGAATGATCTTCTCTCATGCATGATCTCCCTACACCACTCCTTGAACTTTTCAAAGAACAACATTTGCCTTTCTTTGGACAATTTTGGAGAATTTTTGGCCATTTCCATGGTTTTTCTCTCTTTCTCCCCGAAAATGGCTGTTGGGACTGGAGGTTGAAGATGATATTTGAATTTGAAATAAAGCAAGACCAGTGCGAACCAAAATTAAGGGACAGTGTCGAAGCGCCCTATCCGCGCGGATGAGTTTGCCAAAAAAAAATGCACTGCAGTCAAGCTGCTACACCAAAGAGGAATATTTCGTCCCGGTTGCTCGAAACCTGTGAAAAACCCTCCCAAACCAGTCCATATACCAAACACCCTTGCAAAAAAAAAAAAAACCAAGGCTCATGCAACACTGCATTCATATTGCATTGCATTCATAAAATAAAATCCTAAATTATTACATTCCAAAAAAAAAAGAGAGTGTGCATAAAAAAAAAAAACAAACAAACATAAATAAAATCCTAAATTATTACATCCAAAAAAAAAAAAATGTGCATAATCTGTACAAATCTAAATCTCAAAAAAAAAAACCAAAAAAAAAAATCAATCGGAGTCTCCGGCGCCAATGTCTCCCCCGGCCCCTCTTGCGACTCGGGCCCGCCTTCTCGGGAGCCACGAAAATCTCGGGCTCGGAATCGTCCTCGTCTCCAGAGAGAGGCTCGTCGGGACCAGCCGGCACGCTACGATAGGGCAAGCCGAGATCTGCGAAAAAGTCGTATCCGAAGGCGAAGGCGTCGAGACTCACACGTACGAAGACGACCCGCCATCTTTGCCAAACGTGTCCACTGCCCGTGTGGATCCCCGAGAATGACGTGATCCGAAGGCGGTACCGCGCGAGGATCAAGAAGAGGAGACAGAGGAGTCTGCGAAGAAGTCTCGAGCGAATAGGGGAAGCCTCCCGTCGACGGGCGCCGGCCGTGGTCGCCTCGCTCTAGCGAGGAGCCCCGCATGGCGACCATCCTCTGATGAATCTCTTGGCCCCGATCACTTGCTTCGTCAACTTCTCGACGACCACCTCCGAAAAGCGCACAAAAGCAAAAGCGTCAAAAAAAAAAAGAGGTGATGCTAAAGATGATGAAACAAAGGAAAGAAAAGAAGGGGAAAAGGTGAAACCATACCTTCATACCGGACGAGGCCGGAAAGCTCGTGGAAGTCGCTCGGGGTGAGGGATCTGCACCCTCAATCGGACCCCATCTGGATATAGGAAAAATCCGTCAGGGTACCGCGGGATCCCAAGCCCCTCCTATCCGAACTGAGGCATCCTCGGCCTCCTCAAGACGAATGTCGCATACGGCTCAATCGCCACGAAGTCCGAGAAGTCTTGACACCTCGGTAATCATCCCAGGTCACGGACCGATCGCTCGGGTGCATCATATCGGCGGGAGAGCTCCACCGGTGTCCTCAAAGGCGAGTTCACGCCATGCCGGCGCGTCACCCTCTCTCCCGGATAATATGCATCGCAGAGTCGGACCCCTCAAAATCCTCCGCATTGCACAGTCCGGATCTCGGCGCCCTTCGGTGCGCTACCTCAAAGCGATCCCGGGGAAGAATATCATCCCCTCATCTGTCTCGGCCTCCGTCAAAGGAAGGCAATCCGCGTACACGAGAGTCGTACGCCCCTGGAGCTTATCTTCTCCCGGGCATGCTTGGACCAAGGCTGCATGGCCGGATACGCCCGGCGTACTCCGCATTTGCCGCCACACCGTGACGTGGAAAAACTCCAACGCCCATACTGCGAAAGGTAAAAATCCAATCAATCCGGTGCAAATAAAAGTGTGTGCTCAAAAGAAGAGAGGGAAAGCAAAAAGAGAGCTTATACCTCCGGGGGCAAACTCGAAGCGGTACAAGGAGCTCACGGCCTTATTTGTACCTATCAAGAGCAAAATAAAGCTCTGCCCGGCCCGGCCTCTCCCCACGAGACATCTCCGGCCGTCTCCATGTCCTCCAAGGACCTCGGCAAGGCAAAGGCTGCCGTCCCCTCGGCATGCCCAAAGAGGGTGCTCGAAAAGGCAAACCACAAGAAGGCCACGGCAATCGATCGGCGCCTATCCTCTCCTCCCGGCCTCATAACTCGCTATGGTCTCCACGATCTTGCCGTAGACCACGGCATACTCCATCCCCATCCCCTTTTTGGGAATAGGGGAAAATCCCGAAGAGCTGCGGATCGGCATCGCTGTAGCCATCCCGCCACTCAATCTGCGTCCATTAAAGGACAGGCCCGTAATCGCGGCATAGTCGGAGGGCGTAGCGTAGCCTCGCCCCGGAAGAAGTGGAAGGTGTGGGTCGTCCCACAGTGCTGCGCCAGAGCAAACATCAAGCCCTTGCTCTTAGGGAACTTGACCAGTCCCCTCAAGCACTCGACGAACTCCCAGAGCCCCGTCTCGACAACAATCTGTCTCGGACTCGGCAAAGCTCCTCGGCCCGCATCCGAAAGCCGGTCCCACAAGTCAATCACAGACTCCACCGATCCTCGAGTCTTCATCTTGTTCAGCTGCTCCGTCACAAAACGGTTTCCGCCCTGTAATAAAAAAAAAGAGAAAGAGAAAATGTCAAAAAGATTGCATTTGCATTTACATTAAAAAAAAAAAAAGAAATTTCGACAGCATAACAGCATACAATGAGCATAGCCCCATTTTTCTCGCATGAAAGAAAACAGTTTTCAGCAAGTCCCAATGCATTCATCAAAAAAAAAAAAAGATGCATTCCTACGGAAGTAAAAACTCCGTCCCATTTTTATAAAATAACATGCATCATCTCAAAAAAAAAATTTTGCATCTTACATGCAACGGGAGGAAAAATCCGTCCCACTTTTCAAAAAAAAAATCCTAAACATACATACATCTCATATTGGCAAAACACCCATTCTTTCCAAACAAAATGCATGCATTGCATCAATATCAAAATTCAATTTCAAAAAAAAAAAATATCATCATCATCATCAACATGCAATATTCAATTTCAAAAAAAAAAAAAAATCACAATTCTTCGAATTTTCACATGTAATTTTCGAATTAAAAAAAAAAATGTGGCAAAAATGCCAATTCTTTTTCCAAGCAAAGTGCACATTTTGAGTTACCCATATACTCATTACAACATGCATAGCATCAAAATCAAAATCCAAGGCCAAGAACATGGTCATTTTCGAAATTATCAAAAAAAAAAAAAATCAAATCACCCAAAAATCAATGTCAAGCAAGAAATCGACAAGAGGATCAAGAGGATTCGAGGTATACCGTTCGGAGATGCGGATCCGAAGCCCAATGTTGCCAAGCATCGGGGTAATGCTCCTCCTCCACCGATTGCGAAAGATTGTAATGCCTCCTCATCCGGACGAGCTCCAATCGCCTCTCCGCTACCGGGCCACGTCCTTGGCCTTGAAAAGCGCCTTCCCCGTGTTCCATTGCTCAAAAAATCGAAGAAATCGAAAGATTTTTGAAGCTTTTTGGCCAAAAATGGCGGATTTACAGAATTTTCTCTCTCTCTCTCTCGTAATTCTCTGCAAAACTGAATGGGGAAGAAGAAAAGGGCGTTGGCCCTAATTAATACCCCTGGTTTTCAAACCCTATCCGCGCGGATAGGATTGCAAGGGTCAAAATGACCCTTTTGCCCCTTAAAATTTCGGGACTACGCAATTGAGTCCCAAACTTGACAGAGTTAACCAAAGTTAACCAAAGTCGGCCCCTTGTCAAGAAAATCATCCCCGGCGGTCAAACGTAAGACCGAGTGCCCGAGAAAGATAACGAGATCCGTATCTTTCATCAAAATTACCCCGGCGATCAAACGTAAGGCCGAGTGCCGAGAAAGATAACGAGATCCCGTATCTTTCATCAAAATTACCGGCGGTCAAACGTAAGACCGAGTGCCACGAGAAAGATAACGAGATCCCGTATCTTTCATCAAAATTACCCCGATCAAACGTAAGACCGAGTGCCACGAGAAAGATGACGAGATCCCGTATCTTTCATCAAAATTACCCCGGCATCAAACGTAAGACCGAGTGCCCCGAGAAAGATAACGAGATCCCGTATCTTTCATCAAAATTACCGGCGATCAAACGTAAGACCGAGTGCCCCGAGAAAGATAACGAGATCCCGTATCTTTCATCAAAATTACCCCGAGTCAAACGTAAGACCGAGTGCCGAGAAAGATAACGAGATCCCGTATCTTTCATCAAAATTACCGGCGATCAAACGTAAGACCGAGTGCCCCGAGAAAGATAACGGATCCCGTATCTTTCATCAAAATCATCCCCGGCAGTCAAACGTAAGACCGATTTCCCAGACGAGTACGTCTGATTTTCCCCAGCAAAGTTAACGGAATCCCAAAAGCCAGCGAGATCTCGAGTAGTACTCGAACTACGAAAGGGCTTGATTCCCACTAGGGATACGTAGGTAGCCTATCATTAGGTCCAGCCCCTCGACCAAAACGGTCACCCTCTCCTTCGGCAGCAGACGAAGTCCACCGAAAGGCCATTTCAAATTAAGGTCCGAGGCGCCTAAAAAGCCATCATCATCAAGGTCCGAGGCACCTAAAAAGCCATCTTCAAGGTCCGAGGCACCTAAAAAGCCATCATCATCAAGGTTCGAGGCACCTAAAAAGGCCATCATCATCAAGGTTCGAGGCACCTAAAACGCCATCTCCAAGGTTCGAGGCACCTAAAACGCCATCTCCAAGGTCTGAGACACCTAAGACGCTATCACTAGGAAAGTGATAAATCGCAATCATCCCCGGCGAGACCGAAAATGGTCATTCCTATCCCCGGCGGAGCGGATACCCATCGGACCGAAAATGGTCATCTCTTATCCCAGCGAGTTTCTCTCCGGCATTGTAGAACTCGCTCATCGAGGTTCGAGGCACCTAAACGCCATCATCTCCGGGGTCAAAGACCCGAACTACGGCGGCTTGATTCCCATTCAGGATACGTAGGTAGCCTATCGCTAGGTTCAGCCACCCGATCACTCGATCATCACGCCAAATATGGAGCCTTACTCTTATCGACGACCCGCTTCCTTCGAAAGCGCCGTCGCCGAGGGCTACTTGTAAGTGCTCCAATTTGAGCTTGTTAGAATTTTCGTTAGAAAATTAACGAAAGTTATAACATTTCTAACAATTCCTAACTATCCTAACATTTCTAACAAAGTGAGGGTAAAATGGGCATTGTTATTTAAGGTTAAACCTTAAAAAGAATCTCAAAAAGAAAAACAAAAGGAATAAAACCACAAATAGCAATGGCTGGAGACACAAAAACTGGCTGTTAATTTGAAATTTCAAAAAGATTATTCCTCTTGTCCAAAGCTGAAGTTGTATTTAATGAACAGTGCACGCTGACTGGATCCATCCGCGCGGATACCTTTGCATTTTCAGGAGGGCTATAAATTGAGCCCTCCAGTCACAAAAATAAGAAGGAAGAACACATTTTGCACCGAACCTCTGGCGAAATATAGAGAGAAAACAGTGAGAATTCACAAGAATTGTCACCTTTTTCTCTCCAATCTTTCCCAACTCATACTCATCCACTCACTCTCATATTAAAGCCCTAAACACTCATACACTCAAGCCAAACACTCAAGAACACAAGGAAGATTGGTAAACCCTCCTCTTCCTAACCCTAAATCTCAACCATGCATGCATCTTCAAACTACAAAATGTAGTTCTTTCATCTTCTTGCTCTAGATCTAAGAAGATCACCATGGAAGACCATCTCCATGGATGATCTTCTACAAAGATCAACATTATTTTTAAGCTTTCTTACTTTCTTGCAAAGAAAACTCATTTTCAAAACCCTAAAAACCATTTTCAAGCATAAAATCTTGATTTCAAAGGATAAAATTCCCCTTCCCAAGCAAATGAAATGCTTAGTCCTAATGTACCCCAAGGATGGTTTGGTATAGTTGATTCACCACTAAAATGTCTAGTGATCACTAACCAAAACCTAGGGAAATGGGGACAAGCATGGATGCAAAACCCCCCTTAAAATCATATTTTCTTTCTTGAGAAGTTGCTGTCCAGTAGCAATTTTCTCAGACCTCAGTCCATGGTCTTAATTTTTGGACACAGATGAACTTGGAATTTGGTATTTACTACAAAACACTTTTTGTAGCCAACATCCAGAGCTTTCCAGACATATTTTTACTTTATTTTTTGGGTGAGTAAAACTCCTCTTTTCAAATTTTCTTTCAGAGGCTAGTTCATCAGCTTCTGGGAATCCAGATCTCATATCTGAGGTTTCCAGAAGGTTTTGACCCCTCAAATCTTCTCCAAAATGGGAAATTCCTTCGTACAAACTTTATTTAAGGTGTCTAGAACAACTTTCATTCTCTGAGTTTATCCAGATTATGAAGTTTTAAGACCCTTGAATCCCTTTTAAAATCAAAGGTCCACTGCCTTTTTCATTCTGGCAGAAATGGCTCTCAACTTCAAAAGGTCTTTTGAGTACCAAATCTCAATCCAAAAATCTTCCAAAAAATCATGGGATCAGTTTAAAGTCTTAAAAAGATATCCCAATTTTTACTTTTCTGAGTTTCAACTTATTTTGGCCAAAACACACACACACACACACACAAATGATTTTCAGCTTGGAAGACTCGTTTTTACGAGGCGCGTCGGGTGCACACTAACGTCCTTCCCGACGCGTAACATGACCTCCGAACCTAAATCTCTGATCTCGGGCTTTTTTCAAAGTTTTGGCCTTCAAAATTAAAATGGCGTGGCGACTCCGTTTTTCCGGTTTTATTTGGTTTTTCAAAGAAACGCAAAAATCGAATTTTTCCCGCGAATGGCAACATCATCACACACGGTTCTAATATCAACAAGGTTGTTGCTGATGAGATGGACCAGAGCGAACTCGACACACCCTACACCAAGGACAGAAAGGGACAATGCAAGGACGATTAGAACAAACTATCAAAACGGAAGCTAGAGGAGATTGAAGCAGAGACCCTACAATTGCGAGATGGTCCCGAGCTGGAGGCTGTGGACGAGCTCGAGGAGATCCTGATATACCCAACTTTCCTTAAGCAGAAAATCAAAATTGGCTCTTAGTTGTGAAATTACCCGGATCCAGCTCGCGCGCGGGCCCCGACATCTCGCATTAGTCGGGAGGTGTCTCACTGCGTTTTGTTTGTAGAGTCGACACGCCGTTTTGATTTAGCCCAAAACTTTGAAAAAAGGCTTAGTTTAAAAACTGTTGTTGTGTGATGAGATTTTTGAGTTCGGAGGTCAGGTTACTCCTCGAAAAGAGAATAGTAGAGCTCAACCGAGTCGCCTCGTAAAAAATGAGTCTTTCGGCACCCCTCTTTCTTTAAAAGTTGTGTGTGTGTGTGTATGTGCTTTTAAAAATGCATGATGTATATAATGTCTACATTGTATGCTATGTATTGAAATGTATTGAAATAGTAGTGGAAGGAAGCCTTACCAATGTTGGTTCGTGTCTATCTTCTGCTTGGGAATAGTGTTTGAGTGTTGAATAATGCTCCGAGATGGACCGGGATTGCTTCGGGATGTACCGATGTCTGCGAACAGAGCTTCGGCGTGCCTCGGGAGTGTCAGGTGTGTACTCGGGCAGAGTTTCGGCGTGCGTTGGGATCGTTGGGATTGTTGACTGGAATCGGACAGAGGTTCGGCGTACCTCGGAATCGTCGGTTGTGCTCGAGCAGAGTTCCAGCGTGCGTCGGGATGGACTGGGATGCCTCGGGATGGGCTGGAATGCCTCGGGATGGACCGGCAAGGCTTCGGGATGGACCGGCAGGGCTTTGGAATGCCTCAGGGAAGCTCGAGAGCACTCGGTAGGGCTTCGAAGTACCACGAGGGGCCTCAGAATGCCCCGGAGGGAATCAAAAGGGACCGAGATTGCCTCGAAGAGTCTTAGAAGTGGGCCTGAAGGCTGGTGGGAGAGAGAGAAGAAAGGAGGTGTGTAAAAAATGAGAGGGGGAGCCCTCTATTTATAGGGTCCAGATTCTGGCAAAGTGTGTCGCACTACACAAGCTGCCATTACCATTTTTTTGGTTTTCCTTAATTTAGGGGAATATTGTGGACTTTAAGAGGATTTTGTAATTATGATGTCTGGAAACAAAGTGGTCCGCACGGACCAGTCTTGATTTTACATATTTTCCAAAATTCCTAAAAATTCCTTTTGTACTTTTTTATCCCAGAAAGGCCCCCTTGGTTTGGTTGGTGGTTTTTGGGGTTTTTGAAGGCTACGGGTGTTCGAGATCACGTTTGTTTGAGTCTGCGGTGCTTCCCGTGTGTCGGATGGGGTGCGATCCAGATTGAGGTACTTATAGAAGCCCCTCGACGACGTCACTTATGGAGGAAGTGGGGTCGTCGATAAGATAAGGGTCCTGATCTGGATCGCGTGCTGGGAGAGGATGTGACCGTGTAGGCCAGTTCGTGAGGACGTGGCAGTGTCCTGTTGTGATGTGACCGCTATGGTCGGCTGTGAGGACATGGTGATGTCCTACTATGACCACTTAGGTCGGTTGACTGGACCCTTAAATAGGATTCCTACGTATCCCTAGTGGGAATCAAGCCTGATCGTAGTTCGCGTGTGGGGGGAGTGCGTTGCCATGTTTGAGGACGTGTTTATGTCTTCTGACTGAGACTCTGTGCGTGGATGTGTCAGTGTCCTGTGGGTGATGTGACCGCTAAGGTCGACTGTGAGGACGTGGTGGTATCCTAAGGTGACTATTTAGGTCGGTTGGCTGGACCCTTTGATAGGATTCCTACGTATCCCAAGTGGGAATCAAGCCTGATCGTAGTTCAGAAGTCGTGTAATCATGAGTTTATGCGGACGTGGTGGTGCCCTGAGGTGATGTGACCACTAAGGTCGACTGTGAGGATGTGGTGGTGTCCTAAGGTGACCGTTTAGGTCGACTGTGAGGACGTGGTGGTGTCCTAAGGTGATGTTGACGTGTCGGTGTCCTAAGGTGACATGGTGAGTGGACGTGTCGGTGTCCATGAAGTGAAATGGTGAGTGAACGTGTTGGTGTCCATGATGAGTGGACGTGTCGGTGTCCATGAAGTGAAATGGTGAGTGGACATGTTGGTGTCCATGATGAGTGAAATGGTGAGTGGACGTGTGTAGACACTCCATTCTGAACCCATCAGAGCAGATTAATACCACTCTAAGTCTCGCCTTGAGTCAAGAGTAGAAATCCACCATTTCGTCATGTTTCGTTAAGTTTTGACTAACGACCGTTAGTTTGGACTAAACTGCATACGAGATAACAAGGGAAGGACAGAATTATCCACTGGCAGCCTTGTCTCACGCGGAATGTGCGTGTCTCGCGCGATACAAAGCTTCTGCAGACGTGCAGAAGCCAGTTTCCTCGTCGATTTCAACCTCTTTCGGGATAAAACCATATCAATCCGGCCATACAATGAGATTTGGGTTCTGGAACCTTCCCAGGAGATTTTATCTCTCCACCTTCTCATCTCCAACACCTATAAATACTTGAAGACTTTCAGTATTTCAGATCCCAGACTTTTCAAGTCAAAACCCCCACATTTTACTGGTTTCTCTCCCTGAAAGATTTCTGTAAATCACCCCTAAAATCACCTAAAGTTTGTTTGTCAACCTTGTTGATAAACAAACATCGAAGCTCGAATCAAGGACCGAGGCGAAACTCTGTCCACATCAAGATTTGGCTCTAAACTTGAGTCGAAACTCTGTCCGAGTCTCTTCACACGAGGTAACCTTCCTCTTCCCTTTCTAATTGATTGTTAGAGTGGTATAATACATTAAACCTAGGATCGGCCTAGAGCCTCCCTAAATCATGGGGATGGTCTCGAAGCAACTTGAGTCGAAACGCCTTTTTCTTTGAAAACCTCTCTTTTTAGCAAGACCGATCTCCGGATTGGGTGGAATGGGTGCTCCTTGACCTTCCCATTCCATAACCTAAGCCCCAAACCCGAAATCTCTTTTCAAATGGTTTTTCTATATTTCAAAACAAATAATATAGGTGGCGACTCAAAAAGATGTAAAAACAAAGAAACTCGCGCATCGCTACAGTGGCGACTCTGCTGGGCACTGTAAATTTAAAGAGGCTTAAACTTGCGTCTATAAAAAGAGGTTTTAAAAAAAATCGTTTTTTGTATTCAGATCAAGCTTATCTCGCACGATACAGCCTGTTTCGCGCGAGATAACACTTCGGCAATCAGCGTGTCTTCTGGTTTTCCTGTTCATCTCAAGATCCAAGATGAGAGTCGAACACGCAAGGGGGATTCCAGATTACATTATCTGCAGAGTTCCTTCATCTTAAGGCCTCCCTCAAGAAGTAGAACTTGAATCCGTATTTAGTTTAAATAATTGATTATTATTTATAAACTGCGTGTGATTGGGTTTTTTAAATTAAAGTTCGGTCCATTGGGGATTCGGGAGTTGTAATTAAATTATTTATCTCTCTCTCTCTCTCTCTCTCTCTCTCTCTCATTAAATGGAACTACGACGGCCTGAGTCTTCCGAATTTGGGAGAAACGTAGGCAACCACTTGGTGCGGCCATTATCTGTTTTTTCTTTTAATTTTCAAAAAAAATCTCTATTTTTTCTATCACCTAGATTGACTATCAGACACGCACACTCATATTATATTTGTCATTGCACTACATACCCCGATTAACCCGGGATCCACACTAAGGACGGATGACGGTAACCACCTAGTCGCCGGTCTCTCCGAAGTTGGATCATCCCACTTCGCGTATTCAATCCATCTAGATTGTCATATCGTGGGGAGCCTAGCCTTCCAGCCCTGCATTGCCACATATCATGTAGATTGTCTTTTTAGGATCACTCCATGACCGGTCGGTTTGACTCGGTGATCTTTTCTTATTTTTGACCAAAATAAAGCCATGTAAAATCGACTATAAAGAAGGACTAGGAATAGTCCCCTCGGAATAGTCCCTTCGGAAAAGTCCCTTCGAAAAAAGAAAATGTCCCTTCGGAATACCCTTTCGAAAGTCCCTTTAAAGAAATAAAAATCTTTCGAAACAATCTTACATAGCTTTGTTTTACAAAAATTGGACTGATTACTTAGTCGTTAGGTTCTGATAAAGACCTTAGAAACCCCTCAAAACGGATTCTCCGTTCCGACCAAAAATTAGGTTTAATAAAAATCAACTTTTCGTGTGATTGTCTCGTGCGAGACCGCTTGTCCCAGGCGGGACAATTCCTCTGTTTTGCTGTGTTTGAGCCTGAACTATTTAAGCCTTCTTCCGACTCGTTGGGGTTAGATTTGATCCTAACACCATCTTTGCGTCTCTTCTATCAGTTCTCCGAAGCTACTCAACCTCAAGACTCCCAACACAATGTCCGGCATCGACGAAATTCCGGGTGATGAAACTTTGTCCGAAAACAACCACAAACTTCTGTAAGAAGCCAATGATCGCTTAGAGGTGCAAGCTACCCAAATCCACACCCTCGTGGAAGAAATCCAAGAGCTTAGGGCGGCATTAGCCAATAAAGAAAAGAAGAAGAAAAATGATTCTTCCCCCGAAGAAGAGGAATCATACACCAAAAAAGGCCAAGGGTTGTCGCCAAAGCAAAAGCAAGAAAAAGAAGTACGAGCCTAGCTCGTCATCTTCCTCCTTTGACAACGAGAGTTACACATCCAAGAAAGAGAGCAAAGGGGAAAGCAAGAACGAACCCCTCACCATGGCAATGTTAGAAAAGAAACTTACATCCCTCGATGTGAGTAAGGGAGCCTCGCTCTCTATTGATTATGACACCCTTCGTCAATCCATGTCCAAACTTCCTAGAAAATACAAAACACCCGACATTGCAAAATTCAATGGTACTACCTGTCCCAAATCACATTTGGAGACCTACTCTTGGGCCATGCTACCTATGGGTGTTGATGACAACCTACTAGCTCAATGCTTTCCACAAACTCTCGATGGTGCCGCTAGAGATTGGTACATGACTCTTCCACTCTCTACAAGACTTGTTTGGCCACTTGCTAGTCGTACCTTCCAAAAGCAATATGAGGACAACTCCACTTATCGCACTACTAGAAGGGACCTCGAACAAACCAAACAGCTTTCGAACGAATTCTTCACAGACTTCGTCAAAAAATGGAGGACCAAACTGACTGAAATTGTTGATAGGCCAAGCCTAGACGAACAAATCCACATCCTCATCCAATGTCTTCGGGAAGAATATCAAGACAAACTTGCAGGCAACTACTTTCCTAGCTTCGCCGAACTTCCCAAATCTGGCATACGGTTAGATGACCTCATCAAGCAAAAGAGGGAAGCCAAGAAAGAAAGCGGGTTCCGTTACAACAAAAGCTCCTCTTCCTCTTCCAACCCTAAAGACACTTCTGTCAATGCTATAGTCTTCAATCATCCCGAAAATGGTAAGTACTCTGCGGTACCTCCACCAGAAAAGAAGAAAAGAGATAGGAATTACGACAAACTTGAAGGGATAACTCAAGAAGAACTCCTCGAGGTGCTTGTCAAGAATTGAAAAATCAAACCAAGAGAAGGTGGACCTCCAAAGAAAGATCTTCCTGCCAATCATGCTCATCATCTTTTCTGCAAGTACCACAACTTCACTGGCCACGACACCAACTCATGTTTCCACTTGAAAGACGTCATCCAAGATCTGTTCGATGATAAAGAGATTCGACTTCCTAATGTTGTTACTAATCCTTTACCAAATAATGAAGTCAATATGATAGAAATAGAAAGTAGCTCCAAGGATCCTACTCGTCTAGCCACAACTGTGGACGAGAGCCCTTTTGAATTTAATAAATCTTCTTTCTGTTACACGATGTCTTGGGATGAAATCTTAGAACAAAAAGAAAAGGGGTCTAAAGCAGTTAACCTTCATCATCAAATGGACCCGACGATCCTCTCTTAGCCCAGCTAAAGAAGACACAAGAAAACATCTCAGTTTGGGATCTCATTGGAGCATCCCACAAGCATCGTGAAATGTTGAAGAAGGCCTTGGCTCAAATGACCATTTCCTCAAAAGCTACACCCGAAGATCTTACTCAAATGATTGGCCAAGTACAATTTGGCAACGTCATCACTTTCACTGACTTGGACCTCCCATCCTATGGGAACAATCATCATGAGGCCCTATACATAACTGCTAAAGTGAATGGATACCGAATGCCACGCATTTTGGTCGACAATGGTTCTGCAATCAACGTCCTTCCAAAGAAGCTTTATCATCATTAGGTCTCACCCACAAAGACCTTAAGCTATCAGGGCACACTGTACGAGGCTACGATTGTACTGCTAGAACTGCTTTTGGTTCAGTCGTGATACCTATAGAAATGGGACAAGTCACAATGAGCATCGAATTCCAAGTCATTGACATCCCAGCATCCTTCAACTTACTGGTTGGCCGCCCTTGGCTACACGATATAGGGGGTGTACCTTCATCCCTACACCAATGCATCAAGTTCAGACACAACGACACAGTAGTCACCATACACGAAGAAATGGTTACTGCTAGCCCTATCCTCGAAGTACAAAGACGGCACTTCGATTACTTGTTCGGTGGCTTCGAGATTGAGAAAGAAAGCACTTGTGAATGTCATAGAAACTTGCAACAAGCGATTACTCCAAAGCACTTCGGTTTTACGGAAACCTTCTGTTTGGAGAATGATGCAAGCGAAAGGGTACTTTCCTGGCTTGGGACTTGGAAAACACTTGCGAGGGATAATGGAACCACCACCGGTTCCCCCACCACACACGAAGCATGGCCTAGGATACGTCATTTCCATCCGTGATGAAAGTGACGAAGAAGAGTGGGACTTCACTCAAGATAAATGGGAAGGAACCGCATACAAAGGTTACAATGACCCAAAGGTCAAAAATTGCAACCTAGAACCATACTGAAAGACACTCAACGGCTACTTCGTCCAGGAAGGGGAAAGCATCCCATACTTTATCTTTTCGATCCATGGGTGACGATAAAGGGAAACGCCAACCAGGCTTTGAAATTTTCAGCAACTGCGACGCTTCGCCAGATGAAACAGAACCCGTCCCACTAATCCCTAAAGATTCGTGGGGCACAAAGGCAGAAATAACCAGCAAATGGGGCTTTATGTTGGGAGAAGACATCTTTGCGACAGGTTCGAGAACTGTGCGGTTAGAAGACGACGAGATCCATGCAATCTCCAAGGGGGGCGCTCCAACTATTGATAACACAAAGCTAATCCAAAAATTTGATGAGCCAATTCTGAACTGGCACGTCACCGGGGGCGAGTTGTTGATGAAGACTTCATGATTAAAGAGCTTGGTTTTACTCCCCATCCCCGCAGGAAGATAGGCCCTATAGCTTTCACTTTAGAGTCAGGCTCCACCTCTGATGAACTCACTCAAGAGGAAATTGAGGCGGTGGCCGAACATGTATTCCCTTACTTCCTTAATGAAAACTTTGATCTTTCCGAGTACCCTGAGATTGCTAACATCGTGAATGACGAATTAACTAATAACAATCACTATAACGAACAAGTTAATAATGAATCATACGATGAGATAGACCAAGAAAACGAACAAATTTTAAAAGAATTAGCAAAGCAAGTAGGTCGTTGTGGAAAGAATGGCCCCGTTGACAATGAAGAAATACAAACGGTTAATCTCGGGACAACAGAAGACTCTAGAGAAACAAAGATCGGCACCTTCTTAAAGGGGGAAGACAGGGAAACCTTAACGCATCTCCTCAGATAATATTTCGACGTCTTCGCTTGGTCCTACAAAGATATGCCTGGGTTAAATCAGTCGATCGTAGAACACAAAATACCACTGCTACCCAACGCCAAACCAGTCAAACAGAAACTGCGCAGAATTAAGCCCGAATGGTCAATGCAAGTGAAAGAAGAGATCATGAAACTCTTGAACGTAGGGTTTATCAAAGTGATTGAGTATCCGGAATGGCTGGCCAACACAGTACAAGTAGCCAAGTCGAATGGAAAAATACGAGTCATGTTGACTTCAGAGACTTGAACAAGGCATTCCCTAAAGATGACTTCCCGCTACCAAATATAGACATGTTGGTCGACGCCACCGCATCATACGAAGTCCGCTCATTCGTCGACGGCTTCACAGGGTACAACCAAATCCTCATGGCAGAGGAAGACCAACACTCGGCATTCATCACACCTTAGGGGACGTTCTGTTATATGGTCATGCCATTTGGTCTATAAATGCTGGAGCTACTTACCAAAGGGCAGTCACGACGCTATTCCATGACATGATCCACAAAGAAATAGAGGTATATGTGGACGATATGATTATCCACTCAAAGGGGACAGATGGTCAGCACTTTAGAGATCTCAGAAAATTCTTCAATTGACTGAGACAACACAAGATGAGGCTCAACCCCGCAAAATGCTCATTCGGAGTGGTCAAAGGGAAAGTCTTAGGGTACATGGTCACCGAGCGTGGCATAGAAGCAGACCCCGCCAAGATAAAGGCCATCATAGACATGCCTCCACCCATAACACAGAAAGAAGTGAAGGGATTCATGGGCAGACTCCAATACATCAGTCCATTCATCAATCAACTGACTACGATGTGTGATCCTATCTTCAAGCTACTTAAGAAAAACGCACCTCAAGAATGGACCAAGGAATGTCAAGAAGCATTTGAGGAAGTTAAGCACTACTTAACCTCCCCACCCATTCTGGTTCCACCACACAAGGAAAAACCCTTAAAATTATACCTCATAGTTACTAACACGCGCTAGGGGCTATGCTCGCTCAAGAACAGCCAGCTTCGCACACAGAGAAAGCTATCTACTTTGTCAGCCGCAGATTCCAGGGCAGCGAAATCAACTACTCTCCAGTCGACAAATCTTGCACTGCTCTCGTCTGGGTAACACAGAGACTAAAGCACTACATGGAAGCCTTCCCGGTTCGTCTCATCGCAAGAATGGATCCTTTGAAGAACATCCTAGACAAATCAGATTTGTCTTCGCGACTGGCTAAATGGTATTTCATGCTCGCGGGATATGATATCACTTAAGTCACTCAGAAATCCATCAGGGACTCAGTGTATTCGCAGATCAGTAGGCCGAATTTCCTTGCGATGAAGTGAAGGGGGAAGACCCGCGATTCCCTGATGAAGACATCATGAGTATAGAAGACAAAAATAAGTGGCATTTATTTTTTGATGGTGCAGCCAATAAGAAAGGTTTCGGCATCGAAATGTTGTTAGTAGATCCCGACGACATCTATACTCCATTAGCAATACATCTTGACTTTGACACCACCAACAACACCGCAAAATATGAAGCTTGCATAGCGGGGCTCGAGGCAGCTCTAGAACGCAACGTGACCGAACTCGAGGTATTTGGGGACTCCCAGTCGATCATCAATCAGACACTGAAAAAGTGGAGGATCCAAGATCCAACCCTTCAAAGATACAATGCCCACCTCCAAGAGTTGGTGTAACAACTCCAGAATATCTCATTCCACTATCTTCCCAGAGACAAAAACCGGTTTGCTGACGCATTGGCTACACTTGCTTCCTTGGTTGAAATCCCTGCAGGAAAGGCAGTAAAACCCATCAAAATAACCCGGCGCGCAACTCCTGCCTACTGCGCCGTTATAGATCTCCATGACTGCAAAGACAAGTGGTCATCCGAATGTGCCACCATTGAGGACTCCGAAAAGAAACTGTGGTACTATGACATTTGGCATTTCATCCTAGATGGAACCGTTCCGCTAAAGAGCGACAAGAAGACTCAGATTTCCCTTAAGAGGCTGGCAGCTAATTACGTCATCATTGCTGACCGTCTATTCAAAAAATACTCCAAGGGAAACCTCCTTTGTGCCACCGAAGAAGAGGCCCAAGAAATAATGGACCATGTTCATCAAGGAGTATGTGGAACCCACATGAGTTTAAACATGCTCGCCAAAAAGATCATCAGACAAGGGTACTTTTGGTTAACCATGGAAGCCGACTGTACCAGCATGGTCAAGAAATGTCATAAGTATCAGATACACGTCAACCTTCAGCACGCACCGCCTTCCTTGCTGTACCCTATGACGTCTCCTTGGCCGTTCTAAACATGGGGCATAGATGTGATTGGAAAGTTCACACCCGCGAGAGCCAATGGACACTGTTTCATCTTAGTAGCCATCGACTATTTCACTAAATGGATCGAGGCCGCCTCCTACAAGGTTTTGAATGCCAGAAAGGTAGCAGAATTCATCAAGCACAACATCATCTGCCGATATGGGGTCCCGCAAGAGATGATATCTGATAATGATGGCTCTCACTTTGAGAAAGAAACCGATCACCTATCAACAGAGTACAAAATCATAAGGCATAAGTCATCTCCTTGTAGGCCTCAGACGAATGGAGCAGTTGAAGTCGCAAACAAAACAATTGAGACCATCATCAGAAAAATGGCAGTCACTGGGAAAGACTGGCCCGACAAGCTACCCTTCGCACTTTGGGGATACCGCACTTCAGTTCGAACAGCTACAGGGGGGACTCCCTACGCCCTCACATTCGGAATGGAGGCTGTTCTGCCAATATAATTGGAAATACCATCACTGAGGGTTCTCCTAGAAAACCAAGTGAATGAAGTCGACTGGCTAGAAAGCAGATACGAAGAGTTAACCTTGCTAGACGAAAGGAGGCTGAAAGCAGCCGAGCACACTCAAGCTTACCAAAGAAGAATGGCAAGAGCTTTCAACAAAAAGGTCAAGACAAGAAATATCAGGGTAGGCGACTTGGTTCTCCGTGAGCATCGTCTTGGACCTTTCAACCCTCTAGGCAAGTGGGGACCAAGATGGATAGGATCTTACATCGTGAAGAAGATATTCTCTGGGGGAGCCCTTCAGCTGGTGGACTTAGACGGAGATCAGCTACCGAAGCCGGTCAACATGGACAAGCTCAAGAAATACTTCGCGTGACTTGGCCTCTTTAAACGAAAAAAAAAAAGAAGGCTCGCTAGGCTGAAATTCCCGAAGGGGACGGCTTAGGCAAAAGTTAGAGCTTGCACAAGAAAAGAAGCCCGCTAGATTGAAAACCCGAAGGGGCGGTCTAGGCAAAAGAAAGGGTGTGCATCAAAAAAAAAAAGAGAGGAGGCCTTGTCTCGCGCGAGACTACCCTTCGTCCTGAAATCGTGTTTTGTCCTTTTTCTCTAAAAAATGAACTACGTTAGACCTGAGCCTCTTATTTAATTACTGTAAAAGAGGAACGTAGGCAGCCTTCGGGTTCGGTCTAATCAAATAAATAAATCAAATTTTGTCCTTTTATTAATCAAATGCATTTTATTAATAACAAAAGGGAAATCCTAACCACAACGACTAATTTGCTAAGCTAACCATCTTGAAAAAAAAATATAATAAAACTATTGATCTATCAAAGCAATCTCTTGGTACTCTTTAGGATCTAGCCTTTCATTGACTTGGTAGGCCGGCGGACATGATCACCCCCGTCATCTCGATCTCTCTTGCGCTTCGGACCCTTCGAAGCAGAGCATCCCTCAAGGCGATTGAAAACAGATTTCGAAAGCCTTTTGAAGACATTGGGCCTATCCAAGGCTTGCATCTTTCCGGGGAGACCCTTACCTCGTCGCTCGTACCAATCCCCATCAAGAAAATCTTGGATTGGATCAGTCCGTACATTAGCAGGATCATACTGGGCCTCACTCCTTCGTAAAATACTGCTAGCTAAGAAGGAATCCCCTAACAGTGAAAGCCGCAGATTATCAATCTTCTCCAAACTAGGGAGACCGGTATGAAGGAACCAATCCAAATACTTATCAGATAAGAAGACTCTTGCATCAAAAGTCCGAAGGTTCGACCAGTGATCTCGATTAGTTCCTTCACCCCATGCTTGAGCTAGCACCTTCGCAAACTCTACACCGATATAGGACACTTCACGAGAAGCTCCTTCGAAAAGATAAGTGTCCTGCTGCTGGCCAAACTGACGAAGCACCCGCTTGGGAAAATAAAAGGAGGAATCTCGCAAACTCGGGAGAACAACCCTGTCAAAACCCTTGGTATTGGCAACATACTTATTCAATCTCCAATAAGGTGGACACCAAATAATATCGGCGGTGACGGTTTTTGCAATCAACTTGGCCCACTCATCCACCGAGAGATCCTTGATCAGCAACTTCCTCATATGGTATGTGAATGGGGAATACTCCAACGGAGGATCTACCAACTTGAGATGTTCCCTAAGCCAAATAGTCAACAAAAGAGGACTCCCTTGAGTCATGGCATCAGTCTTATGCAGCTCATCAAGACCATGCAGGGTTTCACCCAAGATTAGCAGGATAATGTTCCTAGAACGTTTCCTAGCCTGCAGGATGATTTCCACCAATTGGGAGTCAACCAAGCCTTCTCTGCATGTGAACAAAACATCTCCGAAAAGAGAAAGGGCTAGAAAGTTCCATTTGTAAACGTGGAAGACCTCGTCAGCTGAATCTCTGCTGAAGTGTTCAGGAAAAGAAGAGCAATCCACAAATCTATGTCGAACCAACTCATAGCAAGTGTCAAGGGGGATCCCTAGCAATTCGTTCAAAGCCTCTGAATGATTCCTATTGTATTTTGGAACAGCAATCTCACCAGTTAACGGCATATCCAAGATAATGGCAAATTCCTCAACAGTATGCACCATCTTATTGAGTGAAAAATTAAAGAGATGAACAGAAGGATCCCAAAATCGAGCAGCACCCTGCAGAAGATTCCAATCCGGTTGGAGGTTCTTCAAGGTGAAAAGGATTCTGAATCCGAATTCTGCTATAAACTTATTGCGAGATCGATTACGAAATAACCTCACAAAATCTCTTGATGCTTGCTTGAATGCTTCGACTACATCAAACGGTAGAGAAAAATCATCAACAATCATGGACGTTGGGATGATCTCCTTGGAAGCTATGGATCACAGGGTTGGAAAAGAAGGCAAGAATTCGACCCTAACAGAATATCTCTAGAGTTTGAGAGGCTAGAATGAGTTATCTGGCCGGACTACAGGGTGTTTATATATAGGGAGAACTGACAGAATCCTGTTCGAAGAAGGAAAAGAATTCCTCCTGAGTAGCGTGTCTCGCACGAGATACCTTGTCCCGCGCGATACATCTCTTCGGCAAATCCAGCAGCGTTCCTGCACAAACAAGCAATCTAGCCCTGACTTGATGAAGCAAGTCTCGAAAACCTACACATGCAGTTCCTAATATGCAGTACAGACACCAAAACCAAGCTCAAAACTTTGACCCGAATGGTCATTTTATTTCCATCACGGAAGTCGAGAAAGTTAAAAAATTAACTAGACCTAGGATTAGGAATTAAGAAAACCTTGTTTTTGTGCTACCTACGTGCTAACATGTACAAAAGAAAGAAAAATTGTATGGGCCCACACGGCCAATATTTACAAGTTTTCAAGAAATGAATGGAGAGAAAAGGAGGATCATGCCATCAAGTCGCCTGAGCCGCCGACACCTTCGCCTTCACCACCGTTGGGGCTACCATCCCTCCTTGACCGCTTGGCTCCCCAGGTTGGGGTCACTGAAGAGGCAATAGTCGACGTCTCCAAGGCCGCCTTATGAAATAGCCTCTCAGACAGATCCGACACCATAGCCATCAAGCCAGCCATCCTGCTCGCCCCACGGTTATAATCAGCCGCGGACATGATGACCTGATCAGAAAGAGAAAACCCTCAGAAGGGATCGGACATATACACATATATGGAAGAATATGGGAAATAGTATGAAAAGAAATATACCGAAGAGCCACCGGAAGGAAGGCGATAACCCTCAGGAATCTGATCCGGGATCGCGATATGGCCCACCATCGGCATGCTCCCCATCATGTACGTATAGCTCGGAGGACCATAATCCGGCGCAAAAGGCACAAAACCTGCATACTGTGAAGAAGAGCTTGGGGCTGACGAACCTGAGGCTGAGGCAGAGGTAGAAGCTCAGGCACGTGACCGCCTATCACCCACCAAAAGGGGACCCATCGGGCAAGGCAAGAACTCCTCATATGAAGCCCCCCGGGCAACGCAATCAGCCGCCGCACAACCATTCACAAGATCGGCATAATCATCGTCAGGAATGAAGTGGGTGGGGTACATCGCCCTCGGCGGATCCTCTGGCACCCTATATGGCAGTGAACCCCGACCATGCTAAGGGAAGACTCCCTCGCCTAGATGCATGGTATCCCCATCCAGCGATACCAAGATCCTCCGCATCTCAGTAGCATCCCAGGCCCGATGAACCTCTCGTTCCACCAAGGTCCACAGATACAGGCCCAGCCGCTCAAACTCAAAGGTATCCAGCATGGCCCGCGCCTCTGTAACAGTCAGGGTCCAGTCCTGATCTCCCTCCTCCTCATCCATGATCCGGTTGGGATGGCTCCACCTCCTGATATCTGGAAACAGAGGGTTCCGGCTATCCAGCTCAAACTTGTACAATCCGAAGACGACATATCCCATATCTGTACAAGAAAGCAGAACAGGTTCAGTACAAAACTCAGGCAAAGGGTACAGATAAAGGACAAAGACAAAATCAAAAGCATACCTCCCAAGCATAAGAATACCCAGACAGAGTATCCTTGGTATGCCTACACGCCTCATCCATGGCGTGATAACAGAAGGCCAGCCCGGCTGAGCCCCAATCGTATGTCCTTACCGCATCCAGATCAACCAACAACCCCAAGAGAGCAAGGCGAGCCGTAAAAGAATGGTTAGCAAAGATGGTCTCTAATAGAATATACCAGAGAGCACCCCTCACCAACCGATTCGTATCCGCATTTAGCTTGTTCGCATAAGCCTCAAGCAGAGCACGGAGGGGTGACAACTCAGCAGCAAACCCCTTAACCTTGTTACGGGCAAAACCAATCAACCGCCTCCATTCGACTGGACTCATAGGCTTGTAACCTGTAGTCTTCGGGAGAGCAACGCCGATAAACTCCAACCCGGTGATAGCAAGAAAATCCGTCGGGGTCATAGTAGCTTCCCCGAAGCGAAGATGGACCGTGTGGGTAGTGTCCCACCACCTCTCCCTGATCGCCTGAAGGACCTAGGGAGTTCGCCTCATTCCTTGAATATTATCAACAAAGGTAAGGAGCCCCATTTGAGCCATCCTAGCCCGAACTCCGTTCAAGTCCTTGACTTTGTCCCACAAAGCCTTGGCAAACTTCGGGCTCCCATGGCAATTTTTGGTTGGCCTATACGACTGCAAAACAGAGGAATTGCAAGAGAGCAACATTAGAGATCATTCCATGGCAAAAATTCAAAGAAATAAAAGAAAATTTTCATTGAGGCATTTCATCGAACACTTGGCGTGCACACTAGAAAAACATGCCCAAAGATGCATTCGACTACCTAAATCGATCCCTCCTACAATCCATGATATGTAGGGAAGTCATACATACACAATGCAACATCAACAATCAACAAAAACGAAGCATGCATCAACATAGAACCAAGTTCTAAGGCAAAAAGAGAAAATGGCCAATTTGATGAAATTGGGATTCAAAAGACAATGAATTCAATGCAATGCGGAGCATGAAACAAGAATTGAGAAAGAAACTCTTACCAAACCCTCGCAAATGGCATGAGAAATGTGCATATTCCGATCAAAAGTGAGGTCATCCCTTGGATAGTCCTTCCCGAGCAAATTGCTACCGAAGGTTGGGTTCTTTCTCTCTTGCGCCATTGATGATGGAAGAAGAAGGGATTGAATGTTGATTGAAAGAAGAAACAAACAAGGAAAGCACCAAAAATCTCAAGAAAAAAATGCCTTGGCTCGAGCTTGAGGAAAAAGTTTGAAAGTGGGTGTTTTAAATTAAACACACCGCTGCAGTTATATTGCCTCGACAGTCATTGTCTCACACGATACAAGCCATACCGTATGAGACAACCCCTCTGGAAATGTACGAAATTGTCCTCGACAATAAGCATCTACGCAACGTCAAAATTCAAAATTTTGAAACATTTACCCTTGAAAGTGATACACTAGCAAGGAAACGTGGAAAAATCGGGACCGCAAGTCACGAAACGAGCCGAACGTGACACCCGCACAATCGCCCAATACGGCACCAGTCGCCCGAAAATGATTGATTCAGAGATCAAGTCACCCTACACGATTCAACGCCCAGACAGGTGAATCGTCAAAAGAAAAGCCCGATTCAGAGCCCAAACAGGTGAATCGTCAAAATCAAAAGCCCAATTCAGAGCCCAGACAGGTGAATCCTCAAATTAAAAAGCTCGATTCAACGCCCAGACAGGTGAATCGTTAAATCAAAAAGCTCGATTCAACGCCCAGATAGGTGAATCGTCAAATCAAAAAGATTGATTCAACGCCCAAACCGGTGAATCGTCATTCCCAGCAAAAAGCCCGATTCGGAGCCCAGACAGGCGAATCGTCACAAAACCAACAGGACTCAAAGGACCGGACATGTAAGCCTTTGTTTTATAACATATTTCCTCACAGGTTTCAGAGCCCAGACAGGCGAATCTTCAGACAGACATGTATATTCAGAATTGGGTCTTGATTTGATTCCTCAGTATGAATTTACCTTTTCAAAAACAAAAACTCCTTGATTTTCAAAATGATTTTCAAAATGATTTTCAAAATACCTAAAGCATCCTTTTCGTGTTTTGGAGTCGAACTACGTTATGGTCTGATTCTCCGACAGAGATACGTAGGAAGCCGTGCGGCTCGACCATCCCGATGTTCAGAAAGATGTCTTTTCTATCGTCGACATGACTTCTTCCATAAGACTTGTCGATGAGGGGCTCTGTAGACACCCCATTCTGAACCCATCGGTGCAGATTAATACCACTCTAAGTCTCGCCTTGAGTCAAGAGTAGAAATCCACCATTTCGTCATGTTTCGTTAAGTTTTGACTAACGACCGTTAGTTTGGACTAAACTGCATACGAGATAACGAGGGAAGGACAGAATTATCCACTGACAACCTTGTCTCGCACGGAATGTGCGTGTCTCGCGCGATACAAAGCTTCTGCAGACGTGCAGAAGCCAGTTTCCTCGTCGATTTCAACATCTTTCGGGATAAAACCTTATCAATCTGACCATCCAATGAGATTTGGGTTCTGAAACCTTCCCAGGAGATTTTATCTCTCCACTTTCTCATCTCCAACACCTATAAATACTTGAAGACTTTTAGTATTTCAAATCCCAGACTTTTTAAGTCAAAACCCCCACATTTTACGGGTTTTTCTCCCTGAAAGATTCCTGTAAATCACCCCTAAAATCACCTAAAGTTTGTTTGTCAACCTTGTTGATAATCAAACATCGAAGCTCGAATCAAGGACTGAGTCGAAACTCTGTCCGAGTCTCTTCACACGAGGTAATCTTCCTCTTCCCTTTCTAATTGATTGTTAGAGTGGTATAATACATTAAACCTAGGATTAGCCTAGAGCCTCCCTAAATCATGGGGATGGTCTCGAAGCAATCGATCCTATATTCCGTTTAACCTCGTTAAATGGATTTTTTTTACTTACTTATTTAAAATGCCTTTTTCTTTGAAAACCTCTCTTTTTAGCAAGACCAATCTCCGGATTGGGTGAAATGGGTGCTCCTTGACATTCCCATTCCATAACCTAAGCCCCGAACCCAAAATCTCTTTTCAAATGTTTTTTTTCTATATTTCCAAACAAATAATATATGTGGCGACTCAAAAAGATGTAAAAACAAAGAAACTCACGCATCGCTACAATGTGTCGGTGTCCATGGTGATTGGACGTGTCGGTGTCCGTGAAGTGAAATGGTGAGTGTACGTGTCGGTGTCTGTGAAGTGAAATGGTGAGTGGACGTGTCGATGTCCATGAAGTGATAATGTTCTGGGACATTTATGCGGTCTTCCGGACCGGGTAATTTAAAGCCTTCCGGGCTACGGATAATGATTTGGGAAATTTATGCGGTCTTCCGGACCGGGTAATTTAAAGCCTTCTGGGCTACGGATGATGATTTGGGAGGTTTATACGGTCTTCCGGACCGGGTAATTTAAAGCCTTCTGGGCTACTAATGATGATTTGGGAGGTTTATATGGTCTTCCGGACTGGGTAATTTAAAGCCTTCGGGCTACGGATGATGCTGGTGATGGTGAAATTGTGAGTGTGGAGGCGTTTACGCCTTGGGATTCATGTTTGAAGGCATTTTGTGCGCTTTCTGTTTATTTTCCCGTTTAGTGGGAGAGGTTCGGGCTTACGATGACGGCCGGTGTTTGTTTTGTTGGGTTAAAGACCAAACTGCGTTAAATCTGCTGGAAATGGCCTTTGGACAGCCAGGGGCAAAGATTATTAGGGCAAAAGGGTAATCTTGCCTAAAAAAAAAAGTGGTCCACACGGATCCACTTGCCTTGCAAAGTGGTCCGTGCGGATTAGTCTTGAAAATTGATTTTCCCAAATCAAATCAGACTTTAGCAACGACGCACTCCTCCATTTTTCCATCTTCAGTTCGAACGAGGGATAGAGAGGGAGAGAAAATTCTTGAGTTTTGTTAAAAATTTCCTAGGGAATCATTCCGAGTTTGCTTGAATTGCTACCATGGCGGAAAGAATCAGACGAGGTCGTTGCCAAAGGGGCCAAGAGGCCATGGAAAGGAGATTGGAGCTCCAAAGGAATTGTTCTTCCTTTGTGCCTTCAACAAGGAATCCGGATGTTTTGTATCCGGATTCGGAGGTGCACAACTTGCGGGGGAGGACTGTAAGGGAGGTAAGAAATCAATTTTTGCTTTGATTCTTGCTTGAAATGTTGTATGCTAGAACTAGGTTTTAGTTTTCGTAATTTGGGAGATCAATTTGTGGAATTGATGTTGATTTATAGAAATTGAATGTGTAAGAATTGTGGATATGTGATTTTTGTGCAAGAATGTGGAGATTAGCTCTTATTTGTAAAAATAAAGTGCCTCTCTTTGAAATGCATGCTTCGGTGATTTGTACCTTATGCTACTTCTGTATGTACATTGTGAAAAAATTGCCGTGTCGGGACGGACTTTGTGTGAAAAGTGTGACGTGTGTCGTGTTTTTGTGACGGACTCTGTGTGGGGAAATTTATGTGCAATGTGTGCCGTATTTTTGTAAACGGTCTTTTGTTTGAAAACGTGACGTGGGTGTCGTGTTGTTGTGAACGTTTTTCGTTGAGAATGTGTCATGTAGGGACGGATCCCTCTTTTGAGAAAATTGTGTAGTGCTTGTCGTGTTTTCGTGACGGGCTGTTTGAAAAATTGCCGTGTAGAGACGGTCTTTATTTGAAAAGTATGTGTGCCGTGTTTTTGTGATGGATTCTGTGGGGAAATTTATGTGCAACGTGTGCCGTGTTTTTGTGATGGGCTTTTGAAAATGTGTCATGTAGTGCGTGCCGTGTTTTTGTGACGGGCTTTTGTTTTGAATAATTTGACGTGTTGGGACGGAACTTTTATATTTTGCCGTATTGGGACGGACTTTTGTGCTTTGTATTTTTTTTTTGTATATTTGTTTGAATACTTTTATTGACGTACCTTTGCTGTGTTTACCTGCAGGATGAGGTGCCTTCATCAGGAAAGGGGAAGAAGATGAAGTCGCGGGGGTCCCTTGAGGCCGTAGTTGAGTTGTGGCGGAGCTTGCCAGACATTTCCCGAGATGGGAGGCCTAGTCCTCGGAGGCTAGTGATCGCTAGTGGGCTGAACGTGTTCGTTGAGAACCTTGCCGGGATAGCAGAGATGCAGAAGAACAAGGGCGTCTTCTTGGCTCTGTTTGAGTACTGGTGGGACACCACGCATACCTTCCACATTAGCTGGGGAGAGGTGACGGTGACTCCTACCAATTTTGCGGCGATCACAAGGCTTTCCTTTAAGGGGGAGACGGTGAGATGGCGGGACAAGATGTCTGATGGGGTGCTGGCTGAGTTGCTGGGATTTACGCCCTATCCTCGTAAGGGCTTGGGCATGTTGTACATCGATGTGGAGGTGCAGATCACGGCCAAGATCGGGGCTTATCGCCGGGGCACTGGAGTAGTGACGGCTGAGCAGCTGACGCGCTCTTTTCTGTGGTTTGCTCTTTCCGAGACTCTATTCTCGAATCACGCCTCTTCTGCTCTTTTCCCTCTACTGGAGAGTTTGGTGGACTTTGAGAGGGTAGGTGAGATTGCTTGGGGCGAGGCGGGCTTGGCCGAGCTCTATTTTGCTATGGACAGGTTTAGTCGGGGCGCGGCCAGTTCCCTTGGATGCTTTGATTTTGCACTGGAGGTATGAGTTTATTGCTGTTGTAGTTTAGCATTTTGTCATTTCTCCGTCTTTTCCTTTCCTTGTTCTAAGCACTATTTGCTTTTTTGTTGCAGGTGTGGTGCTATGAGATCTTCCGGTGCCAGCCGTGGGACAGGGAAGATGAGGCCATGGTGGCCTACCTCGCCATGCTGTGTTGGGCCCGCCCTTTGAGGAAGAGGAGGACGACCAGGGGGAAGGTCACCGTTGCATATAGGGATGTACAGGAGTACTTGGAGAGGGATAGCCCAACGGGGTTTGAGCTGTACCCTTGGACTTGGTATGGCGATGACGAGTTTGAGGGTACTCCCGGGGTGACACGGCAGAGGAAGATGCTGCGGGGCCTTACTTGCGATGTCATGTATCTGGGGGAGAGGGTCTTCTGGCAGCATAGCGCAGGCTTGCCCCCTATGGCTCCGAGGGATCCGCCCCTCAGTATGATGAGGTCCTCTCATACGTGCTGGAGTACGAGAGGTACCGGGATGGCGTGAGCGCCGAGGAGTTCATCCTGTATGGCGAGGAGTATGGGGCCTTTGTTAGACGGAAGCTGAGGACACCACAGGTGTTGGCGAGGGAGAGGCAGGATGACCCACCACGTCCCCAGATGTTCCGGTGCCTGGGCCGGAATTCACGTATGTTCGCGGGGACTCTTCGAGGAGGAGGGTATCGGTGCCCATCCCGGAGCATAGTCCTACTGCTTATCGGGTTGACCCGGATGCTCCGGTGAGTGTGCTTGCTCTTTTCCATCTCGGCATCTTTTCTGTATTTTTCTCTTTTTGTCGAGTATGATTGTATCTCTTTTGCTGAGCGTTTCTTTGGCTGTTTGCTTATGTAGGTCTCGGGGCGATCCTTTGACACGCTGAACCGTCGGTATGTGAGATTGAGGTCCTTTGCGAATAAGTTCTTGGGGAAGATGTATGTAGGCCTTCGCGGAGCGCGGCGGCGTTCGAGCCAATGCCTTCGAGGCGGTCTGTGGACACTCCTTCTTTGAGGGCTGAGCCAGGACCACAGCCAGAGGTGCCGGTTCGGGAGCGGCAGAGCTTTGTGCGGGGACGTCTTCGGGGGCTCAGAGGCCGCATACCCTTTATCAATTCCTTCCTCCGTCAAGCGTACAGGGTGAGGGTTCGTCCTTGCATCCCTTCTTTGATATTTTCACCGGGTTTGATCCTTTGGAGTACTTCGAGTACTCGCACGAGGAGGGGGTTCAGTATTCTGATGATGAGGATGTGACTGGCGAGTTTGCCGAGATGCCGGATTTCCCATTTGTGAAGGTGATGATGATGATTCGGAGTAGGGATCTTTTGCTTTCCCTCTTTTTGTTGTTTTTTTTTTTGTTTTGTTTAGCAACAGACATTTTGTACCGATAATAAAACACTTGTATTTTGCACAACAAAGTATTTTATTTGAGATGTAATGACGTATTTGTGATTCCGGGGATTGACCTAGGAATTATTGCTAGTTTATTATTATTTTGTGCATGTCACATGAGCTAGGAATGCATTTGTGATTAGTGTATGGTGGTCGGAAATGGCTTTGGCCAGGCTTTTGAGCAGTTGGGGGTAGGGTCCCGCCGAGAGCAGTAGCTGTTTTGCATTTTGCTGAAAATGTGTGGCCAGGCTGCAAAGTGGTCCGCACGGACTTACCTTGCTTTTGGGAAGAAAATAAAAGTTACAGAAGGTCTGGTTTTCTCCCATTTTCCATTTGCAATCCCTTCGAGCTTTCTTTCCCCTTTTCTCTAGAAACCTCCATTTTTGCCATAGATTCTTCGTCTGTTCCGAGAGCTTTGCCGAGGCTTTTGAAGGAGAGGCAAGCGTTCTTCCTTGAGCTGCTCAAAACGTGGATGAGGCACCATATGAGGCATAATAGATGGGCTTTCGAGGTGAGATTTCGACTCTGCTCGATTTGGTCCCTTAAGGAGTTAGTTCCTGATTGGGAATTGTTGCGAGCTGCTGCGAAGTTCTGGGATGTTAGGAGGCACGTGTATAGCTTCTCCTACAACGAGGTCACGCCTACCTTTGAGGATTTTCGGACTTTGATTGGAGGACCGGAGGTGGAGACCATCTCGCTTCCTTTGATTGGCGGTGAAGTCGTGAGCGTGAAGCTTGCATGCTTTCTTCGGACTTCGTTGGAGGAAGTGCAGGATATGACTTTTGATTCTAGTCACATTGACGTTTCTGCGCTGCCGGAGCGGTTCATGTGTGATGACGAGAGTGACATCTCGTGGGATGCATTTGCTTTGTGCGTGATATCGACGCTTTTCATGGTCAGCTCCCTTGGGGCATGTGACAGTGCTTTGCTGGACGTAGTAGGGCACTGCCGAGTCGGGGAGGATATTGCTCACTGATCTTTGAGGGAAACCCTTCATGGCATTGATCGCTGGCGACTGGGGATAGGTTCATGAGAAGGGGAAGCCCCATTTTGCTCACCTTGTGGTTGCAAGAGAGGCTTCAAGCTATGCCCGAGTCTCCGGCGTCTTTTAGCCCGTGGTCGTTTGCTCGGTGGCCTCTTGTATTGGACATGGATCAGTCCACCTGGGAGAGATGTATGGCACAGCTTGGTACGCATCAGATCCATTGGTGGGTCCCTCACTGTGGGATTGAGACTAGGAGGGCCTTTCAGGAAGGCTCCTATATTGTTAGAGTTCCAGGTTTTTCTTGGTCCTCCTTCTATATTCCGTCGCTCATTTCCCGGCAGTTCGGGATAAGGCAGGAGCCTTTGCTAGGCTGGGATGACATTGCCACAGGAGGGAAAGCAGAATACTTCCAAACCCTCTGATGGTATGGAAGTATTCTGCTTTCCCTCCTGTGGTGCTCCTTCGACGTCGGGAGAGTGTTGTGTTGACCACCGAGTACCTGGATTGGTATGAGCATCATGTCGGGCAGTCCCAAGTGGTTTTGGGAAGCAGGCGTGAAGTGATTCTAGGGCCAAATTGTCGTCTCAGCTATAGCCTTAGAAGTGTAGAAGCATGGTCTAATCCTCAAAATGTGACGGGAGACACGTTGTTTGATTACAAGACCAGAGTTGACCGACTAGCGGAGAGAGGTCCCCTTTTGCAGACTCGCAGGGAGGAGATCCGGGTCGAGGCATGGGAAAATGAAGCTTTGTGAGCTGCTGGATTGTTTGACTCTATGGGGAGGACCCCTAATCTTGGAATGAGAGAGACAGAGTTAGCCCGCGTGGAACGAAAGAAGACACACCGGGATCAATCTTTTTTTTTGTTTTGAAGCTTCTGCTTGAGCTTTTTTTTCTTTTGAAGCTTCTGATTGAGCTTTTTTTTTTTGAAGCACATGAAGGCGAAGGCAAGCCCCTAGCTTGTTGTTGACCTGGATCAATCTTGTAATGCTGATTGACTTTTTATTGTCCCTTGATGTTGCCGCCGTCGTTGACTTGGTCAAGGTGATGGTGGGGGCATGTTCTGGAAAAGTGTATAGTTTGGTGGAGGCTTTGATCGTCATCCAAACTTTTATTTTTTTTTGTGTGTGTTTTAGACCGAACCAATTAAGGCTGCCTACGTTCCCCCCGGACTGGAGGGCTCAGGTCTGCATAGTTCGACGCTACAATGAGTGACGGGAGATGCAAAGTTGATCTTCTTTAGGCGAAGTATCTGCGAAGCTTGCTTCCGTTGACTGGATTCATGAAGGGATTGCCGTCTAGGTCTGTCAGCTTCATGGCACCTCCGGAGAAGATCTTTTGAACCACGAAAGGGCCGATCCAAGTTGGTTCCCATTTTCCAAGTGGGTTGGTTCGAGTGGAAGGCTTTTCTTTGAGTACCAGATCGCCTTTCCTGATGCTCGGGATTTGACTTTCTTGTCGAAAGCTCTAGCCATTCTGCTTTGGTAGGCTCAGATGTGCTCCATGGCCTTTAGTCGGCGCTCGTCTAGCAGAGCCAGTTCTTCATGTGGGCTTCGGAGCCATTCGACTTCGTTGATCTCGTTTTTCAGCAACACTCGGAGTGAGGGAATTTCCAATCCAACAGACAGTACTGCTTCCATCCCGTATGTCAGGACGAATGGAGTTTCTCCCGTGGCTGTTCTGACTAATGTTCGGTAGCCCCAAAGTGCCAGGTGCAGCTTCTCGGGCCAATCTCATCCTCGTGTGGTCATTTTTCGGATAATCCTTTTGAGGATCTTGTTTGCTGCTTCTACTGCGCCGTTAGTTTGTGGCCTGTAGGGAGAAGACTTGTGGCGTGTGATCTTGAATTCGGCCAGCAGCCTGTCGCATTCTCCTTCGAAGTGAGATCCGTTGTCTGATATGACCTCGTTCGTGATGCCATATCTGCATATGATGTTTTCCTTGAGGAAATGGGCGACCTTCTTTGAAGTTAGCACTTTGTAGGACTTGGCTTCGACCCATTTTGTGAAGTAGTCGATGGCTACCAAGACGAATTCGTGGCCGTTGCTTCTGGGGGGAGCGATCTTCCCGATGATGTCAATTCCCCAAGTGGCGAAGGGCCAGGGAGTAGTCATACAGTAGAGATCGTGAGGAGGAAGGTGATTGAGGTTGGAGAACCGTTGGCACTTGTCGCAGCTTCGGAAAAAGTGGATGCAGTCTGCCTCCATGGAGATCCAGTAGTAGCCCATTCGAAGAATGATCTGCATTAGGGCTCTGGCGTTCATGTGGGGGCCGCAAGCCCCATTGTGGACTTCATTCATGAGCTCGTTTGCTTTTTCCTGGCTGATGCAGCGTAGGAGCGATCCTTGGTAGCATTTTTTGTATAGCATGTCTCTAAGGATGACAAAGTGAGAGGCAAGGCGTTTTAGGGCCATGATGCTCTTGGATTTGACTCCTTCTTTGCGTTGGCCTTCCTCGTTCATGTAGGCTGTTTCCCCGTTCTTGAGGTATTGGAAGATCTGGTTGTACCATGGCTCATTGATGGGCTCGGGTTCTGGTTCGATCTCGCAGCAGTAGGCAGAAATTTCTTTTCTTCCTACTTTGAATGGCTTGATTGCCTTCCCTTCGGGGATTTCCACAAGTGAAGCCAAGGTGGCTAAGGCATCTGCAAACTGGTTCCGGTCTCTTGGCAAGTAGTGGAAAGTGACCTCTTTGAAATGTGTGATGAGGTCTTCCATGCAGGCGTGGTACTTTTGCAAACCTGTCCTTTGATTGACTTTTGGTTTATGGACTGTGCTGGTCAAGAGGCTTCCGATTTGCGTCTCTTAGGCTCTTCAGTAGTTCCCAAATTCACTGTGATTAAAACCTTCTCGGCAGCTTGGGCCTGGTTTTTCTCTCGTTTGACAACATGCTTAAAGGTTTGTTTAATGCATTTGTTCAATTAATGTGTCTGCTTCTTTATTAGATGAATTGTTATTAACTGTTTGTGATTTAGTTAACTCATCATTTCGTTAAAGATGCAATGGAAGGATATCTAGAAAGGTCGGACCTTTTATTGAAAGCGTAGAGAAGATACAATGTTGATTATGGACTCACAATCTTCCGCGTAGAGCCATCAGATGACTCGAAAGACTTGAATTCACAGACAAACATGACTCGAGCTAGACTCTAGGCAACGAGGGATTGGACCAGGCTTCATTGCTCTTTGCAGGCTATATGTCTAGAGAGGGTGGTGATGGCTTTGGTGGCCATTCTTCAGTCGATGTCGTTCCGGAGGATGGCTTGCTTTTGGTTCGACTTGAAACCGGATCGCGGAGGTTTTAAGTTTGCTCCTTTGAGGGTGTCCCTCCATTGGTGTTGTTACCGAGATCTTGAGGGCTCTTGACAATAGAAGTCATGGAGAGCTTCTTCCAGGAGGGCAAAGCATTTGCTGATTCGGAGTTGATTCTTGTTGATGTTGATTATCTTCATAGAATGTGCTTCCTTATCTGAGATATTTGCTTGGATGACATTCACGATATCTGAATCGAGGGGGCATGCTATCTCTCCTTCTTTGATTAGGCTTCGGAGGAGGTCGCGCCATTGTTCTTCCAGGTCAGATACCGGGATGTTGAATTGGACTATGCTATGGTGGCTCTCGCCGTGAGATCCGAGTGTGTCGGCATGAGGGTTGTCCTGCTCCACCGTGTTGGTGATGGGCCAGCTTTCCTCAGGAGGATTTTCGGTTAAGTATGAGTCTACTTCTTGGTCAAGTTTCATCTGGGCGTCTATCTCTTGATCTTCCTTCATGCATTCTTCGCAGTCGCATAATTCAGAGTTGTCGTCTTGGCCCATGAGTTCTTCGATCTCTAGCTCGTCACGGCTTAGCGCGTGGACGTAGGGATCTCTTTCGTAGCAAATCGTGACTGGAGATTCGTCTGCAGAGGAATATTCGGTCATGTCGGGACCTTCTTCTGGGTCATAGCTTGCTGGCCAAGCGCTCTCCATCGTGCTGCTTCCGCGGATTACTTCGAGGTTTCTGTTGGTGATGATGAATTTCACACATTGATGAAGAGTAGATGATACTGCTTTCATCTGGTGTAGCCAAGGTCGTCCCAGCAGGGCGGAGAAAGTGGAGTTGATTTCCATGACTTGGAATTCTACCGACTCTATTTGTTCATTGAATTGGATCCTTATATCGATTACTCCTACGACAGGGCGCGAAGTGGAGTCGTATGCTCGGATTATACGAGGTCATCAGGGAGCGATCAACGCGGAGTCATTTTATTGTGCGCAAGGCAATGATGTTGACAGCGGAGCCATTGTCGACCAAGATGTTTGGGAGGTAGAACATCTCTATCATTATGAGGATGAGGAGGGCCTCGTTGTGTCTGTTTTCACATATTGGTAAGTCTGCGCCTGTGAAGGTTAGACTGCTTCCGGTGCTGCTGTTTGATTCAGTCTCCGCCGGGGAGTGTTCGATCCATCCATGGGTGTGTCTCGATCGTGGCAGAGATCTTAGGGAGACAGTCATTCTCGGATGTTCCTGTCTGGATTCCCGGTCACAGGAACGTTTGACTATGGTTTCGCATTCCAGTTGTAGCGGGATAGCATGTTGACAGTTTCAGAGATAGCAGGGGACCTACTCTTGCATGGAGTCTCGCTGAAGGCTATCATGTTCACCCTGTCGTTCCTGGGGAACGGATTTCCGATAGTGTTGGGGCCACGGGGGCGTTCCAACTTTCCTTCTTCGATTAGCCCCTGGACCACTTGCTTCAGCATGAAGCAATCGTCGGTGGTGTGACCGGGGTAGTTGTGGAAGGTGCAGTGCTTGCTCATATCCATGTTGGGTTTGATAGTCTTTGGCTGGAAATTCTCGAGAGGTTTGAGGAGATTCCGCTTCACCAATGCTTCAAACACTTGGCCCAGGGGCATTTCGAGGTTGTCAAAATGCTGGAACTGTTGTGGGCGAGGAGGATTGTTGTTCCTCGGGGGTGCTTGATCGCGGTTTACTTGAGCTCCATTCTGGATGTAGTGGACTGTTCCGGCTGCCTCCTTTCCTTTGTTTGGGACAGGTGATGGATTCGATAGGTTTGCCCGATAACGGTAGGACGACGCAGGAGTTGCTGTTGTCTTTTGGAGGCTCAAGGTTTTTTCGAACTTGGTTCCAGCGTTAACCATGGCACGGAGGTCTGGATATAAGTGATGGCTGATCAAGGTCCTCAGAGATGGTTTGAGGTAGGAATGGAAGATGTCCATTTGCTCTTCTTTAGAAAGCGAATCCATTATCTCGCTTAGCTTCCAGTTCCATCTTTTGTAGAACTTGCCTACTGGTTTGTCATCCTTTTGTTCGGTGGCTTGCAGATCATGGCGGTTTATTTCCCATTCAAGGTTGGCGCGATACTTCTCAAGGAAGATTTCGCTGATTTGGTCCCATGTGGAGCGGTTTTCTGCCTTTACGTTGAGGAACCACCTTAATGCTGTGGATTTGAGGGAATGGTGGAACTAATCTGCCATTTGTTGAGGGGTGGGCCCTTTGGCTCTCATACCCAAGACATAGGTGTCAATGTGGGTTTTTGGGCATTCTGTCCCATCGAACTTTTCCATTTCCGGCATTCTGAATTTTGGAGGTAGAGAAACCACCTTGTTCGAATATGTGGGTATGAGGGAGTCCTTCCGAGAGTTTGCCAGTTTGCCTTGCATGTCCTTCATCTGTTCGATCAACCAAGGCATGTGAGGGTCAGTAGGTTGAGGCAGGTTGCCATTTTCAGGGATGAAAACTGAAGATGGAGGCGGATTGGCTGATGGGATCGCCATTCGGGAGTCTTGGGGAGGTAGTTGAGTGTATACCATCCCGTACCCTTGGTTGTTGAAATTGAGGGCGTGATTGCCCGGACCGTTAAGGGTTGTGTTTGTGATATGAACTCGTCCAAGATCGAATCGAAGAAGTTCCAACGTGGATGAATGAATTAGAACGAAACAGCAACAATGGAAATGATTTGGATAGAATGAGCCTCCCTTGACCCGCTATTCGTGATTGAATAGGAACCTTGGGGTGTAAGCGAAACCCTTTAGACGCAATTGTCTAAGAACTTCGTTACGGAACGCCACAAGCTTGCGACTCTTCAAGCTTTATAAGTTCAAGTGTTTGGAGAATTCTAATCTCAAGAACCTCACAATACTCTCTCAAATGGAGAATGAAATATACTTCAATATTTTATTCCTTGAATGATAAAAATACAATTCTGATCATACTATTTATAGGCTAACTTGGTGGAGAATACAATATTCATGATGTCACCAATGATGTAAGCAATAAGCTAATCTACTTATAATATAAGTTGTACTAGCTATGATGATAAGCTATCAAAAGACTCTTTGAGTTCACCAAGTTCATGAATGACCAAGAAGAATGCACCAACATTATCTTGAATGGAATTTTCTAGAATAATAGAGAAACTCGGATGCCTCCTTAGACTTTAAAATGATTGATTTTGAGTCTTGATTTGGGCTCAAAATGTGTTATTTTGTTGGGCTAAGATACCATCACCATAAGGCTTGCTTTTGCACTCTAATTGGACCTTATTCCTTGTGTTTTTCTTTAGCTGATCCAAAGCAATGAGCTGTTTGTAATTCAGGCCTTTTGTTGACACTCCAATAAGAAAATGGGTCTTATTTCTTGGTCTTGAACATCCTCGATTGTTTTCTTGGCCTTGATCTCTTCCACAAGTGTCATTAATGCCTCTTGAACCTTCTTTGATCGGGCTCTAGTCATGGGTCCTCCATTTATGCTCAACGGGTCAAGATCACGGGCATCTTGTCCTAACCCTTGTCATTGTCCCTCATCATTCCCCTCCTCTTGAGAAGGATTCAACCTCGAATCGTCACCTGCATCGAAATGAGATAGGTCAGCCACATTAAAAGTTGCATAAACATTATAGTCACCAGGAAGATCAAGTCGGTAGGCATTGTCGTTGAGTCGCTCAATCACTTGGAATGGACCATCACCCCGAGGGTGCAACTTTGACCGACGTTTCATGGGGAAACGTTCTTTCCTCAAATGTTACCAGACCCAATCACCGGGTTCAAACACAACTTGCTTTCTCCCTTTATTTGCTTGCTTCACATATTGAGCCGTTCTCTTTTCAATGTTCAACCTTACCTACTCGTGCAATTCCTGAATTACCTTCGCTTTGTGTTCACCATCCATGCTAGCATGTTCTGAGCAGTATAGGAATGAGATCAAGTGGACTCAAAGGATTAAATCCATAAACAACCTCAAAAGGAGAGAAGCTAGTAGTAGTATGCATAGAACGATTGTAAGCAAATTCTACAGATGGCAAACTCTCTTCCCATGATTTCAAATTCTTATGCAAGACAGTCCTTAACAGTTGTGATAAAACTCGGTTAACGACTTCTGTTTGACCATCTGTTTGTGGATGATAAGAAGTAGAAAACAAGAGTTTTGTACCCAACTTACTCCACAACACACGCCAAAAATGACTCACAAATTTTGTATCCCTGTCACTCACAATTGTTCTTGGCATTCCATGTAAACGCACAATTTCTTTGAAAAACAAGTCTGCTATATGACTAGCATCATCTGTCTTGTGGCATGCAATGAAATGTGCCATTTTTGAAAACCTATCGACCACCACAAACACAGAGTCATGTCCCCGTTTTGACCTAGGCTAACCAAGAACAAAGTCCATGGAAATATCGGTCCAAGGAGAGAATGAGGAATGGGCAGTGGAGTGTATAACCCATGGGGTTCCACACGAGACTTAGCATGCTTACAAGTAATGCAATGAGCACAAACATGAACAACATCAGATTTCATTTTAGGCCAAAAGAAATGTTCTTTCAAAGTTTCCAATGTCTTAAGCACACCAAAAAGACCCATAAGACCTCCATCGTGTGCCTCACGAACAAGCACTTCACGTATAGAACACTTAGGGATGCAAAGTTTGTTTTCTTTAAAAAGATATCCCTCATGCCTATAAAATTTTCCAAATGCCATGGTTTCACATGCCGCAAAGATGGATGCAAAATCAGAATCATTGCCATATAAATCCTTGATGAATGCAAACCCAAGAAATCTAGAATGCAAAGTAGTGACAAAAAATGCCTACGAGATAGCACATCAGCCACTATGTTATCTTTACTTTTCTTATACTTGATCACATAAGGAAATGACTCAATGAACTCTACCCACCTAACATGCCTTTTATTCAATTTACCATGACCTTTCAAGTATTTGATAGACTCGTGATCCGTATGGATCACAAACTCTAGGGGTCTAAGATAATGTTCCCATGTTCGAAGACACCTCACCAATGCATATAATTCTTTATCATAAGTGGAATAGTTTATGGCTGCCCCACTCAATTTCTCACTAAAATATGCAATTGGTCTACCCTCTTGGTTCAAGACACCACCAATTCCCACCCCCGATGCATCACATTCTAACTCAAATTTTTTATCAAAATTTGGCAAAGCTAGAATAGGAGCAGAGATTAATCTTTCTTTTAAGAGGTCAAAGGCCGCTTGTTGGTTGTTGCCCCAATGAAACTTAACCTCTTTCTTTACCAACTCATTCAATGGTGCGGCAATGTACTGAAATTCTTGACAAATCTTCGATAGAAGCTTGCCAATCCATGGAAGCTCCTCACTTCACTTGCGTTTGTAGGAGTAGGCCACTCCTTGATTGCCTTAATCTTCTCGTCATCGACGGCTACACCTGCAGCACTTATAACAAAACCAAGGAAAACAACTCTTTCCATGCCAAAATTGCACTTTTTAAGGTTAGCATATAAAGAATGTTCTCGCAAGGTATCAAAAACAGCGCGAAGGTGCACCATGTGTTTGCTAAAGATTAAAATGTCATCAAAGTAAACAACTACAAATTTCCCAATGAATTCTCGAAGGACATGGTTCATTAACCTCATAAAGGTGCTAGGTGCATTGGTTAACCCAAAAGGCATAACCAACCATTCATACAACCCAAATTTGGTTTTAAATGCTGTTTTCCACTCATCTCCTTCTCGAATTCTAATTTGATGATAACCACTCTTAAGATCAATTTTTGTAAAGATTTTAGCACCATTTAATTCATCAAGCATGTCATCCAATCGTGGGATAGGATAATGATACTTAATTGTGATTTGATTAATGGCTCTACAATCTGTACACATTCTCCACTCACCATTCTTTTTGGGTACCACAATTATCGGTACCGCACAAGGACTCAAAGATTCTCTTATCTTACCATTCTTGAGCAGCTCCTCCACTTGTCTTTGAATTTCTTTTGTTTCTTCGGGATTGGCTCTATAAGCTGGCCGGTTTGGCAAAGTGGCACCGAGCATCAAATCAATTTGATGTTCTATTCCTTGGAGAGGTGGTAAGCCACTTGGTTCATTTTTGGGAAAGATATCATCATATTCCTGCAAGAGAGACAAAACAAAGGGAGGCACATTTTTTGATATATCGTTAGAAGAAACAAAATTTTGTTTGAAAACCATTACTAATGCCTCTCTTTTTTTCCCCAACTCCCTCAAAACCTCACATGGTTTGGCATAAAAGTTTTGTCTCACTCTCTCTTTGCCCTTTGGCTTTTCAACTCTTTTCTTTTCTTCCTCTTTCTCTCGTGTATCCTCCCTCTTATTTTTTTCATTTTCACTCTTTTTTCTCTCAACTCTCGGGTTTTCACTCTCTTCCATCAACCTACTCTTTTCATTTTTCCCCTCGGCCTCACTAGCCTTACTTCTATTGATCTTCGCAAGTTGGAGATCATACACTTGTTGAGGAGTCAAAGAAACAAGTGTGAAAGTCTTGTTGTTATGCTTCAAGGTGTAATGGTTTAGGAAACCATCATGAATCACTTGACGATCATATTGCCAAGTTCTTCCCAAAAGAACATGTCCTATGTGCATAGGAACCACATCAAACATTATCTCATCCTTGGATTGGGAACATTTTTACCCTTTTCAAATTCTCTTCCTTTTGATGACTCGCCAAAGGATTTTGTTGGTACAGTACTAGGGTTTTTATTTCCCTCTTCCTTGGGCTTATTAGAGTTAGGATTAGAAGAAGAAGAAGTATAATTGCGGGTATAAGTGCTCCTCCTCTTAAGTTGTCGTTCCACTTTGACGGCGGCATGGACAACTTCTTCTATCTCATCATATTCTCTTAACTCCACTACATTTGCAATCTCTCTATTCAAGCCATTGATGAAACGAGAGATGGTTGCATCAGCATCTTCATAGATGTTAGCTTGAATAAGAGCCATTTCTAACTCCCTATGGTACTCCTCCACCGATTTGTTCCCTGAGTCAAGGTTTGAACCTTTCTCATTTCTCAACAAATCTCGGTGATAATAATTTGGGACAAATTTCCTTTGCATAACATGTTTCATTTCTTCCCATGTATTAATACGATCCTCTCCCATCCTCCTTCGGTTGGTCACTAGTTGTTCCCACCAAATACTAGCATAGTCGGTGAACTCTAAAGATGCAAGTTTGACCTTTTGAGATTCCGTATAGTGATTACACCTAAATAGAACTTCAACCTTTCTAACCCACCCTAGAAACTCCTCCGGATCAGCTTTACCTTTGAAAGAAGGTACCTTCATTTTAATGTTGGTAATCCCTCTTTCTTGTTGTGGATCAGGTACTCTCTCACCTTCCCTCCTATCTCCTCCCCTATCTCTCTCATACTCCCTTTCTACCCACTCATCATCTTCCTCAACATGCTCACCCCTCCTCGCTTGGAATCATTGTGGATTCCTTTGAGGTTGTGCACCCTCTCTCTCTTCTAACCTTGCTAAATGTCGAGTAATATCCTCCATCACCCTCAACAATTGTTCGTTAAGATTTACTGGATTTGTTCCCCCATTGTTTCCTTGCAAAGGTTCTTCATTATTGATACCGTGTTGTGACATTCTTTTTTGGACAAAAACACACAACTCACAATTCACTCGTGCATCTCTCAAATCACTCACACTCTAGTTCCTGGGGAGAAACTCTTCCCACTTAAAAAGATCAACAAGAAAGTGCAAGATTTGACGACCGTTTGTTCAAAGACAATTATGGGTTTCAAGATTCTTTTGGCTTAGATTTCAAAGTGAGAAACAAATTCACAATTGAAAGCAAGAAAAGAATTGAAAACACAAAATGAACAACTAAGATTAGATGAGAAAACAAATTACTAGAACACTTTGATACTACTTTTCCAAATCCAAATGAAACCACAACGTTAGCCCCTTTATCTTTTCTCTCCTTTTTTTTTTGAATTTCAGACTTCAAGCTTCTTTTGTTTAGCTTGAAGTAACACTTTCAATTCAGCAGGTTTTTTTTTTTTTTTGGATTGGAACAAAGAAGATATTCAAATTTGCTAGCACAAGATCAAGTACCTTTTGGAAATAAAAAAAAAAGAAAAGAAAAGATGGAAGATGAAGATTTGACAAAAGAAGAAAATGGATAGATGAAGACCAAGATTTATGAAGAACAACAAAGATGAAAGAAAATGAAAGAACAAATTGTTGGTTATTTCGATGGCTCTGATACCAATTGATGTGAACTCGTCCAAGATCGAATCGAAGAAGTTCCAACGTGGATGAATGAATTAGAACGAAACAGCAACAATGGAAATGATTTGGATAGAATGAGCTTCCCTTGACCCGCTATTCGTGATTGAATAGGAACCTTGGGGTGTAAGCGAAACCCTTTAGACGCAATTGTCTAAGAACTCCGACGGAACGCCACAAGCTTGCGACTCTTCAAGCTTTATAAGTTCGAGTGTTTGGAGAATTCTAATCTCAAGAACCTCACAATACTCTCTCAAATGGAGAATGAAATATACTTCAATATTTTATTCCTTGAATGATAAAAATACAATTCTGATCATACCTATTAATAGGCTAACTTGGTGGAGAATACAATATTCATGATGTCACCAATGATGTAAGCAATAAGCTAATCTACTTATAATATAAGTTGTACTAGCTATCATGATAAGCTATCAAAAGACTCTTTGAGTTCACCAAGTTCATGAATGACCAAGAATAATGCACCAACATTATCTTGAATGGAATTTTCTAGAATAATAGAGAAACTCGGATGCCTCCTTTGTTGACTTTAAAATGGCTGATTTTGAGTCTTGATTTGGGCTCAAAATGTGTTATTTTGTTGGGCTAAGATACCATCACCATAAGGCTTGCTTTTGCACTCTAATTGGACCTTATTCCTTGTGTTTTTCTTTAGCTGATCCAAAGCAATGAGTTGTTTGTAATTCAGGCCTTTTGTTGACACTCCAATAAGCAAATGGGTCTTATTTCTTGGTCTTGAACATCCTCAATTGTTTTCTTGGCCTTGATCTCTTCCACAAGTGTCATTAATGCCTCTTGAAACTTCTTTGATCGGGCTCTAGTCATGGGTCCTCCATTTATGCTCAACGGGTCAAGATCACGGGCATCTTGTCCTAACCCTTGTCCTTGTCCCTCATCAGTTTGGGAATTGGGGAAATGTTTCATTAGCCCCAAGTGGCAGACCAGCGGGCGGTAGGTTTGAAATGTCGGGATATCCACTCGGGATGTCTGTCCCGGGTAAACATTGGGATTTTAGGTTATGGTTGCGAGGCTCGTATAGAGGCAAAGGATTGAATCCTGGGAGATACCAAGATACATTAGGATCTGGCGGAGTAGGCCCGTATGTGTGCTGGTGATATTGAGCTTGTGGCGCAGGGCCGGGAAATTGACTGTGCTGAGGCGGGCAGGTCGGAGCTGCTTGACTGATGCCCGAGTGAAGCTTTGAGCGGGAGCTGCTTTACGTTGCTGGGATCTCGTAGCTTAGCGGAGGTGGGACCTGCTGATAGCTTTGAGATACAGAGGGAGCAGGTATTTCTTCGTCTTCTATGAGAACGAAAGTCCCATCTGTTTGGGGAACGACCACGGTTCCGCGACGGCGCATGGTGTCTACGATCCAGGCTTGCTGCTCTTCTTGGCGCTTCTTGAGAGTTTCGAAGGCTTGCAGCACCTCCTCCATTGTCTGGAGGTTTCTCAGTGGCGGGGTTCCGTTTCCCTCACTGTTATCTGTTGATCCCGCCATGGGGGAATAGCGGACTGTTCGGACCGCTGAACCGGAAGGGCTGTCGGACCTTGTAACTTCGATACTGAAAAAGCAGCTCCCGGGTACTCTCAACCACTCTCGATTCGCTGGAGGGGGTGACGGGTAAGGTTTAGACATGGGAAAGCCTCTATTGGATAAAGGGGGGAAGCTCATGTGACATGCGGTTTCCTTTTTTCTTTTTTTTATTTATGCTTTTTTGTTGTTTTAATTTACTTAAAACAGTGTTTTCTCAGAATCCTAGATAGGTTGGAAAAGATTGCTCTTCTTTTTCGCAACTATGCTAGTTCCTGGGTCAGTGGAGACCATCTGTGCGGCTATAAGCCCCTTGTTTTGCACCTGTATTTCGACATCCCGGGGTGGACAGCCCCGGGCGAAGGTCCTATAGGGCAAGCTATTTCCACCGGCCTAAAAGAAAAATTGAACCTAAGGACCGAGCCCATCATGTTCGTTTTAATGCGTCGGCCATGTGAATAGTGAGCCGAGCCAGTACCTGAGTTAAGATCGAGTCGAGAGTTTGGCATGACCTCTCTTTACCTAGCTTGCGCAAGGGATCTGTGACGTTAGGCGTTGGCTAGGTCATATTGTCATGGCTGACGTATTAAAGGCTTGATGACATGGTGTCATGTGGGCATGGATGTATATCCGGGACGGAGCATTGTCTGGGCATAGCTTCGAAAATCAAGATCGGGTCAAGATTTTAGCATGACCTTTCATCGTCTTGCTTGCACAAGGGATCTTGAGTTCCGAGCTTCGGCTCAGAAAAATGGCCGGCATGGGATATGTATCCAGGCTTTATGACACGGACTGGGTAAAAACCAACCGAGTCTGGACAGAGTGTGACGCAAGCGTGCAGGATTGATACTGGCTAGGATGGGATGTTTGGAATGATCCTGTGCGCGTCCGAGAGGCGTAGGAAGGCCAAACGAATTGCAACTGAGACCACTCCGGGTTAAGGGTTTGTAAGTACCCAAATCCGGATCGTCAAAATCCGTTAAAAGTTAACCGGAATCCGTTAACTGGCCCTTCCCAGGTTAACCGGAACCTGTTAAGCTCCCCGTTCTCGAGTCAACGAGACATCCTGGGACTGCCCCATGCATCCCGACATCAAAGTGTACTCAACACACGTTATCACACGTAAAAGTACAACTTTCCTCAAAAAACGCACTTTCCGGGACTTTCCAGGGCCATTTCGGACATTTTTCGGACAGTTATTTAAAAAACGGACAAAACCGGGAATAACGGGACAAAATCCCTAGCCTAGGTGAGTCACAGGGGCACGTGGCACGCATGCACCACTCCCCAAATCAACATCAATCAAATTCAGGGGTGAAAAGACCAAAATACCCCTGAAACTGAAACACAGTCCGTCCGGCCTGTTTTACACCATGGACCAGAATTCTCATCAAGTCCCTGGAATTTCCAAAATACCCCAAAACCCCCCAAACTGAAACACAGTCCGTCCGGCCTGTTTTGCATTTTCACCCCTATAAATACAAGGGCTGTCATTTGTAAAGAAAAAGAAAAATATTACCTCTCTTCACAAACCCCACGGCCCAAAACCATTCAACCCCCTCCCGAGCCCCGTTTTGTCTCTATTTGCATGAAAACTCCGTTTTCCGACCAAACACTAACTAAACAACCTCGAAACACCTTTCAAACACCCAAACCGTATCCCGTATACGTAAACCGAGCCAAAGAGTCAACCTCTAGCCATATGTAACACTCTCTCTCTCTAAAACTTTTTTCGCCTCGATTTACACGTCAAATGCTAGTCCCGAGGTCATCAGAGGGGACGGTTTCCTCATAGGGAATGAAGTCGAAATGCCAATTAAGCGTGCCCGCAGTCAGGCACCGGGGCTACCTCATGCAAGCCGACCAAAGGACAACCGGGGCAAATCTCATCAGAATCCCTCAGAGTCGAGAGGTGCTAATTATGTCAACTTCCTCGAGCAGGAAGACCCCGAAGCAGTCAGGTTCATCAAGTTCAGCTGCCATTTCTGAAACTTGGATGCAGACTGGAAAGAAACCCTGAGCATCGAAATGATACGGGCACGCAAACCCCCTATCTCCGATCGAAGATTTGTCAGCATCCTTCGAGCAAACTCTCTGGCCCCGCCAGGTGAAGAAATCTTCACGATAAAGGTCAAAAAGCACCGGCACACTCGTGATGAATGTATGGCAGTCGTCTGGGATGTCTTACACGCAGAATTGCCCACCGAATCCCTTTTCTCAAATGAAGGGCATGAGGTCTTTCTAGCAGCACCAGCTTCGCGACAGGGCGCGAGACGTCCTTTGATCTGGGTTGAGCCATCAGACGGCGACGAATCAGGACTCTCCGGAGTGGAAGATGCGGCAGATCCACAAGAGGACCCTTACATACGCATGCTCAGTTTCGAGGATGGCACCAGTTCCGACGAGGTCATATACGATGAGGGCTCCAATACCATGGAAATTGTCAAGCTCAATGTCCAGTACAGACAGTTATCCGGCGAGTGGAAACAACTGGTCGACACGACAAAGAACCCTTCTAATCACGTAACCGACGATGACTTCGTCAACATCATTTTCTCCAGATATCCCGATGATGCCAAGGATCCGATCCTTATTGTCAGATTCTGCAATGCCAAAGTTACCCTCGACGATTGCCTGATCATGGTAAACGAGGCCCTGTCCAAGAGAGCTCAAGGCTCGTCATCACTTCCAGTTATCAGCCCTAGTGGCAACCGGCCTGTGCCGTCAGTCAAGCTCACTGCCAAAAGCGCCGCCAAGGCCGAAGGCACCGACAAAGGAGACAAAACTCCTCACCTTGCTACAAGTTAGATAAGCCTCGGGAACACCTCCAACAGCCACCCTGAGAACCTCTGCAAAAGTCCTCCCAGTGAGACAAATCAAGCTTCCGAAGAAAGGAATGATCACCTCAGCATCAATATGCTCAAGTTCGACCTTGCTCCCAGCCATCACGGCCACAGATTCAGACATCCCGCTAGCAAGCTGCTAGCTCTGATAGACTTGCCTCTCGAACGAGATCACGAGACCATCAGCCTTGCAGAGTTCAATACCCACGTTGGTTTGATCAAGCAGATATGGGTAAACTTCTTGGTGACCGAGATCAAGGAAGGCCGCATGGAATGTCCCAGCACGACTTCCTTCGTCAATATAATCCAAGTATTTCCGCCATTCGGAGATTTGGATGTGATTACAATTCTAGACACCAGTCAGAACGGAGACTGCTTAGCTCTCGCAAGGAAAGCCCTCCTGGAACTAGCTGCACAAGAAATCACCTCTGGGACAAAAACAAAGCTCAGAAGACTCACAGGGACCGAGCCCTTAAAGCATCACAAGCAGTTTCAGACAGCAAGTTAGAGGCCACTCTGGACCAGTTCGACCTCAAAGATTTTGCCCACGACGACTTCCTGGACTACCATCGCTTCTCATCAAACTCCCTCTGGCAAGGGAGGGTGGTCAACGGTCCCAAAGACCTAGGCGATGGAATGGCACATCACAAGGAATACCTAGCCAAACAGCATGAGGAATAAAAGTGTTTATCTCCCCGAGAGAAGCAAGTCCTTTGTGAAAGCGACGACGAAGATGATGAAACTATTCTCTTCCAAGTCGGTCATGAAGTCAACAAAATCGGAATCCCAAGGGTCCTGGGAGGATGGGAGCGGATCATTTCCGTTCTCAAATTGAAAGGCCAACTGAAAGAGGAAGGTCTATTCAAAAAGAAGAGAATGATGGAAATACATCTCCAACAACTGCTCAGGGAGATTCCACAGACTACCGCATTCGTTTACAGAAACGACCAACTGGGGCAAAAATCAGTCACATGGGCAGATGTCCGGGAAGCCGTACACTCACCTTTCGACATACCTACCACTCAGTTAAAGAAGCAGAGAAAGCTCTCCCGGATGGAAGTTTATCTAGATTGCCGCATACAGTTCAAAAAAGCGCTGGCTATTCTCACATGGAAAGAAACGCAAGCGCTAGCTCTCGACGAAGGCTTTACTGCAAGAGAGCTGTTCTGGGCCAAAAGTGGAGGAAAATTAGCAAACCATGACTACTGCCTGTCCCAACTCCAGAATGACATGAGCCTGCTCAGCAAGAAGGAAAGAAGCGCAGTAAACCGTGAAGAAATCAAAGAGACCGTTCGCTTGAACCAAGAACTCTCTATCCTCCCCGGAGGGTCAGCAATATGCAGTTCAGTCCTGGCAACCACTGCTGAGCACTGACGTTCGAACAACTTCGGTGAACCATAGACTCCCTCCCTGCGGAGGCACTTAAACCTGTGTCTTGGGACAGAATCCGGAAAGCTGCCGAAGCGCCCGGGATTACTTCTACAGTCAACGAATTGAGGGAGGACATATGGCCCTGTGCTTCGAAGAATCCTCCACTAACTATGGCTCAGCTCAAAGCAACCTGTTCAAAAGGGACCAAGCCCAACGTCAACGTCCTAACCCGATCGGGTCAAATTCATGTGCTACCACCAAAGGCCACCAAAAAGCCGGCAGGCTAGAACCGCAGCCCGGTCTGCCCGAAGAAACAAGTTCCGTGAAGGAGGACCCGATCCTCACTCAGCTTAAGCAGACCCAGGCGAATATTTCCCTGTGGTCCCTACTCACATCTTCTTACCCTCACAAGCTCAAGCTAGAGGAAAGTTTGGCCCGCACCATGGTCCCTGTGGGCGCAACCCCAGAGGAAGTGATTCAGATGATCGGCAACATCCACTATGGAAACATCATCACCTTCACAGATTTGGACCTACCAAAATTTGGGGCTGATCACAACGAGCCGCTCTACATCACAGTTCAGCTGGACGAGCGTCGCCTTCCCCGTGTATTGGTAGACGGAGGTTCCAGAATGAATGTCTTGCCCGCCAAGATGATGGACCTGCTTGACATCAAGCCCACAGATTTGAAGCCTTCAGTCCACACTGTCAAGGCCTATGACTCTACTTCCCGCACAGTTCTCGGGGTTGCTACTCTAAACATCTGGTTCGACAAGCGGATGATCCCCACCGAATTTCAAGTGTTGGACATTCCTATCACTTTCACAGCCATCCTGGGACGACCCTGGCTGCATCAAATGAACGGCGTGGCATCCACCCTTCACCAATGTATCAAGTTCATGCAAGGCAATGAGCTGACAACATTCTACGGCGACAGCGTCACCACCGAGGGGACCAGCACCAACGGCATTCTAGTATTAGAGATCAAGCATGATGATGATATGGCATTAACTTGGTTCACCTTGGAGACTTCCAAGATACAAATATGTAGCGTGGACCTTCCACTGTTTTGGGACAAAATCTCTCCCGCCATGAAAATGATGAAACTCATGAACTTCATCCCAGGACTGGGGCTCGGCAAGAGGTTACAAGGCCAACACCAAGTCATCGAAGTCAAGGACCATACTACAGTCCAGGGGCTCGGTTATGTGCCCAACACCAGCTGATATCAAAGAAAACAAGAGGCTCGACAATACCATGGCAGCGGCCCGCAAAAGGGGAACCTTCAACGACACACCCAACCTCCGACCTTACAATTTCGACCTCGCCCATTACTTCATCAAAGGAACCAACAGCAGAACTGAGGGAACCGACAGCGGAACTGGCAGCAGAACTGGGGGAACCGACAGCAGAACTGAGGGAACCGACAGCGGAACCCACAGCAAAACTGAGGGGACCAAAAGTGGAATTGATGAAGATGAGAAAGAAGCAGGAAAATTCAGCACAGAGACTATAGAAAGGATGGAAAAGCTGGCACAGGACCTCAAGCGTTTCAGAGGACTCAAAGATAATCCGATAAGGGGAGCATTCCTTGACATAACTGCTCTACCTGGACCAATTGCCACCACAATTCAGCATGAGTACACATTCAAAGGGATCCCAGACATAGAAGAGCAGCTCGAGATACTCTTCGTGGGAAGCAGACTGTTCAGGTCAGCCTCCGAGGCCACATTCGAGACAGTAACTCCAAAGCAGAAGGAACTAGAATTCATAGAAGATGCTCTCAGTGGACCCGCTCTACAGATTCTTTTTGAAGAAGTCATGGAGGTGCCAAACCTGATTAACCTAGGCTCCGAAAATAGCATGATCGCCATGATCGGGACAGCAGAAGCCAAGCCTCTCAACCCCCGAACCCTCATCAAACATCCAGCAATGCCACTAAAAAACTGGGTAACTTTCACCGGACCAAGGGCAAGCCAGACAGAAATAGAAGACAAACTGGGCCTGCACCCACATCTCTCTAAGCCTAGTCTCAAACCCTCTGAGTCAGTCATTATCAAAGACCAGTCCTCTGAGTCATCCGACGGCCTCACGCCGGAAGACTATGATAATGTAGCCAACAATATATTCCCGTTCATATTAAATGAAAAGTTTGACCTTTCGGATTATCCCCTCATTGCCACTTTAACAATTGATAAGTTAACAAACAACTTAAAAGACGTTAATAATGACTCACTTGATAAAGAAGCAGACACACTAAACGAACAATACATTAAAGAAGTTCTCAAGCGTGTAGTTGACCAAGAGGACAATCGGGCCCAAGCTGCCGAAGAGGTTATGACTAAAGTGAACCTGGGGTCAGTGCAAGAGCCTAAAGAAACACAAGTGGGCAGTTTCTTCGCCGGTGCAGAAAAAGAAGCCCTGATAAATCTCCTCAAAGAATATGTTGACGTGTTCGCCTGGTCATACCAAGACATGCCAGGACTCGATCCATCAATCGTGGAGCACAGAATCCCTCTGGATCCAGAATCCAAGCCTGTCAAGTAGAAATTGCGCAAGATCAAGTCAGAATGGTCCCTGCAAGTAAAAGAAGAAATTGAGAAGATGCTCCGCGTCGGCTTCATCAGAGTAATTGAGTACCCGACCTGGCTCTCCAACATTGTGATGGTCACCAAGGCCAATGAAAAGGTCAGATGCTATGTGGATTTTCAAGATCTCAATAAGGCCAGCCCTAAAGACGATTTCCCACTGCCCAACATCGACATGCTGGTCGACACCACGGCAAATTTTGAAGTGAAATCTTTTGTGGATGGTTTCGCTGGATACAATTAGATCAAGATGTCCGAGGAAGATCAATCCAAGACTGCTTTCACCACTCTGTGGGGGACATACTGTTACACGGTCATGCCGTTGGGTTTAAAGAACGCTGGGGCTACTTATCAACGGGCTGCAACAGCTCTCTTCCATGACATGATTCACAAAGAAATCGAAGTGTATGTTGACGACATGATCATCCACTCCAGAGGATCAGACATGATATGTCAATGGCCTTTGCGATGAAATTGTGGTGGCGGTTTAGAACTTTAGATTTGTTATGGGTGGATTTCCTCAAAGAAAAATATTTCCATAATTCTCTTCCCATGGATGCAACTTCTCAACTGGGTTGCTCTCATGTTTAGCGTCGTATGATTGGGGTTAAAGACTTCGTGGAAGAGCGTATGGTTTGGGGTGTTGGCTCGGGTGGGATTTCTGTCCATGAGAAATGGTTACATGGTATTTTGTGGCCCACTCCTGATCATGTCCAAGTTTTTTCTTTATTTGATAATGGCATCCCTAGGGTTCCGGAATTCTTTTGGAGAGCAAGTGCTTGAGGCCATTCAATCTGCTCAAATTAAGATTGGTAACAAGTCTGATTTGGCTTTTTGGACCCCATCTTCCAATGGTAATTTCTCTATTGCTTCGGCTTGGAGGGAGTGTAGGGCTTCAAGGCCTCAGAGCATGGTCTTTTCTTGGTGTTGGAATAAGCACATTCCTCAAAAAAAATCCATTTTTCTTTGGAAAGTTTTGAAAGGGGGTGTTCCAACGGATGATAACAATATGTGTAAAGGTATTTCATTAGTTTCTAAATGTTATTGCTGTCCTAACTCTCCACATTCAGAAACCCTTGATCATATTCTATTACATGGTGAAGTTGCTTGCACTGTTTGGTCTTCCTTTGCTAACCTCATTGGTGTCCCTATTCGTGGTGTCAATCTAGCACATCGAGAATTTGGTCTCTTGGTTTTCTTCTAATCCCGTGCATGGTGGAACCTTTGGTAAGTGGATTTTTAAAATTCTTCCTATTCTTATTGTGTGGGAGCTTTGGAAACACAGGAATAAGTATTATTTTGATGATACCGATCCTAATCCTTCTCGAGTTATTCAAGCGGTGAGAGAGCAGATTATAGCCATCTCTAAAGGCCATGGGCTGGCCTTTCATTGCACGGACGCTCATTTATCTCAGTTTTTTCATATTAAGTCAGGCTCTATAAAGATTGTCCCTATGAAGCTCATTTTTTGGCACCCCCCAGATTTTGGGATGGTAAAACTTAATGCGATGGTGCTTCGAGGAAATCACAGCTTGGGTAGGCGGTGGTGTGTTTCGAGGTCATAATGGTGAGTTTCTTTTTGCTTTTGCTAAATTTTATGGTCATGCTTCCAATCTCTGTGGTTGAAGTAAGAATTTGTTGTGGATGGGCTTCGTTTGGCTATTGCTAGAGGATATAATGTTTTATGGTTAGAACTTGACTCTGAAGTAGTGGTCAAGATTCGTAATGGTTGTTATAAAATTCCTTGGGTTGTGTGGTACCAAATTGAAGAGATTAAGCACCTAATGTCCTTAATTCAGATTAGGATCTCGCATATTTACCGTGAAGGAAATAAGGTTGCTGATTTACTAGCAAATGAAGCGGTGGATAAGATGGCTGATTTTGTCTTTCCTCATTCTCATACCCTCCCTCGCAAGTGCAAGGGCCATCTTAAGCTTGATAAAGCTCGTTACCCTAATGTTAGAGTCTAATTTCTTTTTTTTGTTTTGGCTTATATTGCTTAGATTTCTTGTCATTTTTGTAGAGCCCCCCACCTTTTTTGTAGAGGACCTTACAACTTGTGTAAGGCCTCCCCCTAGGTTTTGTTTTTCGGTGGTTAAGGCCGTCATGTCCCCCACCTTGTTTTTTAATTTTCCTGTTATTTAATAAAATCTAGGGAGTACCGTCTCCTTTCGCAAAAAAAAAAAAAAAAAAAAAAAAAAGAGGATCAGACATGCAGCATATGACTGATTTGAGAAAGTTCTTCATCAGACTCAGAAAGCACTCCATGAGATTGAACCCCGCCAAGTGCACCTTCGGCATCAAGCGAGGCAAAGTACTGGGGTACATGGTTACAGAAAGAGGCATCGAAGCAGATCCCAAGAAAATCAAGGCCATCATCGACATGAAGCCACTGCAGACACTGACAGAAGTTAAAAGTTTTATGGGGAGACTTCAGTACATCAGCCGCTTCATCAACCAGTTGACATCTATCTGCGAGCCAATGTTCAAACTAATGAAGAAAAATGCTGACATCAAATGGGACTCCGAATGCCAGACAACCTTCGAGAAAATCAAGACATACTTGGTGAATCCCCAATCACGTGCCCGCCACATGAAAATAAGCCACTCTTCACATGCACTGACCGATGACACGTCAATTGGGGCTATGCTGGCGCAAGAACAGAAAGATTCCAGAGTTGAGCATGCAATCTACTTCGTAAGCCGGAAGCTTCAAGGAAGTGAACTCAGCTACTCATCATTAGAGAAAACATGTACCGCCTTGGTATGGGTAGTCGGGAAACTAAAACACTACATGCAGTCACATTCAGTGCTCCTGGTCTCCAAGATGGACCCCGTCAGATATCTCTTCGACAAGCCATCTCTATCAATGAGATTAGCCAAGTGGTCATTCTTCCTGGCTGAATTCGACATCAAATACATGGTCAGAAAATCAACAAAGGACAGAGTAATGGCAGTTCAGCTGGCAGACTTCCCAAGCAGTGAGCTCAAGGGTCCTGATCCGCAGTTTCCAGATGACGGGATCTTCACACTCAACAGCGCAAACCGCTGGCAACTCTTCTTCGATGGGGCAGCCAACAAGAAGGGAAAAGGTATTGGAATGCTCCTGGTCGATCCTAAAGACGAGCACACTCCATAGCCATCAAACTGAATTTTGAAGCAACCAACAATGCAGCAGAATATGAAGCTTGCGCAGCCGGCCTAGAAGCTGCTCTTGAACGCAACATTTCAGAACTGGAAGTATACGGAGACTCAGCATTGATCATCAATCAAGTATCCAACAAATGGAAGACAATAGATTGTGGCCTCCAGAAGTACACACGTACATGGAGGAGCTCATTGCTCAGTTCAAGGACATCTCTTTCCACTATTTGCCAAGAGACAGGAACCGCTTCGCAGATGCCCTGGCCACCCTAGCATCTCTTGTCAAAATTCCCGAAGGGAAATCAGTGAAACCCCTCAGAATAGGCAGGCGGGAAACACCCGCCTATTGCTGTGAGATTGAAGTTGAACATGAACCGATCGACGAACCTGGTACAATCAAATCTACCAGTACCTCCAAAACGGAGAAGCTTCCTTCACAAATGAAGATGGAAAATACAAAGAAGAGATCAAAGCCAAAAACATGATGGCCCTAAAATGCCTGGCATCCCATTTCATCATTTGGGGGGGTATGTTGTACAAGAAGCGCCACCAAGGACCACTCCTCCGTTGTGTAAATAAATAAAAAGCCAGCGAGCTGATGAACGAAGTTCACAACGAAACCTGCGGTCCGCACATGAACCCCAGAGCATTGACACAGATCATCCTCCGTATGGGTTACTATTGGGTATCAATGGAAACAGACTGCATCCAGTTTGTCAGAAGCTGCGACAAATGTCAACGGTTCTCCAACCTCAATCACATCCCTCCTCACGAGCTTTACTGCATGACTACACCATGGTCTTTCGCCACATGGGGAATCGACGTCATTGGAAAAATTACTCCGCCAGGGAGCAATGGTCACGAGTTCATATTAGTCGCAGTCGACTACTTCACCAAATGGGTAGAAGCCAGATCATACAAAGTACTGAATTCTAAAAAGGTGGCCGAGTTCATCAAAGAGAACATCATGTGTAGATACGGGGTGCCCAACGAGATCATATCCGACAATGAGACCCACTTTGAAGGAGATTGTGACCAAGTGTTGAACGAGTTAAGATTCACACGCCACAAGTCTTCCCCCTACAGACCACAAACTAATGGTGCAGTAGAGGCAGCAAACAAGACTCTCGCAAGAATAATCAGAAAAATGGCCGTCAGAGGTCGGGATTGTCCCGAAAAAATATATCTAGCCCTCTGGGGATACATACCATTAGTCAGAACCGCCACAAGGGAGACTCCTTTCGCACTCACAAACGGAATGGAAGCGATGTTACCAGTTGAATTGGAAATTCCATCCCTCCAAGTCCTCTTGGAAAATGGAATCAATGAAGTCGAATGGCTCCAAAGCCGTCACGACGAACTAGCTCTACTCGACGAGCGCAGATTGAAAGCCATGGAACATACTGCTGGTGTAATGCCCTAGGCTATAGTTATGTTTAACTTGAACCGTTATGTATCATCTTTATCATTTATTATAGAGCATGTTCATTCTTTTCATTATATGTTTGCATGTTTATTATATTGAACTGCGTCCCTAGTTGTTGTGAACAACTAGTATAAGTTGGTAATGGATAATCATAGAGATGATTATATGCATGGAGATGCACATTACACTTATGGATACTTGCTAGAGAACAAGTATTGGACATGACCTACTTATGAGATTTATGACATGGTGCATTTGTCATGATTAAATCTCATGATAATCGTGTTATTGAATCCTTTGTACCTGAGATTATCATCGTCTTCCACATGATGAAGATCGTGTTTGATATAGTCTAACACTATCTTTAATCGGATATCAATAAGGGCTATGTTAGCACGATTGGATTCATGTAGGGAAGAATGATAAGTCAAGATGGGATTTGTCCCTCTTGTGAAGAGAGATGTTTGCTTGGGCCCCTCGATGAATGATGTTGATGAAATGTGTGGCCACACTCAAGTGATTTGATAGAGATCAAATGCATTTGCATTATCAACATATTCGGAATCGAGAAAGCATTGAACGGAATGAGTTGACATAGACCATGACTCATGTTCAATTGGACATCGTGGACAAAGGGATTGTGACATTGGATCTATCGAGGAATCAAGCTTTGATGTTATATTAATTGGGTGGATATAATGGTTTGCTAGAAACCTCTTATGTCTTGTGAGGTCATGTTTTGACTCACTACCAACATAATATAATTCCTTTTGGGTCACACACAAAGAACAAATTTTCTGGCTGAAACTTAGAATTTTGGCTTGGTGTACCGTGCGACATACTTGACCACATCAGAAAAACGTTTTCTGGCTGGGTATACCGTGCGACACAACTTTCCCGTTGAAGGGCACGACTCGTGCTCTTGGGCACGAGTCGTACCAAAGTCCAGCACGAGTACTTTTAGCGTCACGACTCGTATCATGAGTGTTTTTGCCCAAGCACGAGTCGTGCCCTCAGGCACGAGTCGTGCCCAACTAGAAAAACGTGTCCGTACTGCGTTCCAAGGCCGGGAAGGTTTTTGTTATTGATAAGGACTTAATCCTAATTGTTAGGGATTTATACCATTGTATAAATACAAGTCCTTGGGCAGCCAAAAACTATCCTACCTCCATACATCATTGTTCTAGATTTATGAAATCCTAGTGAATGAACGCTCGCCGAAAATATAAATGTAAAAGATAAAATTTGATTTTATCTTGGGAGTCGCCATGCCGTTTTTAAAGGAAAACATTGAAAAACCTTTAAAGAGAAAACGGGTCCGGGGGTCAGGTTACGTGTTGGGAAGAACATGAGAGTTCACCCAACACGCCTCGTCCGTAGATGAGTCTTTCTATGTTCAACATTCAAAACATTCCAAAGTGTGTGCAATTGTGTGAAACAATATATGTAATAAAATGCAATTTAATGCTTTGCTTTATTAATCAAATTGGGGGATTACAACTTGTGAACCTTTTATTGTGAGAGGCCACATCCCACTTACAATCAATGAAATTGAATTACAAGGAAATGGATTGAGACAGTCTGTCCAGGGACTTTGGATGTTGTCAGAGCAGGGGCCCTTTCGGGGCACTGGATGTCGTATGACACAGGATGTCCTGGTCAGACTGCCTCTACAAAGGGGAGTGTTTATGCCACCAATAACATTCTAAAGCTATTTAGCTAACTAGAACAATGAAGAAACTGAGAAAAAGAGTATTATGGGAAGGTCATGGGGTTTCAGTGACCCAATGTGGATGTCCGCATTTCTTGGGTCATAATTAAAGAACCCTCACTTCCTAACTCAAGCAACGATAGCAACGAATGAGTATTGTGGGAGGGTCACATGGCATTTGATGGCCAAATATGAATGATGGGCCATCACCTCCTAACTCAGACGAAGATGATCAAAATACCATCAACAACTATCAACAACAGATTCAACCACAATATAACTGAGATTGATATGATTACTTCAAAGAGTGTGGATATTGAGAATCCACACTCTACTTGAAGCATCCAATAACATGAACAACCAGAAGTGCAATATCATGAAAATGGATATAACATTCAGAGATTAAACAAAACGTGTTCAATCACATCCAAAGCCAAATAACTCCCAACATACAATATAGATATATATGTTGAAAATAGAGAAAGAGGACTAGAGCGTTACCCTCGTAGTGTCCACGATCCTTATACCACGTTAGGTATAAGGAGCTTCAAATCGGCTTCAGAAGTCGGACTGGAACTCTTAGATTGAGAATACTTGCAGTTGCAAATATATATGTGTGTGTGTGTTCTGCTGGAGACGGAAGGATCTCTGAACAGGGGAGACTACGATGGTTTGGGAAGAGCTCAACCGGTGAAATCAACTAACCCGTTGAATGGGTTTGGAGAAACGGGGAGCATTGATTTGGTTGGAGCCGAGAACGGTGAAGGAGGTCGGCGGTAGGCACCGATTTGGGTGCAGAGAGGGGCTCGGTCGAAGCTGTTGTTGTTGGAGGTGGGTTTAGAGATGAATGAAGATTTGAAGGGGATTAGGTCTCCGGTGAGGTCGCCGGCAAATGGGCTTAGAGATGATGGAGACCAGAGGTGAAGACGGTGTGTAGGTCGGCGGTTGGGTTTTGGTTTAGAAGACGATTAGGAAGGATGCGTTTTAGAGAGGGAAATAGGGTTGTTGTTTGGGGTTGCCGACCGATTAGGGAGAGGAAGATGAGGGAGACGGCAAATGGTGATGGAAGAAGGCTTGGTGGTTTCCGGTGAATGGTGATCGGAGAAGGAGGAGAAGGCCGATTGGGGAGGGGGCTTTCTCTGTTCTTTGCGGTAAGAGAGAAGGGAGGCCCCCTGTTTATTTCCGTATCTTCAGAGAGAGATCTGTGAGAGATGTGGGTAGGCTTGGCCGGAGATGGAGGACCGGGGAGGGGGCTCTTGTTATTGCCCGGCGAGAGAGAGAGTCTCTGTTGCTTTTCTTTGAGTGAGAGAAGTGAGAGAGAGGCAGTAGTTTAGGGAGAAAGCTAGAGTGTTTTCCCCTTTTTTTCGTGTCCCCCTTTTTGACAAATGAGGATAATCCTCTATTTAATACTGACAGGGAATAATTTTGGGTGTCGTATGACACCGGTTCGCTTTTAGGCAAAATGGGCCGAAGCTAAGCAGGCCCAAAACTAATGAATAATAAATAATAAAAATTGGCCCAAAATGAAATAAATGGGCAGACCCAAAAACACGAGTTCGGGTCGGGGTACTCACAGAGCCCCTCGGCGACGTCACTTCCACGGGAAGTGGGGTCGTCGATAAAAATGAGAATCCCGAGCCGGACACGAACGGCGGGGAAAAAGATGACCAAAATGGTCAAGTGGCTAGACCTCTTATGAAAAGGATTCCTACGTATCCCGTGGGGGAATCAAGCCAAATCGTAGTTCAAACAAAGATGGACGTTTGCGTCCCGGGGAAAATCGACCATGATGGTCATGCGGCTGGACCTTTTATGAAAAGGATTCCTACGTATCCCTTGGGGGAATCAAGCCGAATCGTAGTTCGTCAAAGAGGTGGCGCTAATGAGAGGCCACGGGCTTTGTACCCAAGGTTTGACTGTTTCAATGGGAAGTCACCCGAGGATTTGACTGTTTCGATGGGGAGTCACCCGAGAATTTGACTGTTTCGATGGGGAGTCACCCCGAAGATGGGTGTTTGCACCCCGAGACTGACTGTGTCTGAGGGGAGTCACCCCGAAGATGGGTATTTGAACCCGAGATTGACTGTGTCTGAGGGGAGTCACCCCGAAGATGGGTGTTTGCACCCGAGATTGATTGTGTCTGAGGAGAGTCACCCCGAAGATGGGTGTTTGCACCCGAGATTGACTGTTCCAAGGGGAGTCACCCCGAATATGGGCGTTTGTACCCGGGATTGACTTTTACGAGGAAGTCACCACGAAGATGGGTGTTTGCACCGAGATTGGCTTGTTGAGGGAGTCACCCCGAATATGGGTGTTTGCACCCGAGATTGACTGTTAAGGGGAGTCACCCCGAAGATGGGTGTTTGCACCCGGGATTGACTGTTGAATGGGGAGTCACCCCGAGGATTTGACTGTTTTTCTTTGGAAAGTCACCCCGCGACTTTGACTGTTTTTGGGAGTCACCCCATATTTTGACTGTTTTTCTTTGGGAAGTCACCCCGCGAATTTGACTGTTTTTTCTTTGGGAAGTCACCCCGCAAATTTGACTGTTTTTGGGAGTCACCCCGCGAATTTGACTATTTTTCTTTGGGAAGTCACCCCGCGAATTTGACTGTTTTTCTTTGGGACTGTTTTTCTTTGGGTAGTCACCCGCGAATTTGACTTATTCTTTGGGAGTTACCCGCGATTTTGACTTTTTCTTTGGGAGTCACCCGCGAATTTGACTTTTTTGATGGGGAGTCACCCCGATGATTTGACTTTTTTCTTTGGGAGTCACCCGCGAATTTGACTGTTTTGATGGGGAGTCACCCCGATGATTTGACTTTTTTCTTTGGGAGTCACCCGCGAATTTGACTGTTTTTCTTTGGGAAGTCACCCCGCATTTGACTGTTTTTCTTTGGGAAGTCACCCCGCGATTTTGACCTTTTCTTTGGGAAGTCACCCGCGAATTTGACTTATTCTTTGGGAGTTACCCGCGATTTTGACTTTTTCTTTGGGAGTCACCCGCGAATTTGACTTTTTTGATGGGGAGTCACCCCGATGATTTGACTTTTTTCTTTGGGAGTCACCCGCGAATTTGACTGTTTTGATGGGGAGTCACCCCGATGATTTGACTTTTTTCTTTGGGAGTCACCCGCGAATTTGACTGTTTTGATGGGGAGTCACCCCGCGGATTTGACTGTTTTGATGGGGAGTCACCCCGATGATTTGACTTTTTTCTTTGGGAGTCACCCGCGGATTTGACTGTTTTGATGGGGAGTCACCCCGATGATTTGACTTTTTTCTTTGGGAGTCACCCGCGAACTTGACTGTTTTGATGGGGAGTCACCCCGAATGTGGGCGTTTGTACCCAAGGTTGACTGTTGAATGGGGAGTCACCCCGAAGGTGGGCGTTTGTACCCAAGATTGACTATTGAATGGGGAGTCACCCCGAAGGTGGGCGTTTGCACTCGAGGTTGACTGTTTTTTCTTTGGGAAGTCGCCCGCGAACTTGACTGTTTTTATGGGGGGGTCACCCCGAAGATTTGACTTTTTTTCTTTGGGAGTCACCCGCGAACTTGACTGTTTTTGGTGGGGAGTCACCCCGAAGATTTGACTTTTTTCTTCGGGAGTCACCCGCGAACTTGACTGTTTTTGGTGGGGGGTCACCCCGATGATTTGACTTTTTTCTTTGGGAGTCACCCGCGAATTTGACTTTTTTGACGGGGAGTCACCCCGCTAGGATTTGACTTTTTTCTTTGGGAGTCACCCGCGAATTTGACTTTTTCCTTTGGGAGTCACCCGCGAATTTGACTTTTTTGATGGGGAGTCACCCCGATGATTTTGACTTTTTCTTTGGGAGTCACCCGCGAATTTGACTTTTTTCTTTGGGAGTCACCCGCTGGGATTTGACTGTTTTTGGGAGTCACCCGATGATTTGACTTTTTTCTTTGGGAGTCACCCGCGAACTTGACTGTTTTTGGGAGTCACCCCGAAGATTTGACTGTTTTTCTTTGGGAAGTCACCCGCGAATTTTTACTGTGTGGGAAATCTGTACGGTCTTTCCGGACCGGGTAGTTTAAAGCCATTTCGGGCTATTTTTCTGTGTTGGAAACTGTACGATTTTCCGGACCAGGTAGTTTATGGCCATTCCGGGCCATTTTCTGTGTTGGAAACTGTACGGTTTTCCGGACCGGGTAGTTTATAGCCATTCCGGGCTAAAGAATAATGATTTACCCTTGAGAATGGGCTCTTAGAAGGTCTGCCTATTTGAAGGTCTGCCTATGAGAATGGATTTTGAATGAGGATCTGCCCATGAGAATGGGCTCTTGGAGATGGTTTGCCCTTGAGAATGGGCTTTTGGAGATGGTTTGTTGTGCAAGGGACAGTCTTTTGATGATTCGCCCATGAGAAAGGGCTTTTTTGAGACTTTTTGAGATAATCTGGCCATGAGTACGGGCTTTTGAAGATGAGGCTAAAGAGCCCTAATGCTTGGAGATTGAAGCAGCTGAAACTCTTTTCGACGAGCATTGCTTGGAGGCTGAGGTAGCTAAGGCTCTTTCAGATGATACTGATAAGTCTGAAGAAGAGACTGATGATGAAGGCAAAAAGTGCCACTTGCAAGGTTTGAACTCTTTGTCCAGATTGTGATTTGAGGAGCAATCCCCATGATCAGATTATGATCACCTGATTATTGTACCCTGTGGGGGGGAAAACACGACACTCTAGGCACTTTGCCTTTTATTCGATTATTGAAATTTTGCTTATGCATTATTAATCTTTTGTTGCACAAGTCCATCTCAACTGGGGATGGAATGGAAGTGAGGTTTTTTTGCAAAGCTTGGCAAGCGGATATGTGTATAGCAATTATGCTATGATGGATTGTGTATGGGATGAATGTGTATATGATGATGTATGGATTGGACCCTCTCCCATGAGGTGGGGAAATGTATGAGTGATGAATGATATGGCGCAGCTAGGCAAGTCGGGGTGTACTCTGAGAGTGCAGACGGCAGCAGGTTTATTGTTGCTGATAAGGACAAGGTATGTCGCGCGCCTGAGGCAGCAAGCAGCAGAGAAAGTGCAGAGGATGATCCCGGCTTGACGAAGGGATGACTAGGAGAAGCCCCAGATCTTGGTGAGGTGACCATGGCGAAGCCCCAGCCGATGATGTGAAGCAAACCCGGAGGAAATCTGGTAAAGAGAGCCTGAGGGAGCAGATTAACAAAAGCCCCAGCTTGAGGAGATTCCATGCAGCTTTTCCGCAGACAGAGTCATCTTGTCGCCGAGGAGGCGACCCAATCGTTTCATACCGCAGTCAATCAGTCGCTGGACAAGACTCGGAAATGTATATGTGCAGGGGCACATTTTTCGAGGGTGGGAATGGATCCCGATTCTGTGTATGACACTCGCTTTTTTGGTTTGACTCTTTTGAGAGAGTATAAACATTGCAAGGTGTGGAAAAGTGTATGGAAGCCCCTGCTGACTGAAACAGTGTTTGGCTCTATCTTCCTATGATGTAGAAAGAGAAGACTTGTCGAGACACTTGAAAACTTGTCTTATTCGTGATGATCACAAGGCTGCTTAAAACCCTTTATTAATGTTCGGGTTATTCAAACACTAATCCTGATATGGACAAATATTTTGATTAATCACGAGGAGAAAACCAACTGATATCGAGAATTAAACTCGAAAAGATGGAAAGTGTATAGGAACGAACGGTCTTTGATGAGACCGGATTTTTCGGGATTTGTTTGTGATTTCGACCGGACCAATTATGGTTGCCTACGTTCCCCTCCTGATGAGGAGCTCAGGTCACCGTAGTTCGGGCGAGTCCCGATTGAAAAGAGAACGAATGTTGAAATTCGAGGATCTGAGGACCTTTGAGGATTTTTCCGAGGATTGGAGGATTGGAAAGCATGTCCTCCTGGAGTGTCGATGAAAGACACGGATGCGAAGCCCCAGTGGGACATCCACGGCAAGTGTTTGCGGAGGAGGAGTGAAATATGCTCACATGAAGTGTCGAAGGGAAGGATTGAATTTGCACAATCTTTGATTGATGGCTTTGAGCCAAGATGGATTAGATTCCAATTTGAGCAAGCAATGAAGCATTAATTTGATTCAGACCTCGAGGATATTGGAATGAAATTACTATCCGGTAGGGACTGTAGCTGGGTTTCCAGGCTTCGATCGGCCATCGGGTAATTTTGGAAATGGATGACCTCTTAAGATGAGAGGTCGGCTGGGCCTTTTGCTGACTGAACCTCTAAAGATGAGAGGTTGGCTTTTTAGGGATGTGTTTGGAATTTCTAAGGTAAGGGAATTGATTGCCTCTAAGAATGAGAGGTCAAATTTTTGACTTTGGCCAAAGGCAAGGGAATATCCTCTAAAATTGAGAGGATGGCTTGGGATTGGTTAAGGAAATGGTGATATCCTCTAAAATCGAGAGGATGGCTTTGGATTGGTTTAAGGTAATGGTGAGAGGAAGTCCAAGCTATTGAGAACTTTTGTGAACCTCGGAGGTTTTGGGTTCTTTTTTGAACATTGGAGAGCTTCTTCGAGAAGTCAGGGATTTTTGCTGAATTGTGAGGATTTAAAATCCTACTTCTTTTTTTTTTTTTTTGATAATTTGGAAGGCTTCCTGATGAGCTTAGGATTATATCCGAGGTTGTGAGGATTTAAAATCCTTCTTTTGAGAATTTGGAAGGCTTCCTGAGGAGCTGAGGATTATATCTGAGATTGTGAGGATTTTAAAATCCTTCTTCTGAGAATTTGGAAGGCCTCTTTGAGGAGTTGAGGATTATCTTTCCTTCCTTCACAACTTGGATATTTTATGCATTGCCGACTCTCGAAGTTAACTTCTTGGCATTGCTTGGACTTCTCTTGGCGAGGAGCAAAGGTGATGGCTTAAACAAGGTTTCAAAACATGCCGATCTTGAAATGAAAGGATATTGTTTGGTGAGGGTGAGGTAATGGCTTTCCTATGGGTGAAAGGCTTCAACCGCAATCCCTACCAGATGACCTAAACGAAATTAAGTCTTCATTGCTTGCTTACGCTTTAATTGAGGAAGATTCATGCAAATTCATCGAGCAACGAGATGATGAGGATGATGAAAGAAATGTGAGCATATGAGATGCAAGATGGGGAGTTGGTAAGCCCCAATTTGAGAAGGATATCAATTGATTTTCTCACTCCGATTAATTTAGACATGAGTCATTTCGAAGCATTAGTGGTTGAGCAGTACAAGTGATCATCTATGATAAGACCATTTCAATTAAGTGTAATGTGGGTGTGCTAGTGATGTCTCGAGTCTAGCAAGAAGAGAAACAAAGATTTTTATTATTGCAAAGCAAAAATTGGTCCAAAGTGGACTCGACAGACTCATGTCCGACAGCGGACATTCTAGATCCTACGAGGACTGATTGACTTCTCTGTCTTCAAATGGAGAAACTCCAGGCTGGCTAGCTACCACATTCTCTGCACTAGACATCTCGGATTCTGAATCAGAGGGACAATCACTCGGGCGTTTGAACTGCTGCCGCCTCGGGAATATGGACCAATGAGCGCCGGGAACGAGAGCGCACACCCAACTTGCCGTAGCTGTAGAGGCGAAGGGGTGATTTGTAAGGTGGCGGAGGAGAGAACCTCGAGATTGTATGGGAGAGGGAGGACGGAAGGAGATGGACTCATGCAACATCCTTTTATTTTTTTTTTATTTTTTTGTTTTGTTTTTTTTTTTAATCCTAGGAATGGTTGGAAAAGGGGGAAACCTTCTTTTTCGCATTCTAACCTATTTTGAACTAGAGCGAACCTAAGGGGCATACAAGTCAAAACGGGTCAAACTCGGGGTTTTCAAAACCAAATCCAAGTCAACGTCTAAACTCGGGAGGAGAGAGGGTCGAGCGTACGTTTGAACATACGAGACCGCAATTTGGAGGTAAAACCCTCGAAGAATTGGGCATGACCTCTCCTCTTTTCGAGTTGAAAATCTGGCATGGCCTCTCGTCACTTAGCGGCGAAATTTTGGCATAACTCTCGGTAGTATGCGTTAAGAATTCGACATGGTCCCCGCGTTGACACATGTCGAGAACGCGTCATGGCTTCTCACGAAGCCAAGCCGAGAAATCGATATGTACCTACGTCGAGACACGTAGAGATCTTAACGTGTATTTACGTTTGAATTATGTCGTGATTCCGACACGAAGAGGGAGAGTATGCCAAGATTGACGAAGCATGACTCGGAATTTATGAAAAAAATTTGAAAAACCGAGTTTGGAAATGTTTTGAAAAGTATTGGCCAAAAACCAACCGGTCACGGTAGAAAGTGTGTCACGGACAAGTGTTGGCTGACTCACTGGCTAGGAGGACTTTAGGCGCTCAAACGTCAGCGAAACACGTCGCTTTCCGCGATGCCGTCCGTACACTCCCGGGTTCTAACTCTATGTGCGGGTAGAGTGCGAGTAGTGTGAAGGTATCTTCTAGGAAAATATTTTTTTTTTTGCCTTTTTCCAAAAGATATTTTTTTTTCTTTTTTTCTTTTTTTTTATTATTTTTTGTTTTTTTTTCTTTTTTCGAAAAGGGGATGAAATGGAAAATAACACACACACCCCACTGAGCACAATAATCAATGATCAATAATTTGATCATGGGGACTGTCCCACAATCACAACCTGCGCCAGGAACAAATCCTGCAAATTGACCACTTATGTCGCGTGACACAGGACTAATGAGGTCAAATGTGTCGCCTGACATAAGGGGTCACATCATAATCTGAACAGTAAACTGAGACCAGCCCCAGCCCCCAAGCACAGCACGATAGCTCAAGCCTCAAGCACCCTAATGCAATAAAGCAGGAAGCAAGGAAGGGGAGGAAATAAAGCAAAGCACCAAATGCATTTTATACACATATAATGCCATAAACAGTGCACACACAAATGAAGGAATTGAATGTTGAACAAACATGAAAGTTTGACCCACTTTTTGAAAACAGGTTTCAAGTCCCCAGCGGAGTCGCCACTGAATGAACGCTCACCGAAAATATAAATGTAAAAGATAAAATATGATTTTATCTTGGGAGTCGCCACGCCGTTTTTAAAGGAAAACATTGAAAAACCTTTAAAGAGAAAACGGGTCCGGGGGTCAGGTTACGTGTTGGGAAGAACATGAGAGTTCACCCAACACGCCTCGTCCGTAGACGAGTCTTTCTATGTTCAACATTCAAAACATTCCAAAGTGTGTGCAATTGTGTGAAACAATATATGTAATAAAATGCAATTTAATGCTTTGCTTTATTAATCAAATTGGGGGATTACAACTTGTGAACCTTTTACTGTGAGAGGCCACATCCCACTTACAATCAATGAAATTGAATTACAAGGAAATGGATTGAGACAGTCTGTCCAGGGACTTTGGATGTCGTCCGACACAGGACTGCTCAGGGCCTGGATGTCGTATGACACAGGATGTCCTGGTCAGACTGCCTCTACAAAGGGGAGTGGTTATGCCACCAATAACATTCTAAAGCTATTTAGCTAACTAGAACAATGAAGAAACTGAGATAAAGAGTATTATGGGAAGGTCATGGGGTTTCAGTGACCCAATGTGGATGTCCGCATTTCTTGGGTCACAATTAAAGAACCCTCACTTCCTAACTCAAGCAACGATAGCAACGAATGAGTATTGTGGGAGGGTCACATGGCATTTGATGGCCAAATATGAATGATGGGCCATCACCTCCTAACTCAGATGAAGATGATCAAAATACCATCAACAACTATCAACAACAGATTCAGCCACAATATAACTGAGATCGATACGATTACTTCAAAGAGTGTGGATATTGAGAATCCACACTCTACTTGAAGCATCCAATAACATGAACAACCAGAAGTGCAATATCATGAAAATGGATATAACATTCAGAGATTAAACAAAACGTGTTCAATCACATCCAAAGCCAAACAACTCCCAGCATACAATATAGATATATATGTTGAAAATAGAGAAAGAGGACTAGAGCGTTACCCTCGTAGTGTCCACGATCCTTATACCACGTTAGGTATAAGGAGCTTCAAATCGGCTTCAGAAGTCGGACTGGAACTCTTAGATTGAGAATATTTGCAGTTGCAAATATATATGTGTGCGTGTGTTCTGCTGGAGACGGAAGGATCTCTGAACAGGGGAGACTGCGATGGTTTGGGAAGAGCTCAACCGGTGAAATCAACTAACCCGTTGAATGGGTTTGGAGAAACGGGGAGCGTTGATTTGGTTGGAGCCGAGAACGGTGAAGGAGGTCGGCGGTAGGCACCGATTTGGGTGCAGAGAGGGGCTCGGTCGAAGCTGTTGTTGTTGGAGGTGGGTTTAGAGATGAATGAAGATTTGAAGGGGATTAGGTCTCCGGTAAGGTCGCCGGCAAATGGGCTTGGAGATGATGGGGACCGGAGGTGAAGTCGGTGTGTAGGTCGGCGGTTGGGTTTTGGTTTAGAAGACGATTAGGAAGGATGCGTTTTAGAGAGGGAAATAGGGTTGTTGTTTGGGGTTGCCGGCCGATTAGGGAGAGGAAGATGAGGGAGACGGCAAATGGTGATGGAAGAAGGCTTGGTGGTTTCCGGTGAATGGTGATCGGAGAAGGAGGAGAAGGCCGATTGGGGAGGGGGCTTTCTCTGTTCTTTGCGGTAAGAGAGAAGGGAGGCCCCCTGTTTATTTCCGTATCTTCAGAGAGAGATCTGTGAGAGATGTGGGTAGGCTTGGCCGGAGATGGAGGACCGGGGAGGGGGCTCTTGTTATTGCCCGGCGAGAGAGAGTCTCTGTTGCTTTTCTTTGAGTGAGAGAAGTGAGAGAGAGGCAGTAGCTTAGGGAGAAAGCTAGAGTGTTTTCCCCTTTTTTTCGTGTCCCCCTTTTTGACAAATGAGGATAATCCTCTATTTAATACTGACAGGGAATAATTTTGGGTGTCGTATGACACCGATTCGCTTTTAGGCAAAATGGGCCGAAGCTAAGCAGGCCCAAAACTAATGAATAATAAATAATAAAAATTGGCCCAAAATGAAATAAATGGGCAGACCCAAAAACACGAGTTCGGGTCGGGGTACTCACACCTAGGCCTTGATTAATTCCATAGTTTTTGCCATAGATTATTGAAAAGTGTTTCGATAATCAAGAGGATCATCTAGCAATCCAACAAGAAGGTGTTCTTGGTTCGTTCGTGTGTGGATCACCATTAGAAGGAGGTTGCTTTATCTCCTAAGGCTTGAATCTCCATCGTTGATTTCATCACCAAGTTTGAAGAAGGTAATTAGAAGATTCGACATCAAAGTTCAAGGTTTGAATTTTGAGATCTGTTTTTGACAAATCAAATCGCATTCAAGGTATGTAATTCTATTTCATGGTTTTCTAATCTCTTCATGCTAGACAAATCTAAGGGCTAGAGTTTTGATGTTATTTGTAAATCTTCCGCTGCGTTTGTAACCCCAAAACCCAACAGTGGTATTAGAGCCCTGTCTTGACATGATTAGGATTGAAATGCATGCTAGATCAAATTTGATTATTTGCTACCATTCTATATGAAATAGATCTAGATTTATGTGTTTTGTTTTTATGAAAAGCAAGTATATGAGATATACCATGCTCATGATTTATGATAAATTAATTAGATTAGTTTATCACATAGGTTGATGATTTGTTTAATATGATTAAATTAAATTAGTAATTTCTCAAATATTTAAGTCTTATGTCATTCCTTGATTAAAACACTTGTGAAATTTTAAGGTATTTTGATGTTGTTTCAGCCATAGTTGGGTGCATCATTATATCTTGATTTGTGACCAAGATAAGATTATGGTTGATGCAGGTTTGGCCGTAGTCAGGTGCATCGTTCCATGTCTCATATGTTTGAAAAAATGTTTTGACTTAATTGGTGCTTTCAAATAAGATTTGACCCAAGGCATAGATGAGATTTAAAACATGTTTTTGATATATGATGTCTAAGGAAATCTCATAAAAGATCTAAGAGTCATATAGTGATATGATTGATATTTCTATCTAAATAGCTTGATTTTGGGTATTAGCTCAGTTAAACCGGAATTAAGTGAAATATGGATCTTAGCCTACTATGATTATATGATACATGCTTGTATTTGAAGGTGTATAATTTAGTGGGAGTATTTATGAAATACATTATTTGCTCTTAGATGATAAATGTGTTGATACTTATGTGTTTCATTGTTTGCATATTTTATTGTAGAATGGCTAATCACAATAATCAACCCCTGTCACTGCGATCCGTCCTTGAGAAGGACAAGCTTGAGGAGATCGGTACAAACTATTATGATTGGATCAGAAGCCTTAGAATTGTTCTAAAGCAAGAGAAGAAATTATACGTTCTCAATGAACCCATTCCACCTCAACCTGCTCCAAATGCTTCTAGGGCTGATAGGGATGCACATAAGAAACATAATAATGATTCTACAGATGTTGCATGATTTATGCAAGCCACTATGTCTAAGGCTCTTCAGAAGGACCTTGAGCACATATATGTAGCATTTGGTCTTGCTGAGCGCTTAAAGGAATTATTCCAAGTGCAAGCAAGAAACGAGAGGTATGATGTGGTTAAATCCCTGACTGCATGCAAGATGCAAGAAGGGCAATTGGTGGAATCTCATGCCCTTAAGATGAAGGGTTACATTGAGCATCTCGAAAGGCTTGGAAATCCATTGAGTTTGGAACTCGCCACGGATTTGATATTGAATTCATTGCCTGAAAGTTATAGTCATTTTATTATGCACTATCACATGACTGGCATGGATAAGAATCTCTCGGAATTGCATGCGATGCTTAAGACCGCAGAGATGAATATCAAGAAGCCTAAAACCGATACTGTGTTAATGGTTAACAAAGGCAAAGGGTTCAAGAAAGATGGCAAAGGTAAAGCAAGTGTTGCTAAGCCTAAGGCAAAGGTTGCCGTTGCCGGAGAGGCTCCCAAGGCATCTCAAAAGGATGCGGTTTGCTACCATTGCCAAGAGGTTGGACATTGGAAGCGCAACTGCAAGGCATACAAGGAAGGCGTAAAGGCGAAGAAGGGCAATACGATTGCTGCTGATTCAGGTATCTATATGATAGATATTTTCCTTTCTGTTTCTAGTTCATGAGTATTAGATACCGTATGTGGATCTCACATTTGTTTAAATGTGCAGGGACTGAGAAATAGGAAGCTACTCAAACAAGGTGAAGTTGACCTGCGTGTTGGGAATGGAGCAAGAGTTGCTGCATTAGCCGTAGGGACATATGATGTAACTTTACCTAGTGGCTTAGTACTTGTTTTGAACAATTGTTACTATGTTCCGGATTTGAGTAGAAATATTATTTCTGTTTCTTGTTTGGATAATGAGGGGTATAATTTTCTTATTGCGAATAAGAAGTTTTATATTTATTTAAATGATATGCTTTATGGTATTGCAAATTCATTTAATGGCCTTTATGTTCTTGATGTTGATGAGAAACAAAATAGTGTTGAAAATGTTTATCATGTGGACAAGAAGTCTAAACCGAATGACGTTAACAACACGTTCATGTGGCATTGTCGGCTTGGTCATATAAACGAGAAACGCATTTCTAAACTCCACAAAGATGGAATGTTAGACTCACATGATTATGAATCATATGAGATATGCGAATCTTGTTTATTGGGCAAAATGACCAAACCACCCTTCACTAAGAGTAGTGAAAGGGCTAGTGACTTATTGGGCCTAATACATACTGATGTATGTGGACCAATGAGCAGCATTGCTAGGGGAGGATTTCGGTATTTCATTACATTCACCGATGACTTATCTAGATATGGCTATGTCTATCTGATGAAGTCAAAGAGTGAATCGTTTGAGATGTTTAGAACATTTTAAAATGAAGTACAAATTCAACTTGGCAAAACAATTAAAGCACTTCGATCTGATCGTGGTGGTGAGTATTTGAGCCAAGAATTTGACAATCATCTCAAAAATTGTGGAATTGTTTCAGAGATGACTCCACCCGGAACGCCACAATGGAATGGTGTTTCTGAGAGGAGAAATAGAACCCTATTAGATATGGTTCGTTCGATGATGAGTCAAGTAGACCTTCCTATATCCTTTTGGGGACATGCATTAGAGACTGCTGCGTTCACACTGAATAGAGTCCCTACTAAATCGGCTCCTAAGACCCCACATGAGATGTGGTATGGAAGAAAACCTAGTTTTTCTTTCATGAGGATTTGGGGTTGCAAAGCTTATGTGAAGAGACTTGTCTCTGATAAGTTAGAACCTAAATCCGACAAGGTTATTTTCGTTGGTTACCCTAAGGAAACCAAAGGGTATTATTTTTACAACCGCAATGAGAACAAAGTGTTTGTTGCTCGATATGGTGCTTTTCTTGAGAAACAGTTTCTCAATAAAGCATCTAGTGGGAGTAAAATTGATCTTGAAGAAGTTCAAGAACCCGAAAATAACATGGAACCGATAGTAGAGACTGAACCAACTCCAAAAAAAGTTGTGGAATCGGTTCAAGATCCACAAGTCCATCGTAGATCGGATAGGTTATGATCCGCACCCGAGAGATATGGATTTCTCATGTCGGAAAGTAATGAAGTGGAAGTCATTGAGAATGACGAACCTACTTCCTATCAAGAGGCGATGTCCGATCCCGATTCGGATAAATGGTTGGAAGCCATGAAATCCGAATTGCAATCCATGTCGGATAATCAAGTTTGGAACTTGATCGAGCCACCTGAAGGTGTAAAAACCATAGAGTGCAAGTGGGTCTTCAAGAAGAAGACTGACATGGATGGGAAGGTGCATACTTATAAGGCTAGGCTTGTAGCAAAGGGATATAGGCAAACTCATGGTGTAGACTATGATGAAACCTTCTCGCCTATTGCCATGCTTAAGTCTTTAGAATTTTGATTGCCATAGCTGCGTATTATGACTATGAGATATGGCAAATGGATGTCAAAACCGCTTTCCTTAACGGAAAACTGCTTGAGGATGTGTATATGACACAACCCGAAGGTTTTGTAGAACCACGAAATTCTAGTAAGGTGTGCAAGTTGCGAAGATCAATTTATGGATTAAAGCAAGCTTTTAGGAGTTGGAATCTTCGGTTCGATGAGAAAATCAAAGAGTTTGGTTTTATCAAGAACGAAGATGAACCTTGTGTATACATGAAATTCAGTGGGAGCGTTGTGCTATTTCTCTTGTTGTATGTCGATGATGTCTTACTCATTGGAAACGACATTCCTGCGCTTGAGATTATCAAGTCTTGGTTAGGGAAGTGTTTCTCAATGAAAGATATGGGCGAAGCCGCTTACATCCTTGGTATCAAGATCTATAGAGATAGATCGAAGAGGATGATTGGTTTGAGTCAAAGTACCTACATTGACAAGGTTCTTAGAAGATTCAAAATGGAAAATTCTAAGAGAGGAAACTTGCCAATGGGTCATGGTGTTACTCTTAGCAAGACGCAGTGTCCTAAGACAACTGATGAGCGAAAGAGGATGAATGAAGTTCCATACGCTTCGCTATTGGATCTATCATGTACGCTATGATTTGTACTAGACCCGACGTCTTGTATGCTTTAAGCATGACGAGTCGATACCAATCTGATCCTGGTGAGAACCATTGGATGGCAGTCAAGACGATCCTAAAGTACTTAAGAAGGACTAAGGATGCGTTCTTGGTATTTGGAGGGATGGAAGAAGATCTTGTTGTAAGAGGTTACACAGATGCTAGCTTCCAAACCGACAAGGATGATTTCCGATCGCAGTCGGGATTTGTGTTTATGCTTAATGGAGGTGCGATATGTTGGAAGAGTTCCAAGCAGAGTACTATTGCTGATTCCACTACTGAGGCCGAATATATAGCGGCATCCCATGCAGCTAATGAGGCGGTTTGGATCAAGAAGTTCATTAGTGACTTGGAAGTTGTTCCAAGTATCACTAATCTGGTGGAACTTTATTGTAACAATAATGGTGCCATTGCGCAAGCAAAGGAACCAAGGTCACACCAGAGATCCAAACATATACTTAGACGTTTCCATCTCATTCGAGAGTTCATTGATCGGGGAGACGTTAAGATATGCAAAGTATCAACCGATGATAACATTGGGGATCCGCTTACAAAGCCCCTCGCATAAGCAAAGCATGATGGTCATGTGAGGTCCATGGGTATTAGATACATAGATGGAGCCTAGTGCAAGTGGGAGATTGTTGGTGTAATGCCCTAGGCTATAGTTATGTTTAACTTGAACCGTTATGTATCATCTTTATCATTTATTATAGAGCATGTTCTTTCTGTTCATTATATGTTTGCATGTTTATTATATTGAACTGCGTCCCTAGTTGTTGTGAACAACTAGTATAAGTTGGTAATGGATAATCATAGAGTTGATTATTTGCATGGAGATGCACATTACACTTATGAATACTTGCTAGAGAACAAGTATTGGACATGACCTACTTATGAGATTTATGACATGGTCTGTTGTCATGATTAAATCTCATGATAATCGTGTTATTGAATCCTTTGTACCTGATATTATCATCGTCTTCCACATGATGAAGATCGTGTTTGATATAGTCTAACACTATCTTTAATCGGATAGCAATAAGGGCTATGTTAGCACGATTGGATTCATGTAGGGATGAATGATAAGTCAAGATGGGATTTGTCCCTCTTGTGAAGATAGATGTTTGCTTGGGCCCCTCGATGAATGATGTTGATGAAATGTGTGGCCACACTCAAGTGATTTGATAGAGATCAAATGCATTTGCATTATCAACATATTCGGAATCGAGAAATCATTGAACGGAATGAGTTGACATAGACCATGACTCATGTTCAATTGGACATCGTGGACAAAGGGATTGTGACATTGAATCTATCGAGGAATCAAGCTTTGATGTTATATTAATTGGGTGGATATAATGGTTTGCTAGAAACCACTTATGTCTTGTGAGGTCATGTTTTGACTCACTACCAACATAATATAATTCCTTTTGGGTCACACACAAAGAACGAATTAGATTCTGGCTGAAACTTGGAATTTTGGCTTGGTGTACCGTGTGACATACTTGACCACATCAGAAAAATGTTTTCTGGCTGGGTATACCGCGCGACACAACTTGCCCGTTGAAGGGCACGACTCGTGCTCTTGGGCACGAGTCGTACCAAAGTCCAGCACGAGTACTTTTAGCGTCACGACTCGTATTACGTGTGTTTTTGCCCAAGCACGAGTCGTGCCCAACGCGAAAAATGTGTTCGCACTGCGTTCCAAGGCCGGGAAGGTTTTTGTTATTGACAAGGACTTAATCCTAATTGTTAGGGATTTATACCATTGTATAAATACAAGTCCTTGGGCAGCCAAAAACACTCCTACCTCCATACATCATTGTTCTAGATTTATGAAATCCTAGGCCTTGATTAATTCCATAGTTTTTGCCATAGATTATTGAAAAGTGTTTCAAAAATCAAGAGGATCATCTAGAAATCCAACAAGAAGTTGTTCTTGATTCGTTCGCGTGTGGATCACCATTAGAGGGAGGTTGCTTTATCTCCTAAGGCTTGAATCTCCATTGTTGATTTTATCACCAAGTTTGAAGAAGGTAATTAGAAGATTCGACATCAAAGTTCAAGGTTTTAATTTTGAGATCTGTTTTGACAAACCAAATCGCATTCAAGGTATGTAATTCTATTTCATGGTTTTCTAATCTCTTCCGCTGCGTTTGTAACCCCAAAACCCAACACATACTCATGCCTACCAAAGCAGAATGGCCCGAGCATTTGATAAGAAAGTCAAGATCCGAGAATCAGAGAAGGGGACTTGGTGCTTAAGGAAAAGCCTCCTACACAGACCAATCCCCTTGGAAAGTGGGAGCCTACCTGGATAGGCCTGTTCGTGGTACAAAGAATCTTCTCCGGAGGAGCCATGAAGTTAGCAGACTTGGACGGAAACCCTTTCATTAACCCCGTGCACGGAAGCAAGCTCTGCAGATACTTTGTTTGAGGAAGAACACGAGTCAACTCTCCTTTCCCATACACCACCCCTCAGTAAAATTAAAGTGCTAAAAGAGTAATACCCAACTGGATACAATCCCGAAAATGATCGAGGTAAAAAAACAGGGTTGCACTTCTTTTGTCTTTTGTCTTTTTTTCACCTAAAAGTGTCGAACTACGGTGACCTGAGCCCCTTAGTCCAATTGTAAAAGGGGAACGTAGGCAGCCATCATTGGTTCGGTCTCAAAAACAAATAAAATTTCAAATACAACACCAATCACTTGTGTTTCAAAAAACTCTTAAATTTAACCTACAAATTCACTACGATTAAAAAAAATCTTTGATGAGTTCAAGCACGGTCAACTCTTGACTCGCTACACACTAGCAAAGCAACAATAAAACACTTAATCAATTTAATGTGTCTGCAATGACAGTGGGTGGATATTCCAGACAGCAAGGTCAACCTAGTCCCTCGTACTCGGTCCTTCGTCTTTCTTCCCCTTCCCTTTTCCACGGCGGGTATTCTTCACCTTCACAGGGAATATCCCCATAGTCCTTCTACCTGGCTCTGGGACCCTTCCCGACGCCTCTGCCAAACCTGCGGCCGCCAATGCAGCCCTTTCCCTAGCTATGTCACGAGCTGCCTCTCTTTGAGTCGTCATATACATGCTCTGATCGGCCATCTGACTAGCATTGGCCTCATAGTCAGCCATATCATCCCCGGTACAATCCTGAGGGTTAGTCGCCGCTTTGGCCCTCCTCAAAGTTGAGCTGTCACGGTATTCAAGGCCCAATAGCTCACTTCGTCTCCATAAAATAGCCATTTGTGTCTCCCCTATACACTCTTTGTACCAGTTCAAATACCGAGTGGACAGAACAGTGCCCCCTCTCCGGTGAAAGAGAACCTTGGCAGGAAAGGACGTATATTGCCACAACCGCATGAGCAGCAATGGCATCAAAGGATCCTCCATGAGGAGCGATCCCACCTCAAAGGTACCAGCATTACTCAAGCCCGTCAATGGCACCTGCTCCAGCCCGAACTGTCGCAGCAACAAGGATGGAATGTAGAACGAAGACTGGGACACCCCCGAAACTCTGACAATGAGAAGACCCTCCTGAATGGTCCGGCAAGTCTGTAACTTCCAATGAGGAACCCACCATCGCAGATGATGTGTGCGGAGTTTGGCCATCCAAAGCTCCAATTCAGCCTGATTACCTCCTATCACCAAGGGTCGTCGAGAAAAAGACCAGGGATCACATGTCGCTGGTACCTCGGGCATCATTTGCAACCGCTCCCTCAACCACAGAGTAAGCATAGCGGGACTCCCTCCCCACATGTATCGGCTACCGGTCGCCATCCGACCTACGCCAAGGAATGTCTCGCCCAGGATCAAAGGCACGACGTCTCCTTCGCTCTGGCACTGCCTCACCAGGTCCAGTACACTGTGATGGCACACCCCAAGGATGTGAATGTGAATAAAGTCGCAATCGCACACAGAGCAAAAGCGTCCCACGCAGAAACACATCCATCAGCACTGGCAAATCTATCGGGCAGCCCTGAAATGTCGACGTGATCCGTATTTGGTATTAGCATCCCACATGCTTCTTCAGCTGAAATGCCAAGTAGGGACATTAACTTCTCAACGGTGGTCAGGCCGCCCGTCAAAGGATGAATAATCTGCTCCACCTCAGGTCCTCCAAGGATAACCCGAAAATCCTCGAGTGTGGGCGTAATCTCGGGTTATGAGAAGCTGTACACATGCCTCCTTTCGTCCCAAAAATGAGACGCATCTCTCAAAAGATCCCAATCCGGCATGAGCTCCTTCAAAGCCCAAACCGCCTTCATTATATAACAACATTCAAAAAATCCCTTGCTTTGCCTCGTGTGATGCCGTACCCACGTCTGGAAACTCTCCAAAAATCGTTCCTGCGTCTGAGACGACAATCTTGGAAACAAAGCCATGAGAAACGAAGGAAACTCCAAGGAATTTAAGAGAGAAATCAGCTTCTGCTTCAGAAACAAGCGTAAAGTTTACAAATTGCAGAAACAGGACTGCAATTTAAAACAATCTGAAACTGAGGCATAGGCCGGCCGACCCATTTTGCAGGTTAACTCGGTCAACTCTGCAGCCAGCTACTTCAATTGTCCCTGAAACAATTCCAAATGGCCTCCTATTCAATCCTTGACCAAAGTGCCTTCACCCGTGATTAAAACATTCACTGTCAACACCACATCCGCCTCGGGCTCGTGCAACAGTGCAATTAATTTAATAACAGTGCATGTAGATATAAATTTTGACCAGCTCAAATTTTATTATTTAATGCATGTTCCATTATTATTTATTTTTTGATCAACCTACTTGCTTATTTGCCAAAAATAAATGAAGGTAATCATAATAAATATTCAAAATGTACAAGAGTTTGCCCCATGGGTCTTACAAAGTACAAATCAATGTTTGGACAATACACACTATTGTCTAAAATAAATCAAAAGGACTACTCAGAGTCCTGCTCGTCATTCGAGCACTCAAAGTACTGCCCCGCAGCAGCCGGATCCACGGTGGACAAATAACCCGCAAACTCCTCGAGACCGGAGTACGAAAAGCTACGGCTCCGCGCCTGTGATCCCGAGGACTCTCCTTGCTCATGTTCCGAATACGAGGAGTGGCGAGCTCCGAACCCAACAGTCTCATCGGAGAACTGGCTGAACCCCTGCACAAAATCTGTGCCACCAGCCGTGGAAATAGATGGGTCCCTCGCAGCAGACGGCCGAGAAGGCATCGGCTCATAAACATCCGCACTCCTCCGAGAACCACACCGTAGGAACTCCACGAGCCTCCTAGCAAAGCCAGTTATCCCATCCAAGCGCCTCACAGCCTGATTGTAAGTACGGCCAGACACCTGGAAACCAGGAAAGCCGTCAAAATACAAACAGACAGCACAAATGCAACATTTACAAGATGCTACTACCAAGTACAGAAAAGCAAAGCAAAACACTCACCGAAGCACTAGGATCCACTCTGTATTGAGGCCTCTCCTGCTCCGGGATGGGAATCAACAGCCGTCTGCGAGAACCACCAACGCCCTCGAATGACAAGCGAGTACGGGGGAGCGGGTAGTCTCGGGGACAAGCAGGGCCCTCGCCCTCTCTATCCAGCACCTGCGGGCTCCTCAGCCTCGTCCTCAGGAAAACATCATAGTCGGCATCCTCTATGATGTATTCGGCGTGAGGCACACCCTGCCTATACCGCTCCAACTCCGCCCCGGCTATGAGCAAAGGATACTGCATGTGAAGAGGCGGTTCCCTCGGAACCAAGGGAACAGACCCCGAAGCATGCTGGCAAGACACCCTCTCGCCCAGGTACATCACGTCACAATGGAGCCCCACCAGCAGCTTCCGCTGACGTGTAATCTCCCCAGCAGCATGCACCACAAAGTGATCAAGCCGACTCCACCAGGTCAGGCTGATCCTCGGAGAAAAATCTCGATCCATGGCCAGAGACACCTCCTCATAAGTCAATCGGGTGCTCTCCCTCGACTTTACCGGCTTCCTAGCCGCCTTCTGCCAAGTCAACATGGCAGGGAATAAATGCGTATATGCCTCCCTAGTAAACCACCTGTGCGGGTGGAACACCTCCAAGAACCACACCTGTCAAACGCAAGGAAAGTTATATCAGCTACAAAGCAGATACATACGGGCCATCAACAAAATTACCATCAAGTATCGATTTCCTATTCCCCGTTTGGAAGACATGCTTGATGAGTTATCCGGTTCGAAGGTGTTCACGAAACTGGATTTGCGCAGTGGGTACCATCAGATTCGGATTCGGCCAGGAGATGAGTGGAAAACAGCTTTCAAGAGCAAGGATGGCCTTTATGAGTGGCTTGTCATGCCATTCGGACTCTCGAATGCCCCTAGCACTTTCATGCGGTTGATGAATCAGGTATTCCGACCTTTTATTGGTTCTTTTGTTGTCGTTTATTTCGATGATATCCTGATTTATAGTAGAGATAGAACTGCACATCTCGATCATCTTAGGCAAGTATTGCAAGTCCTAAAAGATAATCAGCTCTACATCAACCTTAAAAAGTGTATTTTCTGCACCAACAAGCTACTTTTTCTGGGTTTTGTGGTTGGTGAGGATGGTATTCAGGTGGATGAGGAGAAAGTGAGGGCCATAAGGGATTGGCCAGCCCCTACATCTGTCACTGAGGTGCGTAGCTTTCATGGCTTAGCTACTTTCTATAGGAGGTTTGTGCGGGATTTCAGTACTATCACTGCTCCTATTACTGAGTGTTTGAAGAAGGGTAAGTTTCAGTGGGGTTTTGAGCAAGAACAAAGTTTTGCCCTCATCAAGGAAAAACTTTGTACTGCACCAGTTCTTGCCCTACCCGACTTTGATAAAATATTTCAGGTGGAATGTGATGCTAGTGGTGTAGGGATTGGAGCTGTTCTATCACAAGAGAAACGACCGGTGGCTTTCTTTAGTGAGAAGTTAAGTGAGGCGCGTCAGAAGTGGAGTACTTATGATCAGGAATTCTATGCTGTTTTTCGGGCTCTGCGACAGTGGGAGCATTATCTTGTTCAGAGGGAGTTTATTTTATTTTCTGATCATCTTGCCCTCAAGTTCTTGCACAGCCAGAAGGTGATAAACAAGATGCATGCTCGATGGGTTAGTTATCTGCAGAAGTTCCCTTTTATTATTCAACATAAGTCCGGGGTTCAGAACAAAGTGGCAGACGCTCTGAGTAGGAGGGCTTCCTTATTACTTACATTGTCTCAGGAAGTCGTCGGGTTTGAGTTGCTGAAGGAGTTGTATGGAGAGGATACTGATTTCAAAGAATTATGGTTCAAGTGTGTGGACAAGCATCCGAGTGCAGATTTTCATGTCCGTGATGGTTTTCTGTTCAAAGGGGATCGATTGTGCATTCCTGTCTCGTCATTGCGTGAGAAGTTGATCCGGGACTTGCATGGAGGAGGCCTTAGTGGGCACTTGGGGCGTGACAAGACAATCGCTAGCTTGGAGGAGCGTTATTTCTGGCCTCAACTGCGGAAGGATGCGGGTGCTATCGTCAGGCGTTGTTATGTTTGTCAGGTATCTAAAGGTCAATCTCAAAATACTGGTCTTTATTTACCTTTGCCTATTCCTGATGATATATGGCTCGATTTATCCATGGATTTTGTGTTGGGTTTACCTCATACTCAACGAGGTGTGGATTCTGTTTTCGTGGTAGTGGATCGATTTTCCAAAATGTCTCATTTTATTGCTTGCAAGAAGACCTCGGATGCCTCTAATATTGCAAAGCTGTTCTTTTGAGAGGTGGTACGTCTTCATGGTGTTCCTAAGTCCATTACTTCAGATAGGGACACTAAGTTTTTGAGCCACTTTTGGGTTACATTATGGCGTATGTTCGGTACTGCGTTGAATCGGAGTTCTACAGCTCATCCACAGACAGACGGACAGACAGAGGTTACTAACAGGACATTGGGAAACATGATCAGAAGTGTTTGTGGGGACAAGCCGAAGCAGTGGGATTTGGCATTACCGCAGGTGGAGTTTGCTTACAACAGTGCAGTCCATTCGGCTACGGGTAGATCACCATTTTCTGTAGTTTACTCGTCGACGCCAAGGCATGTTGTAGATTTGGTACCGTTACCAAGGGGTCGTGGTGTGAGCCAAGCAGCTGAAAATATGGCCAATGAAGTATGTGCTGTCAAAGAAGAGGTTCGGGCCAAGTTGGAGGCAACGGGATTGAAGAATAAGGCTGCTGCAGACAAGAAGAAACGGGTCAAAGTTTTCAAGGTTGGGGATGATGTTATGGTTTTCCTTCGACGAGAGCGTTTTCCTGTTGGTACGTACAAGAAATTGCAACCTCGCAAGTATGGGCCTTTCAAGGTGACTAGGAAGATCAATGACAATGCATATGTGGTGGCTCTTCCTGATGACTTGAACATCTCAAATACTTTCAATGTAGCGGACATGTATGAGTATCACGCGGATGGAGTTCTTTATCCTGATGAGAACTCGGAGTCGAGTTCTTTTGAGGTGGAGGAGACTAATACAGGGGCGAGAGCGATTGCGCTCATGGGGAGAGCGGCCGCGCTGAAGATCAGGAGTACCAGGCGTGAAGGCTCGGCATATGAGGGCGACCGCGCTCATGGGGAGAGCGGCCGCGCTGAAGACGAGGAGGAACAGGCTTGAGCCTCGGCAGAGGTGCGCGACCGCGCTGGGCCTAAGGGCGGCCGCGCTCGTGACGGGAAGAAGACGACTGATTGTGTTTTAATTTCGGAAAACTCTTTAATTTTGGTAGTTTATTGTTTTTGGGAACTATTTTATTTGCTTCCTAGGTAGGAGTATAAATACTTAGTCTTTTAATTTTGGTAAACAACTTATTCATTATTGATTTTCAATTCAAAGAGATTTCTCTTTAATTTTCTGGTGGATTCCAGATTTGTGTTCTTGAGGATTCATTGCTTGTGAATTCTTGTGTTTAGTGCGCTAAACACGAATCGTATTGCTTCCGTGCTGCGTCAGGTATATATATATATATATATATATATATATATATATATATATATATATATATATATATATATATATATATATATATATATATATATATATATATATATATATATATATATATATATATATATAAAAAAAAATAAAAATGGGGTAAAGACTAAACAGCTGTAAATTATGTAATATGGTAGACGTTTTCATGCAATAATTTGACATATATGTCCATAATATCTTAAAATAGCGAAAATAGAGGTTATAAAAAAGGTCTAAAAACAATTGTGTAATTAACGAAAACAAATGTGAATTTGGTAAAATAAAAGATATTTTCATGCATAAATCAACAAACATGTCAAATAATCTCTTAAATAGCAAAAATAGTGGCAATAAAATACAAAAAAAAATTGTGAATTAAGTAAAATGATCGCCATTTTCGTGTAGAAATTTGGCAAATATGCTAAATAATATCATAAAATAGCAAAATTAGAGGGTATAAAAATAAAAGACTAAAAACAATTGTGAATTATGTAAAATAGAAGATATTTTCATTCTAAAATTAACAAATTTGACAAAAGATGTTAGTCAAATATATGTATAACTTTAGAATTGCTTAATCCCAATCATAATAGGTATTGAGGACCCCTAATTCTAACTAGACCAATTAGATTTTTCCATGTACCTTAGGTTCCCTTTAGTGCTAGTGACAGTGTTTTTATAAATGTATTTTTCTCAAAGAATGAAGACTTGAAGACCTGAAGATTTTCCAATGTGATATTGGTTACTTGATCAAACTGCCAAAGCCTCAACCGGTTGACAGCCTCAACCGGTCATGCATCAGCCGACCAAACCCTTAACCGGTTAGGTCAGTCAACTGGCTATACTCCCATCAGTTGCTGCAAACCAGTCAAGCTTCCTCAACAAGCTTCCCATCAGTTTAAGCATTAAATGTTCTCACCTACTCAGCCCACAACTTAGCTGAAGTTGGTAGAACAGTTTATATGAAGACTTTGTTACCGCCTTGTCAGTAACTACTTTAAGGAATGTTCAAGTTACCAGTACTCAAAACAATAACTTTATCCTGTGGAAAATTCAAAGATGGTTGTCCTTCAAATCTCAGGCATTAAATGAAGAAGATATTTTCATTAAATGCTTGTCAGACCAAGTCATCCTTTCAATCCCTTCAAAAACAACAGCTCTCCCATGAAGTCACTATAAATACCTTCATCAGAGCATTAAAGAGGGTGGTGCATTGATGATCTTTGAGAGTGAGATTGTTAAGAACTGCAAGTGCAATGAAGCATTGAATTTCAAGGCATTCAAGTCCATATATTCACTAGATTATTTATTAGGACATACACTGTGCACCTCAATCAATTATTGTAAGTGTTTCCCAATAAAACATGTCTGGAACACATTGATTTATCACACTACACACCTAAGAGAAATCAGTTCAACTTCTGAACACATCTCTTGAAACACTTGGTCAAATCTTGTATCACGATCTATTAGTGATCACTATCCTTTAGGCAGCCTTCAATCATAAGGCTTGCAACTTGTAATAGACTAGTGACATTAATAGTGCAACTTTACACAAATCCAAGTTTTGACCAAACTTGGTAGAGGACGTAGCAGTTATTTAACACTGTATTCCTCTCCAAATTACCGTGTCTCCTTGTTTGTCTGCTTGCTCATTATTACTTGTCCTTGTAACCGGTTGAACTCTATCACCGGTCGCAACCCTTTGATTCCTTTAACCGCTTATTTGTCTTTTCTATTGGAATACAACTTGCATGATAAATTAACTCTTGTGAGACCTCTTTACTTAACTGATTACTAGTGTGAGTAAATCTTTACTTGTGTGAGTAAACTAGTAATATTTTATCCGCTACGTAACTGGTTACCATCGGTTAAGCTAGTGATAAGTTACTTGGATATTTTATAAAGGTTTTAGAAAAGAATTTTAATCAGGCTATTCACCCCCCTCTAGCCTGTTTTCCTACCAATTGGGCCTAACAATTTGTATTAGAGCTTTCAATTTTTGAAAATCATTTTTCCAAGCTTCACAACTTGAATTGCCGATTTCATAATGGCAGGAAAACTCATGCAAACGTGGAACATGGCAACCATACCCATGTTAAACGAAAACGAATTTTCAGTATGGAAAAAACATAATCATGCGGTATATGGATTCAATTGACGACATACTAATGACTGTAGTTAGAGATGGTTCTATCATTCCCATCAAAGTCAGCACTATGCCAAGAGAACCAAAAAATCCTCTCATGGATCATGCCGATAGATCACCAGAACAAGAGTTTGAAGTCTATGAAACTATTGTTCCGAAGACCCGAGAAGAATGGACTGAAGAGGACAAAATATGTGGCCCTCGACAAAAAGGCCATGCACATTCTAAACTCTGGTCTTGATGATAGGCTGTACAAGCAAGTACATAATTATGAGACTGCTCAGCAAGTGTGGCAAAGTATCCTCAGATTCTTTGAAGGAGATCAAGTGGCAAAGGACAATCGATTGTACAAAAGTGTAGCTGAGTTCGAGTCCTTTAGGAAGAACCCCAATGAGACTCTCAAAGAAACGTACGATCATTTATGTGAGGTAAGTAATTCTTGTGCATCTTTAGGTAGAATATATACCATGAAAGATCTTAACATGCGGTTCCTAGATTCTCTTGGAGACTTATGGCATGTTAAGTTAGCTATTCTAATAGAATGCAGAGACTTAAGTAAGACTCACATTCAGAATATTGTCTCTACTTTATTTCTGTATGAGGAAGACCTTAACAGGCTTGGTGGAGTTTAAAAACAATTTAAAAACCTCTCTATGCCAGCTCAAACTAAAATCTTTCCAGGCTCTTCCTTGTTCAACAACCTATCTGCCAATAACTCTCCCTCAACCTCTCAGTCTCAACCAATCCAACCAATTGCTAACTACAACAAGCCTTCTGAGGAAAATGAATTTGCTGCCTTTGCTAGAAACTATAGAAAGTTTAAAGACTTTTAGAAGTCTCAACAACATGGCAACAAACCCTTCCACTCCAAACCCTCAACATTTCAAAGATCTGGAAATTTCTAAAGATCTGGCCAAACCTCAACCTCGACCGATGGCAAAAATGCCCAAGGTGAGTTTGTTTGCTACAATTGTAGGAAACCCGGCCATTTTGCCTCTAAATGTCCTCAACCTAAGTATGAATTTCTTAGGAAGAAACCCTTTAAGAAATATCCCAAATCCAAGAGCCTAGTAGCCGAGGAAGGAACAGAAAAGGCTATGCCTGTTTGGTTTGGAACCGATTCAGAGGATGATAATGTTAACTTAGATGAAGATGCTGATGTCAGTTTTATAGCTCTTGATGGAACTGAAGTTGGACCCATTCCTTTACAATAACCAATCTATAAAGACTCCATTGACCAGTTAAGCACTTACAATGACACAACCACATCTTTGAGATCTCCCTTGCCATATTATGATTAACCGACATAAGCTCCCAACCGATATCCTCCTTACCTAATTTTGATCCTAACTTTGAACCATCATCCTTAACCTATCGACCAACTATTGACCCAATGCCTAATATGTCAAAGTCTGATATGGCAGAGGTGATGAATGAATTCTTTTCTGATTTTGAATAATTAAATGTTGTTCATAAAGTTATGGCTGCTGATTTTAAAAGAATCTCATCTGAAAATGACTCTCTTAAAACATATATAAAAGTTTTGAAAGAAAACAAACAAGAGTCAGATCAGTTGAGAAAAGAAAATCAAGATCTCATAGATAGGCTCAATATTTGTCTAAGTCAAATTGCTGATTTAGTTTCACGAAACAATTCTCTCTCCAAGACTATTGATTCTTATTCTAAATCAAAGGCTGCTCAAGAGACAATCCTACAAGAGCAAATGTCTTATAATGACCAATCTGGTTTAGGATTTATCTCCAACAATAATGACAGCAAAGACAAGACATGTTGAAATTACCCGGGATCGTGCGCGGGCTGCGAGGCGAGCGGTTGTCTTTCGCAGATGTTTGGGACCTCGCTTTTGGGAAGGAGAGGAGTCACCACGCGGTTTTGTATTTTGAGCCCAAACATTGAAAATGGCTTGGAAAAGGTATCATTTTGTATTTTGAGCCCAAACGTTGGAAATGGCTTTGAAAAAGGTGTCGTTTTGTATTTTGAGCCCAAACTTTGGAAATGGATTTTTAGTACCAGAGATTGTTAGGTTCGGAGGTCACGTTACATTTCGGGAAGAGTATTTTGAGATCACCCGAAACGCCTCGTATGACGAGTCTTTCTACCTTTCTCGAAATTGTGTGTGTGTGTTTGCATTTTGAAAATGGGGGCTTGAATGACAAGCTTAATCTTGATTTGAATGTCAAACGTTGATTTTTTGATTTTTGGAAAAAGCGAGCGTTTGAATGACAAACGTCGGTTTTGGAGTTTCTTAGAAAAAGAGGTGCGAATGACGAGTTTGAATCTTTAACTTAAGTGTCAAATGTTGACTTTTAAGAAAAGAGCGTTTGAATGTCAAACGTCGGGTTTTGAAATTAAAGATGATCGTTTGGATGCCAAACGTCACTTTGCGCGTTTTGAAAGAGAGTTCGAATGACGAACTCCGATTTTGAACCGGGCATTACATTGTTAGCGATTTTATGAAAAAAGCGTTAAATATTATGCGATCAATGAATCGTTTGGCGACTCGGACTTTGATAAGTAAATACTATCACGAGCCAAACGGCTCGGACTTGTAAATGACAGTATTTAAAATGCAGTATCAACGGAATCAAACGATTCGGATTTTAAAGGTGCGATCAACGAACCAAACGGCTCGGACTTGTAAAGTTGCGTAATTTAAATGACAATCAATGGATCAAACGATCCGGACTTGTAAATGACTATCACGAACCAAACGGTTTGGACTATGAAATTGCGAATCAACGGATCAAACGATCCGGACCGTAAATGACATAAAAGTAAAGAACGGGGCCGGAATGCCGTTTTAACCCGAGATTACTTCTCTTACGGAAGAGAAGAGGATCTTGGACTAAAACGTATCGGACCCCGTAGACGGTGACGTCTACATTTCAATGATTTTCGACCGAAACGGTTGTAGCGACTAGCGCGTAAACCGAGACGGAACAAGTGTTTAGGGAGAGAGAGTGTTACCTATGGCTAGGGGTTGAATCTTTTGGCTTGGTTGACGTATACGGGATACGGTTTAGTATTTGGAAGGGTGTTTTGAGGTTGTTTGGTTCGTGTTTGATTGAAAGACGAGGTTTTCACGCAAATCGAGACAAAATGGGGCTCAGGAGGGGTTGAAACTGGTTCATGCCGTGGGCTTTGGTGAAAAGAAATTAATATTTTTCATTCTTTCAATGTTTTGACAGCCCTTGTATTTATAGGGTGATTTTGTAAAACAGTCCGGACGGACTTATCCTCAATTTGAGGAGGTTTTGTGGTATTTTGCAAAATGGGAGGACTTGTTGGAAATTCTGGTTTGCCTGTAAAACAGTTCGGACGGACTGTGACTCAATCTCAGGGGCATTTTGGTCTTTTCACCTTGAAATCTGATTGATGTTGACTAGAGGGCTTTGGCATGTGTGCCATGTGCCCCTGTGACTCACCAAGCTAGGGTTTTCGTCCCGTTATTCTCGGTTTTGTTTGTTTTTTAAATAACTGTCCGGAAAATGTTCGAAACGCCCCCTAAAATTGCCAGAAAGTGCGTTTTTCAGGAAAAACTGTACTTTTACTTGTGATAATATATGTTGAGTACGCTTTGATGTTGGGATGCACGGGGCAGTCCCGAGACGTCTCGTTGGCTTGAGAATGGGGAGTTTAACGGGTTCCGGTTAACCTGGAGTGGGCCAGTTAACTGATTCCGGTTAACTTCTAACGGATTTTGATGATCCGGATTTGGGTACTTACAGTTAGCCCCTCAGCGACGTCACTTTCGAAGGAAGTGGGGTCATTGAAAAAGATAATGATCCAAATCGGGGGATGCCTTACTTGAAGAGACCTGAGAGGTCAGCTGGTTGGACCCTTAGTGGAAGGATTCCTACGTATCCCAAGCGGGAATCAAGCTGATCGTAGTTCATAGGTGCAAGGGCCGCGAGTGGGGACCTTGACCTAAGCGAGACTGTTGTGAGGCGTCTGAACCTGAATGGGACCATTGTGAGGCGTCTGAACCTGAATGGAGACTATTGTGAGGCGTCTGAACCTAAGTGGGACCATTGTGAGGCGTCTGAACCTGAATGGAGACTATTATGAGGCGTCTGAACCTAAGTGGGACCATTGTGAGGCGTCTGAACCTGAATGGAGACTATTGTGAGGCGTCTGAACCTAAGTGAGACCATTATGAGGCATCTGAACCTGAATGGAGACTGTAGTGAGGCGTCTGAACCTAAGTGAGACCATTGTGAGGCATCTGAACCTGAATGGAGACAGTTGTGAGGCGTCTGAACCTAAGTGAGACCATTGTTAGGTTTTTGAACCTGAATGGAGACTATTGTGAGGCGTCTGAACCTAAGTGAGACCATTGTGAGGCATTTGAACCTGAATGGAGACTATTGTGAGGCGTCTGAACCTAAGTGAGACCATTGTGAGGCATCTGAACCTGAATGGAGACTGTTGTGAGGCATCTGAACCTAAGTGAGACCATTGTGAGGCATTTGAACCTGAATGGAGACTGTTGTGAGGCGTCTGAACCTAAGTGAGACCATTGTGAGGCATCTGAACCTGAATGGAGACTGTTGTGAGGCGTCTGAACCTAAGTGAGACAATTGTGAGGCATCTGAACCTGAATGGAGACGGTTGTGAGGCGTCTGAACCTAAGTGAGACCATTGTGAGGCATATGAACCTGAATGGAGACTATTGTGAGGCGTCTGAACCTAAGTGAGACCATTATGAGGCATCTGAACCTGAATGGAGACTGTTGTGAGGCGTCTGAACCTAAATGGGCTTATTCCGGATTTGACGGAAAGGCTTTCTTGAAAGGTGGTTGTGCGGGCTTACGTTGATTGGCCGCTCGTGTCTTGTCTACTGGGGATATGGCATTCGGGCTTACGATGATGGCCGAAGGGGGATTATTGTGCGGGCTTACCTTGATGGCCGCTGAAATGGGATGGTCGGGCTTACGACTGGCGGCCGGGGAGATGAATGTTGGTGAAAACCAATGGGAATTTTAACGTCTGGAGACGGATTGTGATTTTAATGTCCGGAGACGGTTTAAGATTTAACATCTGAAGACGAAATGTTAGTGAGAACTAACGAGAAATTTAACGTCTGGAGACTATATGTTAGAAAGGTCTAACTGGGGAAATTTTACACTTTTGAGGGCCAAAAGGGGTAAAATTGAAATTGTGGGAAGCTGAGGGGCCAAAGTGGCAAGGAATCTTTTAGCTTGTAAAAGAGTCTGACCGGACTGAGACTCAATTTGACCAGATTCAAATCAGCACCAAGGCTGACGCAAACCAGTCCCATTTTCTCCATTTTCAGGCGAGAGAGAAGAGAGAAAAGAGAGAAAATTCTTCCCCCTTTTGCAAGTTTTGTTCGAATCTTCACGGGATAATCATTATGGATGCCGGTTTAGGACCACGGGCTCGTCACAGGAGGACCGATAATGAGAGAGCAAGGTTGGTGAGGACCATTCGGACCACCGCTCTTCCCATAGATTCAACCGAGTTTTATCCGGCTTGGGACACTCACAAATCCAAGGAAGGGATCGCGAGACAGGTAAACATCCTCTAAATTCCGTTAATTTTCAGAATGTGCATTCTTAAATTTTGGGAATTTGATTAGGATTGAGTTAGGGTTCTTGGTGCCCGAATTGGGTCTTTTGTATTTGCGATGTACCTTGTCGAAATTGACTAGCGCTTAGTTCAATTGACATTATGGGTAGAGTAGACAACATAAAAATTTTGGTTGCAAAATTCCATGTCTAAGGGTGTTTTCCGAAATTAAAGTAGGTTTAATTCGGGACAGAGTAATTTTTCGAAATGTTCGAAATGTTTGAAAGTTCCGACTTCGACGAATTTTTCGAGATGTTTTGGAAAATTCCGGGTTCGACGGATATTTTCGAAATGTTTTGAAAGTTCCGAATTCGATGGATTTTTCGAAATGTTTGGAAAATTCCGGGTTCGATGGATATTTTTGAAATGTTTTGAAAGTTCCGAATTCGACGGATTTTTGAAAGGTTTTGAAGGTTTGAACCGTGAATATTCTGACTGGGACAAGAATATTTTTAGGAGAAAATAGCTATATCTGTGTTCTATTATTTCGATATGCGTTTATGCATTCTGTAGATGTTGTTTTTGTAGTAACGTACTTTTGCCGTGTTCACCTGCAGGGGCGAGGGCCGGTTGATGTTCGTAATTTGAAGAGCAGGGGAGCCTTTGAGGCGGTCCGAGCGCTGTGGGAGATGCTCCCAGATGAGGCTCGGGACGGAGAGAGGAGTCCACGGCAGTTCGTGGTTGACTCCGGTTTGGCAGCTTTATCACAGCAGTGGTCGCGGTGGCTTCGACGCAGAGGGCGAGGGTTTTGCATGTCGCTCTTAGCGAGTACTGGTGGGACATGACCCACACATTCCATTTCAGGTGGGGGAGGCGACTGTGACTCCCACTGATTTTGCAGCGATTACGGGGTTGCCATTCTGGGGCAATACTCTTGTGTGGGTGGATGGCTACACCCCGGAGCAGTTGTCGGGGCTGCTGGGTTTTGACATTACCGATGCCAGGGGCTTGGGTATTCGGTACGGGCCGATGTAGGCTCACCCGAGGAGGGGGATTGAGGAGTATTTGGCGGGGTCCCTGAGGATGACATCAGAGCGCCTGGCTCGAGGGTTTTTATGGTTCGCTTTGTCAGCTACCCTGTTTCCCACTGCTGACACGTCATGTCACTTTCCTCTGCTTGGCTCACTGACTGACCTGGAGGCCGTGAGAGGGTTTGCATGGGGAGAGGCCGGTCTGGTCGAGCTCTACCATGCTTTGGATAGGTTCTCGCGGGGAGAGGAGAACACATTAGGCTGTTTTGCGTTTGCCTTGGATGTAAGTTCCTTTCTTTTTTTTCTTTGTCTCATTATACTCGTATGTATCTGCTTTGTAGCTGACATAACTTTCCATGTGTTTGACAGGTGTGGTTCCTGGAGGTGTTCCACCCGCAGAGGTGGGAGATCAGGGAGGAGTATGCGCCCTTGTTCCCTGCCATGTTGATTTGGTAGAAAGTGGCGAGGAAGCCGGCCAAGTCGAGGGAGAGCACTCGGCTGACTTATGAGGAGGTGTCTTTGGCCATGAGCCGAGACTTTCTCCGCGGATCCAGCTGACTTAGTGGAGCCGGATTGATGCTTTTGTGGTCCATGCTGCTAGGGACGTCACTCGTCGGCGGAAGCTGCTGGTGGGGCTTCATTGCGATGCGATGTACTTGGGTGAGAGGGTGACTTATCAGCATGGTCCGGGGTCCATTCCTTTGGTTCCGATGGACCCGCCTCCACACATGCAGCATCCTATGTTGATACCGATGGAGGATTTACAGCGGTACAGGCAGGGCGTGTCTTACGCTGAGTTCATCATAGAGGACACCGACTATGATGTTTTTCTGAGGATGAGGCTGAGGAGCCCGCAGGTGTTGCACAGGGAGGGCGAGGGCCCTGCATATCCCAGGGACTACCCGCTCTCTCGCACTCGACTGGCGTATGAGGGGCCTGATGGTTCTCGCAGGCGACTGACGGTTCCCCTTCCGGAGGAGGCGAGGTCTCGGGACAGAGTGGATCCCGATGCCTCGGTGAGTGCTTTGTTTCGATTTTCTGTACTTGATAGTAGCATTCTGCGAATGTTGCATCTATGCTGTCTGTTTGTCTTTTGACGGCTTTCTTGATTTGCAGGTGTCTGGCCGTACTTACAACCAGGCCATGAGACGTATGGATGGGATAGCCAACTACGCCAGGAGACTCGTGGAGTTCCTGAGGTGTAGTTCCCGGAGGAGCGCGGTTGTGCATGAGCCGATGCCGTCTAGGCCGTCTGCAGCGAGAGACTTGTCTGCCTCCACGCAGGTGGGGCAGACTTTACGCAGGGGTTCAGCAAGTTCTCTGGTGAGACGGCGGGGTTCGGAGCTCGTCACTCTTCGTATTCGGGACACGAGCGAGGAGAGTCCTCGGGGACACACGCGCGGAGGCGGCCTTTCTCGTATTCCCGCCTTGAGGAATTTGGGGATTACCTGTCCTCGGTGGATCCGGCTGCGGCGGGGCAGTATTTCGAGTGCTCGGATGACGAGCAGGACTCTGAGTATTCCTCTTTTTTGATTTATCTTCTAGACAAAAGTGTGTATTGCCTAAACAATTTGACTTGTACTTGAAAGGGCCTTTGAGGCGAACCCTTGTATTTCGAACATTTATTTAGAGATTACCTTCCTTTATTTTTGGCAAATAAGCAAGTAGGTTGATCAAAAATAAATAATAATGGAACATGCATAAAAATTCGAACTGGTCAAAATTTATATCTACATGCACTGTTATTTAATTAATTGCACTTTTGCACGAGCCCGGGGCGGATGTGGTGTCGACAGTGAATGATTTAAACTATGGATGCACGTAGTTTAGACAAGGCTTGAATAGGAGGTGGTTTGGAAATGTTCCTGAGTTTTGAGGCAGCTGGCTGCAGAGTTGACCAAGTCAACTTGAAAAACAGTCCGGCCAGACTGGGCTTCAATTCCAGTTTATTTTAAATTGCAGTCCAGTTTTTGCAATTTTGAAAACATTACGTTTGCTTTTGATCAAAAGCTGATTTTCCCTTTGAATTCTTGGAGGTTTCCTTTGTTTTTCATGGCTTCATTTCCCAGGTTATCGTCTCAGATGCAAGAGCGATATTTGGATAATTTTCAGTCGTGGGTAAGGCACCACACGAGGCGAAGCAAGGGTTTTTTCGAGGGCTGTTATGGAATGAAAGCGGTTTGGGCTTTGAAGGAGCTCATGCCGGATTGGGATCTCTTGAGAGTTGCGGCTCGCTTCTGGGACGTAAGGAGGCACGTGTAGAGCTTTTCGTATAATGAGATTACGCCCACGTTTGAAGATTTCCGGGCCATACTAGGAGGACCTGAGGTGGAGCAACTTGTTCTTCCTTTGACGGGTGGCCTGGCCACCGTTGAGAAGTTAGTGTCTTTGCTTGGCGTCTCAGCTGAAGAAGCATACGGGATGCTAATACCGAACACGGATTATGTTGACATTTCGGGGCTGCCCGATAGATTCGCCAGTGTTGAGGGGAGCATTTTTGCGTGGGATGCTTTTGCTCTGTGCACAATCGCCACTTTATTCACGTTCACGTCCCTGGGTGTGTGTCATCACAGTGTACTGGACCTGGTGAGGCAGTGCCGGAACAGGGGAGACATCGTGCCTTTGATCCTGGGCGAGACGTTCCTTGGCATAGGTCGGATGGCGACCGGCAACCGATACATGTGGGGAGGGAGTCCCGCTATGCTCACTCTGTGGTTGAGGGAGCGATTGCAGATGGTGCCCGAGATCCCAGTGTCATGTGACCCCTGGGCCTTTTCTCGACGTCCTTTGGTGATAGGGGGCGATCAGGCTGAACTGGAGCTCTAGGTGGCCAGACTCCGCACGCATCATTTGCGATAGTGGGTTCCTCATTGGAAGTTACAAACTTGCCGGACCGCTCAGAAGGGTCTTCTTGTTGTCAGGGTCTCGGGAGTGTCCCAGACTTCTTTCTATATTCCATCATTGGTGCTGCGACAGTTCGGGCTGGAGCAGGTGCCGTTGACGGGTTTGGGTAATGCTGCTGCCTTCGAGGTGGGATCTCTTCTAATGGAAGATCATTCGACACTATTGCTTCTCACGCGGCTGTGGTAACATACGTCCTTTCCTGCCAGGGTTCTCTTTCACCGGAGAGGGGGCATTGTTCTGTCTACGCAATATTTGTACTGGTACGAGGAGTGTATGGGGGAGATATAGATGGCCATTTTGTGGAGATGGAGGGAGCTGTTGGGCCTTGATTACCCTGACGGCTCGACTTTGAGGAGGGCCGAAGCGGCGGCTAACCCTCAGGATTGTACTGGGGATGACATGGCTGATTATGAGGCTAATGCTAGTCGGGCGGCCGATCAAAGCATGAATATGATGACTCGAAGAGAGGCAGCTCGTGATAGAGCTAGGGAAAGGGCTGCGTTGGCAGCTGCAGGTTTGACAGAGGCGTCGGGAAGGAACCCAGAGCCAGGTAGAAGGACTACGGGGATATTCCCTGTGAAGGTGAAGAATACCCATCGTGGAAAATGGAAGGGGAAGAAGGATGAAGGACCAAGTACGGGGGACTAGGTTGACCTTGCTGTCCGGAATATCCACCCACTGTCATTGCAGACACATTAATTGATTAATGTTTATTGTAGTTTTGCTAGCATGTAGCGAGTCAAGAGTTGACCGTGCTTGAACTCATCAAAGATTGTTTTAACCGTCATTAATCTGTGGGTTAATTTAAAGAGTTTTTCGAAACACAAATGATTGGTGCTTTTTTTTTTGAGACCGAACCAATGATGGCTGCCTACGTTCCCCTTTTACAATTGGACTAAGGGGCTCAGGTCACCGTAGTTCGACAATTTAGGTGATATTTGAGAAAAAAGACAAAAGAAGTGCGACCCTGTTTTTTACCTGGATCATTATCGGGAATGTATCCAGTTGGGTATTACACTTTTAGCACTTTAATTTTACTGAGGGGTGGTGTATGGGGAAGGAGAGTTGACTCGTGTTCTTCCTCAAACGAAGTATCTGCGGAGCTTGCTTCCATTCACGGGGTTAACGAAAGGGTTCCCGTCCAAATCTGCTAACTTCATGGCTCCTCCGGAGAAGATTCTTTGTACCACGAACGGGCCTATCCAGGTAGGCTCCCACTTTCCGAGGGGATTGGTCTGCGTAGGAGGCTTTTCCTTGAGCACCAAGTCGCCTTCTCTGATGTCTCGAATCTTGACTTTCTTATCAAATGCTCTGGCCATTCTGCTTTGGTAGGAATGAGTATGCTCCATGGCTCTGCGCTCGTCGAGTAGAGCTAGTTCGTCGTGACGGCTCTGGAGCCATTCGACTTCATTGATTCCGTTTTCCAAGAGGACTCGGAGGGATGGAATTTCCAATTCCACTGATAACATTGCTTCCATTCCGTATGTAAGTGCGAAAGGAGTCTCCCCTGTGGCGGTTCTGACTGATGTTCTGTATCCCCAGAGCGCTAGATGTAGCTTCTCGGGCCAATCCCGACCTCTGACGACCATTTTTCTGATTATCATTGTGAGAGTCTTGTTTGCTGCCTCTACTGCACCGTTAGTTTATGGTCTGTAGGGAGAAGACTTGTGGCGTATAACTCTGAACTCAGTCAACAGTTGGTCATAATCTCCTTCAAAGTGGGTCCCATTATCGGATATGATCTCGTTGGGCACCCCGTATCTGCACATGATGTTCTCTTTGATGAACTCGGCCACCTTCTTAGAATTCAGTACCTTGTATGATCTGGCTTCTACCCATTTGGAGAAGCAGTCGACTGCGACTAGTATGAACTCGTGACCATTGCTCCCTGGTGGAGTGATTTTGCCGATGACGTCGATTCCCCATGTGGCAAAAGGCCATGGCGTAGTCATGCAATAGAGTTCGTGAGGAGGGATGTGATTGAGGTTGGAGAACCGTTGACATTTGTCGTAGCTTCGGACAAACTGGATGCAGTCTATTTCCATTGATACCCAATAGTAACCCATATCGAGGATGATCTGTGTCAATGCTCTGGCGTTCATGTGCGGACCGCAGGTTCCGTTGTGAACTTCGTTCATTAGCTCGCTGGCTTTTTCTTTATTTACACACCGGAGGAGTGGTCCTTGGTGGCGCTTCTTGTACAACATACCCCCAGAAGGACGAAATGGGATGCCAGGCATTTTAGTGCCATCATGTTTTTGGCTTTGATCCCTTCTTTGTATTTCCCATCTTTATTTGTGAAGGAAGCTTCTCCGTTTTGGAGGTACTGGTAGATTTGATTGTACCAGGGTTCGTCGATCGGTTCACTTTTAACTTCGATCTCACAGCAATAGGCGGGTGTTTCCCGTCTGCCTATTCTGAGGGGTTTTACTGATTTTGCTTCGGGAATTTCGACAAGAGATGCTAGGGTAGCCAGGGTATCTGCGAAGCGGTTCCTGTCTCTTGGAAAATAATGAAAAGAGATGTCCTTGAACTGAGCAATGAGCTCCTCCATGTACGTGTGGTACTTCTGGAGGCCAGAATCTATCGTCTTCCATTTGTTGGACACTTGATTGATGATCAATGCTGAGTCTCCGTATACTTCCAGTTCTGAGATGTTGCACTCAAGAGTGGCTTCTAGGCCGGCTGCGCAGGCTTCGTACTCTGCTGCATTGTTGGTTGCTTCAAAATTCAGTTTGATGGCTATGGGAGTGTGCTCGTCCTTGGGATCGACCAAAAGCATTCCAATACCATTTCCCTTCTTGTTGGCTGCCCCATCGAAGAAGAGTTGCCAGCGGTTTGCGCTGTCGAGTGAGAAAATCCCGTCATCCGGAAACTGCGGATCAGGACCCTTGAGTTCACTGCTTGGGAAGTCTTCCAGCTGATCTGCCATTACTCTGCCCTTTGTTGATTTTCTGACCATGTACTTGATGTCGAATTCAGCCAGGAAGAATGACCACTTGGCTAGTCTCATTGACAAAGATGGCTTGTCGAATAGATATCTGACGGGGTCCATCTTGGAGACCAGGAGCACTGAATGTGACTGCATGTAGTGTTTCAGTTTCCCTACTACCCATACCAAGGCGGTACAGGTTTTCTCTAATGCTGAGTAGCTGAGTTCACTTCCCTGAAGCTTTCGGCTTACGAAGTAGATTGATGGAGCATTATAACAAATTATTAAATTTTTATCAATATGTAGTCAATGTTCAATTAAATTGACGAAAAAGTTCCAGGTGCGACAGACGGACTAACATTTTCTCCGGGATTCTTACAAAGATGGATATGTTAATTTCATGCAGATGGATGATCCATTGACTGCATTGATGTATGCAGTTCAAGTAATGAACTTTCTCAAAACTTTGATTGTCAAGACATTAAGGGAAAGAGAACACTCCATCATTGAACCTTGTCCGGCAACTCACTCAGAGCCATCCGATGAAAATGAACACCAAAGACCTTCGCGCCTAACAAGTATTGAAGAATCCAATGAGATTCACGAGGAAGATCAAGTTTATTTATCCCCAGAACTGTCAGAGGGGCCCACTCACCCTCATCAAACAGGAACTCTTGGTTTTCTCACTTCAATCGAGAATATTGTTCGAGCAGGAAAAAGACATTCAGTTGATCACTGTGAGTCCCCGGGACATGGACTTAATGAGTTCAATGGAGGGACTGCACTAAATGGTAGTCGTAAAATGACAATTCTGCAGTCGAGTAACTCAAAAAGTTTCAGACAAGTTGATGATATCAAGGTCATTGCTCGTGGGGGTGGTAGCGTAGAGAAGAGCAGAGGAAATACCATTGTGAGCCAGTTAAATTCAAGAACTGAGAGGATTGAAGCTTGGAGGTGAAGGTTATTGGGCCGTAATGTGGAAAAAAAAACAATTGTGTTGTGATTTTTCGTTTGCGAAAGCTGTGCCTGATTGTGAAAGAATTGTAGCTAGGACTGTTCACAGTTGTGTCAATGTTTTTACGTGAAAGAATTGTAGCTAGGGCTGTTCACAGGAGTGGCTTATCTTCATGTGGCGGGCACAGGATTGGGGGATTCACCAAGTATGTTTTCATTTTCTCGAAAGCTGTCTGGCACTTGGAGTCCCATTTGATGTCGACATTCTTCTTCATTAACTTGAACATTGGCTCACAGAGAGATGTTAACTGGTTGATGAAGCGGCTGATGTACTGAAGTCACCCATAAAACTTTTCACTTTTGTCAGTGTATGAGGCGGCTTCATGTCGATGATGGCCTTGATTTTCTTGGGATCGGCTTCGATACCTCTTTCTGTAACCATGTACCCCAGTACTTTACCTCGCTTGACGCCGAAGGTGCACTTCGCAGGGTTCAATCTCATGGAGTGCTTTCTGAGTCTGTTGAAGAACTTTCTCAAATCTATCATGTGCTGCATGTCTGATCCTCTGGAGTGGATGATCATGTCATCGACATACACTTCAATTTCCTTGTGAATCATGTCATAGAAGAGAGCTGTTGCAGCCCGCTGGTAAGTAGCCCCAGCGTTCTTTAAACCGAACGGCATGACCGTGTAGCAATATGTCCCCCATGGAGTGGTGAAAGCAGTCTTGGCTTGATCTTCCTCGGACATTTTGATATGATTGTATCCGGCAAACCCATCCACGAAGGACTTTACTTCGAAATTTGCCGTGGTGTCGACTAGCATGTCGATGTTGGGCAGTGGGAAATCATCTTTAGGGCTGGCCTTGTTGAGATCTCGGAAATCCACACAGCATCTGACCTTTCCATTGGCCTTGGTGACCGTCACAATGTTGGAGAGCCAGGTCGGGTACTCAATTACTCTGATAAAGCCGACGCGGAGCATTTTCTCAATTTCTTCTTTCACTTGCAAGGACCACTCTGGCTTGATCTTGCGCAATTTCTGCTTGATAGGCTTGGATTCTGGATCCAGGGGAATTCTGTGCTCCACGATTGAGGGATCGAGTCCTGGCATGTCCTGATATGACCAGGCGAACACGTCAACGTACTCTTTGAGGAGATTTATCAGGGCTTCTTTTTTGCACCGGCGAAGAAACTGCCCACTTGTGTCTCTTTAGGCTCTTGCACTGACCCCAGGTTTACTTTAGTCATAACCTCTTCGGCAGCTTGGGCCCGATTGTCCTCTTGGTCTACTACACGCTTGAGAACTTCTTTAATGTATTGTTCGTTTAGTGTGTCTGCTTCTTTATCAAGTGAGTCATTATTAACGTCTTTTAAGTTGTTTGTTAACTTATCAGTTGTTAAAGTGGCAATGAGGGGATAATCCGAAAGGTCAGACTTTTCATTTAATACGAACGGGAATACATTGTTGGCTACATTATCAAAGTCTTTCGGCGTGAGGCCGTCGGACGACTCAGAGGACTGGACTTTGATAAGAACTGACTCAGAGGGTTTGAGACCGGGTTTAGGGAGATGTGGGTGCAGGCCCAGCTTGTCTTCCATTTCTGTCTGGCTTGCCCTTGGTCCGGTGAAAGTTACCCAGTTTTTCAGTGGCATTGCAGGATGCTTGATGAGGGTTCTGGGATCGAGAGGCTTGGCTTCTGTTGTCCCGATCATGACGATCATGCTATTTTCGGAGCCCAGGTCAATTAGGTTTTGCACCTCCATGACTTCTTCAAAAATACTCTGTAGAGCGGGTCCACTGAGAGTGTCTTCTATGAATTCTGGTTCCTTCTGCTTTGGAGTTACTGTCTCGAAGGTGGCCTCGGCGGCTGACCCGAAAAGTCCGTTTCCCATGAAGAGTGTCTCGAGCTACTCTTCTATGTCTGGGATTCCTTTGAATGTGTACTCATGCTGAACTGTGGTGGCAATTGGTCCAGGTAGAGTTGTGATGTCGAGGAACGCTCCCCTTATCGGATTAGCCTTGAGTCCTCTAAAACGCTTGAGGTCCCGTGCTAGCTTTTCCATCCTTTCTGTAGTCTCTGTGCTGACTTTCCCTGCTTCTTTCTCATCTTCATCAGTTCCACTTTCGGTCCCCTCGCCCGCTGTTTGCCTGGCCCGCCGGTTCTGCCTCCTCGCCCGCTGTCGGTTCTGCTGTCGCTCCCCTCAGTTCTGCTGTCGGTTCCCTCAGTTCTGCTGTCGGTTCCCTTGGTGCTGGCGAGCCTTTTGTTTTCTTTGATATTGGCTGGTGTTGGCACATAACCGAGCCCCTGGACTGTAGTGTGGTCCTTGACTTCGATGACTTGGTGTTGGCCTTGTAACCTTTTACCGAGCCCCAATCCTGGGATGAAGTTCATGAGTTTCATCATTTCATGGCGGGAGGGATTTTGTCCCGAAACAGTGGAAGGTCCATGCTGCATATTTGGATCTTAGAGGTTTCCAAGGTGAATCCAGTCAATGCCATATCATCGTCATGCTTGATCTCTAACACTGGAATGCCGTTGGTGCTGGTCCCCTAGGTGGTGATGCTGTCACCATAGACTGTTGTTAGCTTGTTGCCTTGCATGAACTTGATACACTGGTGAAGGGTGGATGCCACGCCATTCATTTGATGCAGTCAGGGTCGCCCCAGGATGGCTGTGAAAGTGATAGGAATGTCCAACACTTGGAATTCGGTGGGGATCATCCGCTTGCCGAACCAGATATTTAGAGTAGCAACCTCGAGAACTATGCGGGAAGTGGAGTCATAGGCCTTGACAGTGTGGACTGAAGGCTTCAGATCTGTGGGCTTGATGTCAAGCAGGTCCATCATCTTGGCGGGCAAGACATTCATTCCGAAACCTCCGTCTACCAACACACGGGGAAAGCGATGCTCGTCCAGCTGAACTGTCATGTAGAGCGTCTCATTGTGATCAGCCCCAAATTTTGGCAGGTCCAAATCTGTGAAGGTGATGATATTGCCGTAGTGGATGTTGTCGATCATCTGAATTACTTCGTCTGGGGTTGCGTCCATGGGAACCATGGTGCGGGCCAAACTCTCCTCTAGCTTGAGCTTGTGAGGGTATGAAGATGTGAGCAGGGACCAAAGGGAAATGTTCGCCTGGGTCTGCTTGAGCTGAGTGAGGATCGGGTCCTCCTTCACGGAACTTATGTCTTCGGGCAGGCCGAGTTGCGGTTCTGGCTCTGTTGGCTTATTGGTGGCCTTGGGTGGTAATACATGGATTTGACCTGATCGGGTCAGGACGCTGACATAAGGCTTGGTCCCTTTCGAATAGGTTGCTTTGAGCTGAGCCATAGTCAGAGGAGGATTTCTCGAAGCATAAGGCCATATGTCCTCTCTCAATTCATTGACTGTAGATACATTCCCGGGGGCTTCGGCAGCTTTCCGGATTCTGTCCCAGGACATCAGTTTGGGTGCCTCCGCAGGGAGGGAGTCTATGGTTTGCCGCAGCTGTTAGAATGTAAGTGCGCATCAGTGGTTGCCAGGACTGAACTGTGCATTGCTGACCCTCCGGGGGAGGTTAGAGAGTTCTTGGTTCAAGCGAACGGTCTCTTTGATCTCTTCACGGTATACCGCACTTCTTTCCTTCTTGCTGAGCATGCTCAGGGCATTCTGGAGTTGGGTTAGGAGATATTCATAGTTTGCTAATTTTCCTCCAATTTTAGCCCAGATCAGCTCTCTTACAGTAGAGCCTACGTCGAGAGTTAGCGCCTGCGTTTCTTCCCAGGTGAGAATAGCAAGTGCTTCCTTGAACTGTATGCGGCAGTCTAGATAAACTTCCATCGGGGAGAGCTTTTTCTTCTGCTTTAACTGAGTGGCGGGTATGTCGGAAGGCGAGTACACGGCTTCCCGAACATCTGCCCATGTAACTGGCTGCTGTCTCAGTTGATCTTTTTTATAAACGAATGTCGTAGTCTGTGGAATCTCCCTGAGTAGTTGCTGGAGATGTATTTCCATTTTTCATTTCTTTTTGAATAGACCTTCCTCCTTCAGTTGGCCTTTTAGTTTGAGAGCGGAAATGATCCGTTCCCATCCTCCCGGGACCCTTGGGATTCCGTTTTTGTTGACCTCATGGCCGGCTTGGAAGAGAATGGTTTCATCGTCTTCGTCGTCGCTTTCACAGAGGACTTGCTTTCCTCGGGGAGGTAAGCGTTTGTACTCTTCATGCTGTTTGGCTAGGTATTCCTTGTACTGTGCCATTCCATCTCCTAGGTCGTCGGGACCGTTGACCGTCCTCCCTTGCCAGAGGGGGTTTGATGAGAAGTGATGGTATTCCAGGAAATTGTCGTGGGAAAAACCTTTGAGGTCAAACTGGTCTAGAGTGGCCTCTAGCTTTCTGTCTGAAGCTGCTTGTGACGCTTTAAGGGCTTGGTCCCTGTGAGTCTTCTGAGCTTGGTTCTCGTCCCAAAGACGGTTCTCTTGAGTAGCTAGTTCCAGGAGGGCTTTCCTTGCGAGAGCTAAACAATCTCCGTAGGTGCACGCCGTCTGACTGGTGTCTAGAACTGTAATCACATCCAGATCCCCGAATGGTGGAAACACTTGGATTATGTTGACGAAGGAAGTCGGGCTGGGACATTCCATGCGGCCTTCCCTGATCTCAGTTATCAAGAAGTTTTCCCATATCTGTTTGATTAAACCCACGGGGGTATTGAATTCTGCTATGTTGATGGTCTCGTGATCTCGTTGGATAGCCAAGTCTATCAGAGCTAGCAGTTTGCTGGCGGGATGCCTGTGGCCGTGATGACTGGGAGCAGGGTTGAATTTGAGCATGTTGATGCTGAGGTGATCATTCCTTTCTTCAGAAGCTTGATCTGTCTTGCGAGGAAGACTCTCACAGATGTTTTCAGGGTGGCTGCTGGAAGCGTTCCCGAGGTTGATCTGATTTGTAGCAGGGTGAGGAGCTTTATCTCCTTTGGTGATGCCCTCGACCTTGGTGGCGCTCTTGGCTGTAAGCTTAACTGATGGCACGGGCCGGTTGCCTCTGGGTCTGGTAATCAGAAGTGATTATGAGCTTTGAGCTCGATTGGCCAGGGCCTCGTTTACCATGAGCAGGCAATCGTCGAGGGTAACTTTGGCATTGCAGAATCTGATGATAAGGACCGGATCCTTGGCATCATCGGGATATCTGGAAAATATAATGTTGACGAAGTCGTCGTCAGTTACTTGATCAGAGGGGTTCTTTGTTGTGTCAACCAGTTATTTCCAATTGTCGGATAACTGCTTGTACTGGACGTTGAGCTTGACAATTTCCATGGTATTGGAGCCCTCATCGTAGGTGACCTCATCGGAACTGGTGCCGTCCTCGAAACTGAGCATATGTATGTAGGGATCTTCCTGCGGATCCGCTGCGTCTTCGACTCCGGAGAGTCCTGATTCGTTGTCGTCTGACGGCTCAATCCAGACGTAAGGACGTCTCACGTCCTGCTGTGAAGCAGGAGCTGCTATAAAAACATCATGCCCTTCGCTTGAGAAAAGGGGCTCGGCGGGCAATTCCTCGTGGAGGACATCCCATAAGACTGCCATACATTCATCATGAGTGTGACGATGCTTTTTGACCTTTATCACAAAGATCTCTTCGCCTGGCGGGGCCAGAGAGTTGGCTTAGAGGATGCTGACAAATCTCCGATCGGAGACAGGGGGTTTGTGTGCCCGCATCATTGCGATGCTCAGGGTTTCTTTCCAGTCTGCGTCCAAGTGTCGGAAACGGCAGTTGAACTTGATGAATCGGCGCCGGAGTGCTTTGTTCGAGGACGTTGACATAGTTAGCACCTCCGGACTCAGAGGGATTCTGATGAGATTTGCCCCGATAGTCCCTTGGTCGGCTTGAAGGAGGTAACCCCAGTGCCTGGCCGCGGGCATGCTTGGCTGTTGTCTCGGCTTCGTTGCCTATGAGAAAACTGTCCCCTCTGATGACTTCAAGATCGCCTTGCCGGTTAATGAACTTGATGCACTGATGGAGAGTGGAAGCTATGGCTTTCATGTGGTGTAGCCATAGGCGTCCCAACAGAGCTGTGAATTCGGACGGGATGTCCATCACGTGGAATTTTGCTGGCACCATTTGGGTTTCGAACCTGAGCTCCAGAGTCACTGTCCCAAGGATGGGACGAGACGTGCTGTCGTAGGCTTTGATAGTTCGGGCAGATGGGATCATGTGGCCTTCGTCGATGCGTAGGGCTCGCATCATGCTGAGAGGGAGGACATTGACTGCTGATCCATTGTCTACCAATACCCCAGGGAGAGAGATGGTGTTGAGCCGGAGAGTGATGTACAAAACTTCATTGTGCCCTGAGGCCCCTTTCGGCAGGTCTTCATCACAGAAGGTGAGCATACTGTCGTACAGCCGGGAATCGTAGATCTGGTCTCTTTCCGGAGAAGGAAAGTCATCGAGCCATCCGTTTCCTATCTTCCTCTTGAGAGGTAAAGCTTTTGGTGGTGCCTCGGGAGAGTGTCGAGGTAGCTTGTGGCGGTGGCCGCCCTTGGTTAGCACGTTGATTGAGTGCGAGTGCCAAGTTGACTTTGACTTTCCTTTGCTGGCCCGTGCTCTGAAGTTGGGCAAATTGAACCTTGGGCGATCTGCGGGGATTGGGCTTACATGGTGATAAGGTTGCCAAGATTTGAGGTATTCCGGTGTCCTGAGGCCTGAACTTTGGTGTCAGCAGTATTTTTTGGCTTTCCCACCCCTGTCTGTTCTAAAGCTGCGTGGCCTGGAGGAAGGGAGGACTGGCTGGAGTAGAGTACGTAGTAATCAACTTCCCGGATGGCTCTCCGAGTGTACCCACGCTGGTGTCTCCAGCTTCATATCTTTCTCTCAGTTTCTGTTGGGAAGACTTTTTCTTCTGCTTTTTGGGAGAATCACCCCTGATCATGTCTTGGAACTCATACTCAAGGCATTCGGAGCAGTCACAAACATCGTAAGTGATGTGGACGTTTGATGAGGACCTGGATGGAAGAGGCGGAGGAACTGCCTATGCGGCAATCTTCTTTGGCACCCACTCGATGGAGTTCACACTGTTGTTGTTCGGAAAAGGGTTTCCGACTGTATTAGGTCTACGGGGACGCTCCAATTTTCCTTCCTCTATCAAATTCTGGATTTCATACCGTAACCCCACGCAGTTGTCGGTGGTGTGGCCATGATACTGGTGGAAGGCACAGTATTTGCTTTTATTAGCGTTGACTACGGGATTCTTGGGTTTGTAATTTTCAACCGGCTTGAGGAGGCCTTCTTTGATTAACCCTTTCAGCATCTGACTCAGCGGCATGTCCAACTTGTCGAAGTGCACGACAGGCTACTTCGGGGTGGAGTTGTTGCTTTTCGGGACTGGGTTTCTATTTCCCGACTACTGTCCCTGATAGATGTAGTTGACGGACGTATCTTTCCCTTTGCTGGGGGCCGGTGCGAGATTGAATGTAGTTGCCGATCTGTATCTGTACGGCTGTACTGTAGCCAGTTTTTCCTTGAGATTCTTTTCGAACTGTGAGCCGGCATTGACCATGGCTCAGAGATCTGGGAAGAAGTGATGGCTGATGAGGGTTCTGATGGACGACCTCAAGCAAGACTTGAAGATCCGCATCTGTTCATCCTTGGAGAGTGGCTCCATAATCTCGGAGAGTTTCCAACTCCACCTCTTGTAGAATTCTCCGACGCTTTCATCTGCTTTCTGTTCGGTGGTGATTAAGTCTTCACGACTTGTTTCCCACTCTAGGTTGGATCTGTACCGCTCTAGGAAGATATTGCTGATCTGATCCCAGGTATGGCGATCTGCAGGCTTGACCCTTAGGAACCATCGTAACGCTGAATTCTTGAGCGTATGATGGAAGTGATCGGCCATTTGCTGAAGGGTTGCTCCTTTCGCTCTCATGCCGAGAACGTAGGTGTCAACATGCATTTGTGGACATTCGGTTCCGATGAATCGGTCCATCTCCGGCATTCTGAACTTGGCAGGGAGAGGCGTGACCATTCCCGGATCTGTGGATCTGAGCGTTTCTTAATTTGAACTGCTTATGCTGGCTTTCAGGTCTTTCATCTATTCGACCATCCAGGCTAGGGCTGGGTCCAGTGGTGGACTTTGAGGCTCGGTGCCGGGTGCTGCCCTATGAGTGGCAGTAATTGGAGGTGGGAGGCTTGATATATGTGGATATATGGGGGCCTTTACTGGACTGTATCGGGGTTTGTCCCCGGTGTTTTGGGGTTCGTGTATAGGCAATGGGTTGAACCCGGGAGGGTATTGAGAATATTGATATCCGTTTGAGATGGTCCAGCAGTACGCTGGTTGTACTGAGTGATGGGAGTAGTACTGGCCTGGCCGTATATGATAGGGTTGCCTTTAGAGGTGGCAACATGAAGCCTAGGTCGGCTGTTTCCTTGGTTCGAAGGCATCCCGTAAGTTAGCGGGGGAGGAACCTGGTTGAAGGTTTGAGGAGCTGATTTCGGGGAATTGTCATCCTCGATTAGGATGAAAGTACCATCTAGCTGGGGGATAGCTGCTATACCTCGCTCATTCAGAAGCTGTACTACAAAATTCTGCTGATCTTCTTTCTGCCTTTTGTGAACCTCACAAACCCGGATGGCTTCTTCCAATGTCATGTCTGTTACCGGTGGCGGGGTTCCGTTCCCGTCACGATTTCTCGGTGAGCTTGACATGTCGGAGAGTCTGGCTGAAGGAACTGAGGGAACCGAAGAACTTTCTGACGTTGCCGTAACTGTGACTCTGGCGAGTAACCACTTTCTACTCGCTGCAGGGAACGAAAGGTAGGGTTTAGGCTTCGGAAAGGGTATTTGGCTCAGGGTTTCGGGCTAGTGCAATGTGCAGTTACCGATTAATGTTTACTTAAAACGTATTTTCTCAGAGTCCTAATCGGTTGGAAAAGATCGTGTCATCTTTTTCGCAACTAACCTAAGGCTCTAATCAGTGGATCTCGTCACTACGTTTATAAGCCCCTCATTTTTCACCTGTAAATCGTCTTCCCGGGATGGACAATCCCGAGCGAGGGTCCTATAAGGCAAGCGAGTTCCACCGATAAAGGAGAAAAGTGATCCTAAGGCTAGCTGGTTACGCAAACTTCCAACGTATGTGACACGCGGGCCACGGTCGAAGTCAACATCCATGAGCTAAGGCAGAAATCGTGCCGAAATTTCGGCATGACCTCTCCTGACTCGCTTGTGCGAGGGGCCTTAGCTTTTGGCATTGTCCAAGTTGTGGCTGGTACGGTGCATACGTTGAGGGTTTGGTGACACGGTGTCACATTGAACCTTCGGGTATGTTTTTCGGCAGAGCTCCGCGTCAAAGTCAAGGCTGAAAAGCTCAAGACTTCGGGTCGGGAACAACCTTCGATCTCAATCTTTCAAGCTTGACTTGTGAGGGAACCCGGCGTAAAAAACATACACTTGGGCTTTATAACACATACTAAGCCAAAAACCAACCGGGGTCTTGGACGAAGTGTGACACAAAGAGTGCATGGCTTACACGGGCTAGGATGGGCTGTTTGGGATGACCCCGTGCGCGCTCAAAAGGTGTCTGGCAGACCAACCGAGCTGCAACTGAACGGTCATCCCGGGTTACGGGTCGTAGTATGCAGTGTACCGAGGCAGCAAGTGCACGTAGCGTGCGGTGTACCGAGGCAGCAGTGCAAGTAGTGTGCGGTCACTAAATTCTTTTTCTGAGTAAAACAGAGATTTTCAGAATGTGTTTTAAAGAATTTATGCGCAGTTCAAAATGTAACATGAAAATCAAGTATGAACGGGAATGCACGAACATGCTATGATTTTAGATGAAAAATGCAACACATTTTTGAAAACCGTTCGAGGTTTTGAACAACACACACAAAAACGAGAAAGGGTAAACGAAAGTTTGACCCACGGAATGCTTTTTGAAAACGACGGTAGTTTTGAAAAAGTATCCCTATCCCCAGCGGAGTCGCCAATTGAAATTACCCGGGATCACGCGCGGGCTGCGCAGCGAGTAGTTGTCTTTCGCGGATGTTTGGGACCTCGCTTTCGGGAAGGAGAGGAGTCACCACGCGGTTTTGTATTTTGAGCCCAAACGTTGAAAATGGCTTGGAAAAGGTGTCATTTTGTATTTTGAGCCCAAACTTTGGAAATGGCTTTGAAAAAGGTGTCGTTTTGTATTTTGAGCCCAAACTTTGGAAATGACTTTTTAGTACCAGAGATTGTTAGGTTCGGAGGTCACGTTACGTTTTGGGAAGAGTATTTTGTGATCACCCGAAATGCCTCGTATGACGAGTCTTTCTACCTTTCTCGAAATTTTGTGTGTGTGTGTGTGTTTGCATTTTGAAAATGGGGGCTTGAATGACAAGCTTAATCTTGGTTTGAATGTCAAACGTTGATTTTATGATTTTTAGAAAAAGCGAGCGTTTGAATGACAAACGTCGGTTTTGGAGTTTCTTAGGAAAAGAGGTGCGAATGACGAGTTTGAATCTTTAACTTAAGTGTCAAATGTTGACTTTTAAGAAAAGAGCGTTTGAATGTCAAACGTCGGGTTTTGAAATTAAAGATGATCGTTTGGATGCCAAATGTCACTTTGCGCGTTTTGAAAGAGAGTTCGAATGACGAACTCCGGTTTTGAACCGGGCATTACATTGTTAGCGATTTTATGAAAAAAGCATTAAATGATATGCGATCAACGAATCGTTTTGCGACTCGGACTTTGATAAGTAAACACTATCACGAGCCAAACGGCTAGGACTTGTAAATGACAATATTTAAAATGCGGTATCAACGGAATCAAACGATCCGGATTTTAAAGGTGCGATCAACGAACCAAATGGCTCGGACTTGTAAAGTTGCGTAATTTAAATGACAATCAACGGATCAAACGATCCGGACTTGTAAATGACTATCATTAACCAAACGGTTCGGACTATGAAATTGCGAATCAACGGATCAAACGATTTGGACCGTAAATGACATAAAAGTAAAGAACGGGGTCGGAACGCCATTTTAACCCGAGATTACTTCTCTTATGGGAGAGAAGAGGATCTTGGACAAAAACGTATCGGACCCCATAGACGATGACGTCTACATTTCAATGATTTTCGACCGAAACGGTTGTAGCGACTGGCGTGTAAACCGAGACGGAATAAGTGTTTAGGGAGAGAGAGTGTTACCTATGGCTAGGGGTTGACTCTTTTGGCTCGGTTGACGTATACGGGATACAGTTTAGTGTTTGAAAGGGTGTTTCGAGGTTGTTTGATTCGTGTTTGGTTGAAAGACGAGGTTTTCACGCAAATCGAGACAAAACGGGGCTTAGGAGGGGTTGAAACTGGTTCATGTCGTAGGCTTTGGTGAAAAGAGATTAATATTTTTCCTTCTTTCAATGTTTTGACAGCCCTTGTATTTATAGGGTGATTTTGTAAAACAGTCCGGACGGACTTATCCTCAATTTGGGGAGGTTTTGTGGTATTTTGGAAAATGGGAGGACTTGTTGGTAATTCTGGTTTGCCTGTAAAACAGTCCGGACGGACTGTGACTCAATCTCAGGGGCATTTTGGTCTTTTCACCATGAAATCAGATTGATGTTGACTAGAGGGCTTTGGCATGTGTGCCACGTGCCCCTGTGACTCACCTGGGCTAGGGTTTTCGTCCCGTTATTTCCGGTTTTGTCCGTTTTTTAAATAACTGTCCGGAAAATGTCCGAAACGCCCCGAAAAGTGCCGGAAAGTGCATTTTTCAGGAAAAGCTGTACTTTTACGTGTGATAACGTGTGTTGAGTATGCTTTGTTGTTGGGATACACGGGGCAGTCTCGGGACGTCTCGTTGGCTTGAGAACGAGGAGTTTAACGGGTTCCGGTTAACCTGGAGCGGGCCAGTTAACGGATTTCGGTTAACTTCTAACGGATTTTGATGATCCGAATTGGGTACTTACACATTTATTAAGTCTGTTACTGAGAACTTGATGGATAAGTTTGATGATAGTCCATCTGGCCTGCTAAAGAAAAGTACTACTCGTACTTTTGGTGTTGTTCCTCTTACTTATCCAAAATTGAAAGAACAGATCAAGGTCATGAAGATTGACAAGAAAAAGTCCAAATGGACTAAGGTAGCTGATCCTAAGCTGGGATCCTATATCCTACTTATTGATGGTGACAGCAAAGTTGGTATTCACTTTGCTGGTCAGGCTGCTGGTTTGGAAACCTCAACCGGAAACAAAGTAGCCCCAACCGGTCAAAGAAGTGCAATCGGTCAGACATCTGTCACCAACAATGCCTCCCTAATCGGTAAGGCTGCATCAACCAGAAAAGGGATCTCCAAACTCTAGCAACCTGCCAACAAAGGAAAAACTAACACCTTTTTCCCAAAAGTAATTATCCATGCTCAAACTTCAAAATCTTCTGAAGAAATGGTCAAATTGAATATCAACTCATCTATCTCCTCACAGCCCGTTTCAATTAAATGTGTAAATTGTGGAGATTTCGGTCACAAGGCTTATGAATGCCTCTTGAAGCACCTGTCTGGACCCACTGAGCCTCAAAGCTCAAGTGGTGGCCAGGTATGGCTGCGAAAGAGGAACTACCTCTTTGGACCCAAAAGAATAAGGGGGACCATAAGCTTAATGTTTTATTTCAGGAATGCTTTATGGCCTCAACCGATGGAAGTAATGACATTTGGATCTTGGCCAATGGATGCTCACGACATATGACTTGACATGCTGACCTCCTGTAGACACCCCATTCTGAACCCATCGGAGCACATTTATACCGCTCTAAGTCTCGCTATGCGTCAAGAAGTAGAAATCCACCATTTCTTCATGTTTCGTTAAGTTTTGACTAACGACCGTTAGTTTGGGACTAAACTGCATACGAGATAACGAGGGAAGGGCAGAATTGTCCACAGACTGCCTTATCTCGCATGAAATAGCGTGTCTCGCGCGAGATAAAGAAGTTCTGCAGAATGCAGATGGCAGTTTCCTCGTCGATTTCAACCTCTTTTCGGGATAAAACTTTATCCATCCGGCCAGCCAATGAAGTTTTGATTCTGGAACCTTCCCAAGGTGTTTGATCTCATCTTCAACACCTCTCCAACACCTATAAATATCTGAAGACTTTCAGTATTTCTGATCCTTAAAATCCCAAGTAAAAATCCCACATTTACTGGTTTCTCTCCTCGAAAGATTCCTGTAAATCACCCCTAAAATCACCAAAAAGTTTGTTTGTCAACCTTGTTGATAAACAAACATCGTAGCCCGAATCAAAGGACTGAGGCGAAGCTCTGTCCGTGTCAAGGTTCGACTCTAAACTTGAGTCGAAACTCTGCCCAAATTACCTCACGCAAGGTAATCTTTCTTTCCCTTCTAATTGATTGTTAAAGTCCGGTCCATTGGGGATTTGGGAGTTGTAATTAATTTATTCATCTCTCTCTCTCTCTCTCATTATGTGGAACTACGATGGCCTGAGTCTTCCTAATTTGGGAGAAACGTAGGCAACCATTTGGTGTTGCCACTATTTGTTTTCTTTTGTTTTCAAAAAAAAAATCTCTATTTTATCTATCACCTAGATTGACTATCACACACGCGCACTCATGTTATATCTGTCATTGCACTACATACCCTCTATAAACCCGGGACCCACACTAAGGACGGATGATGGTAACCACCTAGTCGCCGGTCTCTCCGAAGTTGGATCATCCCACTCCGCGTATTCAATCCATCTAGATTGTCATATCGCAGGGAGCCTAGCCTTCCAGCCCTGCATTGCCACATTTCATGTAGATTGTCTTTTTAGGATCACTCCATGACCAATCGGTTTGACTTGGTGACCTTTTTTTGTTTTTGACCAAAATAAAGCCATGTAAAATTAACAATAAAGAAGGACTCGGAATAGTCCCTTCGGAAAAAGTCCCTTCGAAAAAAGAAAAAGTCCCTTCGGAATGACCCTTTCGGAAGTCTCTTTAAAAAGAAAAAAAAGAGAAAATCCTTCAAAACAATCTTACATGGCTTTGTTTTACAAAAATCGGACTGATTACTTAGTCATTAGGTTCTGATAAAGGCCTTAGAAACCCCTCAAAATGGATTCTCCGTTCCGACAAAAAATTAGGTCTAATAAAAATCGACTTTCCGTGTGATTGTCTCGTGCGAGATAATGCCCCTGTTTGCTGTGTTTGAGCCTAAACCATTTAAGCCTGCTTCCGACTCGTTGGGGCTAGATTTGATCCTGACACCAACTCTGCGTCTCTTATGTCAGTTTTCCGAAGCTACTCAATCTCAAGACTCCCAACACGATGTCCGGCATCGACAAAATTCCGGGTGACGAAACTTTGGCCGAAAACAACCACAAACTTCTGGAAGAAGCCAATGATCGCCTAGAAGTGCAAGCTACCCAAATCCACACTCTTGTGGAAGAAATCCAAGAGCTTAGGGCAGCACTAGCCAACAAAGAAAAGAAGAAGAAAAATGATTCTTCCTCCGAAGAAGAGGAATCATACACCCAAAAAGGCCAAGGATCGCCGCAAAGCAAAAGCAAGAAAAAGAAGCACGAGTCTAGCTTGTCATCTTCCTCCTCTGGCGACGAGAGTTACACATCCAAGAAAGAAAGCAAAGGGGAAAGCAAGCACGAACCCCTCACCATGGCAATGTTAGAAAAGAAGCTTGCATCCCTCGATGTGAGTAAGGGAGCCTCGCTCTCTATTGATTATGACACCCGTCGTCAGTCCATGTCCAAGCTTCTAGAAAGTACAAAACACCCGACATTGCAAAATTCAATGGCACCACCTGTCCCAAATCACATTTGGAGACCTACTCTTGGGCCATGCTACCTATGGTTGTTGATGACAACCTGTTAGCTCAATGCTTTCCACAGACTTCGATGGTGCCGCTAGAGATTGGTACATGACTCTTCCACTCTCTACAAGACTCGATTGGCCACTCGCTAGCCGTACCTTTCAAAAGCAATATGTGGACAACTCCACTTACCGCACCACTAGAAGGGATCTCGAACAAACCAAGCAGCTTCCGAACGAATCCTTCACATACTTCGTCAAAAGATGGAGGACCAAACTGACTGAAATCGTTCATAGGCCAAGCCTAGACGAACAAATCCACATCCTCATACAATGTCTTAGGGAAGAATATCAAGACAAACTTGCAGGCAACTACTTTCCTAGCTTCTCCGAACTCCACAAGTCGGGCATACGGTTAGATGACCTCATCAAACAGAAAAGGGAAGCCAAGAAAGAAAGTGGGTTCCGTTACAACAAAAGTTCCTCTTCCTCTTCCAACCCCAAGGACACTTTGTCAATGCTATTGTCTTCAATCATCCCGGAAATGGTAAGTACTCTGCGGTACCTCCAGCACAAAAGAAGAAAAGGGATAGACATTACGACAAGCTTGAAGGGATAACACAAGAAGAACTCCTCGAGGTGCTCGTCAAGAATGGAAAAATCAAACCAAGAGAAGGTGGACCTCCAAAGAAAGATCTTCCTGCTAATCATGCTCATCATCTCTTCTGCAAGTACCACAACTTCACCGGCCACGACACCAACTCATGTTTCCACTTGAAAGACGTCATCCAAGATTTGTTCGACGATAAAGAGATAGGACTACCTAATGTTGTTACTAATCCTTTACCAAACAACGAAGTCAATTTGATAGAAGTAGAAAGTAGCTTCAAGGACCCTACTCGTCTAGCCACAACTGTGGACGAGAGCCCTTCTGAATTTAATAAATCTTCTTTCTGTTATATGATGTCTTGGGATGAAATCTTAGAACAAAAGGAAAAAGGGTCTAAAACAGTCAATCTCCTCACACGATCCGGTCGTGTGATCATCAACAAAGATCCAAGGGACGAAAATTCCCCTAAACAAGCAAAAGCTCCATCATCAAGCGAACCAGACGATCCTCTCTTAGCCCAGCTAAAGAAGACACAAGCAAACATCTCAGTTTGGGATCTTATAGGAGCATCTCACAAGCATCGTGAAATGTTGAAAAAGGCCTTGGCTCAAATGACCATTTCCTCAGAAGCAACACCCGAGGAGCTTACTCAAATGATCGGCCAAGTACACTTTGGCAACGTCATCACTTTCACTGACTTGGACCTCCCATCCTATGGGAACAATCATCATGAGGTCCTCTACATAACTGCTAAGGTGAATGGATACCGAATGCCACACATTTTGGTCGATAATGGTTCTGCAATCAATGTCCTTCCAAAGAAAGCCTTATCATCATTATGCCTCACCCACAAAGACCTTAAGCCACCAGGGCATACTGTACGAGGGTACGATTGTACTGCTAGAACTGCTTTGGGATCAGTCGTGATACCTATAGAAATGGGCCAAGTCACCATGAGCATCGAATTTCAAGTCATCGACATCCCGGCATCCTTCAACTTGCTGCTTGTCCGCCCTTGGCTACATGACATAGGAGGTGTACCTTCCTCCCTACACCAGTGTATCAAGTTCAGACATAACGATACAATAGTCACCATACATGGAGAAATGGTTACTGCTAGCCCTATCCTCGAGGTACAACACAGCACTTCTGATTACCTGTTCAGTGGCTTTGAGATCGAGAAAGAAAGCACCGTGAATGTCATAGAAACTTGCAACGAAAATGATTACTCCAAGGCACTTCGGTTTTCTGGAAACCTTCTTGTTTGGAGGATGATGTAAGCAAAAGGATACTTTCCTGACTTGGGGCTTGGAAAACACTTGCAAGGGATAACAGAACCACCACCGGTTCCCCCACCACACACAAATCATGGCCTAGGATACATCATTTCCATCCACGATGGAGGTGACGAAGAAGAGTGGGACTTCACTCAAGTCAAGTGGGAAGGAACCGCGTACAAAGGCCACAATGACCCAAAGGGAAAAGATTGCAACCTCGAGCCATATCGAAAACACTCAATGGCTACTTCGTCCGGGAAGGGGAAAACATCCCATACTTTATCTTTTCAGAACCATGGACTGACGATAAGGGAAAACGCCAACGGGGCTTTGAAATTTTCAGCTAGTGCGATGCTTCACCAGATGAAACAGAACCCGTCCCACTAATCCCTAAAGATTTGTGGGGCACGAAGGCAGAAATAACCAGCAAATGGGACTTTGTGTTGGGAGAAGACATGCTGCGACAGTTTGAAGACCTGTGCCGGTTAGAAGACAGCCAGATCCATGCAATCTCCAAGGGGGACGCTTCAACTATTGATTACAAAAAGTTAATACAAAAATGTGATGAGCCAATTCTAAACTGGCATGTCTCCGGGGGACCAGTTGTTGATGAAGACTTCATGACCAAAGAGCTTGGCTGCACTCCCCATCCCCGCAGGAAGATAGGCCCTGTAACTTTCACATTAGAATCAGGCTCCACCTCTGATGAACTCACTCAAGAGGAAATCGAGGCGGTGGCCGAACATGTATTCCCTTACTTCCTTAATGAAAACTTTGATCTTTCCGAGTACCCTGAGATTGCTAACATCGTAAATGATGAATTAACTTATAATAATCAATATAACGAACAAGTTTATAATGAATCATACGATGAGATAGATCAAGAAAATGAACAAATTTTAAAAGAATTAGCAAAGCAAGTAGGTCGTTGTGGAAAGAATGGCCCCGTTGACAACGAGGAAATATAAACGGTTAATCTCGGGACAACAGAAGACCCCAGAGAAACAAAGATCGGCAGCTTCTTCAAGGGGGAAGACAGAGAAACCTTGAGGCAGCTCCTCAGAGAATATGTCGACGTCTTCGCTTGGTCCTAAAAAGATATGCCTGGGTTGAATCAGTCAATTGTAGAACACAAGATACCACTGCTGCCCAACGCCAAGCCAGTCAAACAGAAACTGCGCAGAATCAAGCCGGAATGGTCAATGCAAGTGAAAGAAGAGATCATGAAACTCTTGAACGTAGGGTTTATCAAAGTGATCGAGTATCCGGAGTGGCTAGCAAACACAGTACAAGTAGCCAAGTCGAACGGAAAAATACGAGTCTGCGTTGATTTCAGAGACTTGAACAAGGCATCCCCTAAAGATGACTTCCCACTACCAAACATAGACATTTTGGTCGACGCCACCGCAGCATACGAAGTCCGCTCATTCGTCGATGGCTTCGCAGGGTATAACCAAATCCTCATGGCAGAGGAAGACCAACACAAGACGGCATTCACCACACCGTGGGGGACGTTCTGTTATATGGTCATGCCGTTTGGTCTCAAGAACGCCGGGGCTACTTACCAAAGGGCAGTCACAACACTATTCCATGACATGATCCACAAGGAAATAGAGGTGTACGTGGACGACATGATTGTCCACTCAAAAGGGACAGATGGTCAGCACTTCAGAGATCTCAGAAAATTCTTTAATCGACTGAGACAACACAAGATGAGGCTCAATCCCGCAAAATGCTCATTCGGAGTGGTCAAAGGGAAAGTCTTAGGGTACATGGTCACCGAGCGTGGCATAGAAGCAGACCCCGCCAAGATAAAGGCCATCGTAGACATGCCTCCACCCAGAACGAAGAAAGAAGTAAAGGTATTCATGGGCAGACTCCAATACATCAGTCGATTCATCAATCAGCTGACCACAATGTGCGATCCCATCTTCAAGCTACTTAAGAAAAACGCACCTCAAGAGTGGACCGAAGAATGTCAAGAAGCATTCGAGGAAGTTAAGCATTACTTAACTTCCCCACCCATCCTTGTTCCACCGCACAAGGAAAAGCCCTTAAAGCTATACCTCATGGTTACTGACAATGCGCTAGGGGCTATGCTCGCTCAAGAACAGCCTGCTTCACACACAGAGAATGCCATCTACTTTGTTAGCCGCAGATTCCAAGGCAGCGAAATCAACTACTCTCCACTCGACAAATCTTGCGCTGCTCTTGTCTGGGTATCACAAAGACTAAAGCACTATATGGAAGCCTTCCCGGTTCATCTCATTGCAAAAATGGATCCTTTGAAGTACATCCTAGACAAATCAAATTTGTCTTCGAGACTGGCTAAATGGTATTTCATGCTCGCGAGATATGATACCACTTACGTCACTCAGAAATCCGTCAGGGGGAGTGTATTCCCAGACCAGTTGGTCGAATTTCCTTGCGACGAAGTGAAGGGGGAAGACCCGAGATTCCCTGATGAAGACATCATGACTATAGAAGACGAAAATAAGTGGCAATTATTTTTCGATAGCGCAGCCAACAAGAGAGGGTTCGGCATCGGAATGTTGTTAGTAGATCCCGACGACATCTATACTCCACTAGCCATACGTCTTGACTTTGACGCCACCAACAACACCGCAGAATATGAGGCTTGTATAGCGGGGCTTGAGGCAGCCCTAGAGCGCAACGTGATCGAACTTGAGGTATTTGGGGACTCCCAGTTAATCATCAACCAGACACTGAAGAAGTGGAGGATCCAAGCTCTAACCCTTCAAAGATACAACGCCCACCTCCAAGAGTTGGTGCAACAATTTCAGGATATCTCATTCCACTATCTTCCTAGAGACAAAAACCGCTTTGCTGACGCATTTGATACACTCGCCTCCTTGGTTGAAATCCCCGCAGGAAAGGCAGTCAAACCCTTCAAAGTAACCCGGCGCGCAACTCCTGCCTACTGCGCTGTTATAGATCTCCATGACTACAAAGACAAATGGTTATCCGAATGTGCCACCGTTGAGGGCTCCGAAAAGAAACCGTGGTACCATGACATTTGGCATTTCATCCTAGATGGAACCATTCCGCCTGAGACCGACCAGAAGACTCAGATCGCCCTCAAAAGACTGGCAGCTAATGACGTCATTATTGCTGGCCGTCTATTCAAGAAACACTCCCAAGGAAACCTCCTTTGTGCCACCGAAGAAGAAGCCCAAGAAATAATGGACCATGTTCATCAAGGCATATGTGGAACCCACATGAGCGGAAATATGCTCTCCAAAAAGATCATCATACAAGGGTACTTTTGGCTAACCATGGAAGCCGACTGTACCAGAATGGCCAAGAAATGTCATAAGTGTCAGATACACGCCAACCTTCAGCACGCGCCGCCTTCCTTACTGTACCCTATGACTTCTCCTTGGCCGTTCTCGACATGGGGATAGATGTGATTGGAAAGGTCACACCCACATGAGCCAACGGCCACTGCTTCGTCCTAGTAGCCATCGACTATTTCACTAAATTGGTCGAGGCCGCCTCCTACAAAGTTTTGAATGCCAGAAAGGTTGCAGAATTCATCAAACACAACATCATCTGCCGATACGGGGTCCCGCAAGAAATGATATCCGATAATGGCTCCCACTTCGAGAAAGAAACCGATCGCCTCCTAACCGAGTACAAAATCATAAGGCACAAGTCATCTCCTTACAGGCCTCAGACGAATGGAGCAGTTGAAGCCGCAAACAAGACAATCGAAACCATCATCAGAAAAATGGCAATCACTGGGAAAGACTGGCCCGACAAGTTACCCTTCGCACTGTGGGGATACCGCACCTCAGTCCGAACAGCTACAGGAGAGACCCCCTACACCCTCACATTCGGAATGGAGGCTGTCTTGCCAATAGAATTGGAAATACCATCACTAAGGGTTCTCCTAGAAAACCAAGTGAACGAAGTCGACTGGCTAGAAAGCAGATACGAAGAGTTAGCCTTGCTAGATGAAAGGAGGCTGAAAGCAGCCGAGCACACTCAAGCCTACCAAAGAAGAATGGCAAGAGCTTTCAACAAAAAGGTCAAGACAAGGAACATCAGAGTAGGCGACCTGGTTCTCCGTGAGCATCGTCCTGGACCTTTCAACCCGCTAGGCAAGTGGGGACCAAGATGGATAGGACCCTACATTGTGAAGAAGATATTCTCTGGGGGAGCCCTTCAGCTGGTGGACTTAGACGGAGATCAGCTACCGAAGCCAGTCAACATGGACAAGCTCAAGAAATTCTTCGCGTGACTTGGCCTCTTAAAAAGAAAAAATGCTCGCTAGGTTGAAAATCCCGAAGGGGACAGCCTAGGCAAAAATTAGAGCTTGCACAAGAAAAGAAGCCCGGTAGATTGAAAACCTGAAAGGGCGGTCTAGGCAAAAGCAAGGGTGTGCATAAAAAAAAAGAAAAAAAGGGGCATTGTCTCGCGCGAGATTATCCCTCGGCCTGAAACCGTATTTTGTCATTTTTTCTCTCAAAAATGAACTACGTTAGACCTGAGCCTCTTATTTAATTGCTGTAAAAGAGGAACGTAGGCAGCCTTCGGGTTCGGTCTAATCAAATAAATAAATCTAATCTTGTCCTTTTACTAATCAAATGCATTTTATTAAATGACAAAAGGGAAATCCTAACCACAATGACTAATTTGCTAAGCTAACAATCTTGAAAAAAAATACTAATAAAATAAAACTATTGATCTATCAAAGCAATCTCTTGGTACTCCTTAAGATCTAGCCTTTCATTGACTTGGTAGGCCGGCGTACATGATCAACACCGTCATCGCAATCTCTCTTGCGCTTTAGGCCCTTCGAAGCAGAACATCCTTCGAGGCGAGTGAAAACGGACTCCGAAAGCCTCTTGAAGACATTGGGCCTATCTAAAGCTTGCATCTTTCTGGGCATACCCTTGCCTCGCCTCTCATACCAATCCCCATCAAGAAAATCCTGGGTTGAATCAGTCCGTATATTAGCAGGATCAGACTGAGCCTCGCTCCTTCGCAAGATACTGCTAGCTACGAAAGAATCCCCTAATAGTGAAAGTCGCAGATCATCAATCTTCTCCACAATTAGGTGACCGGTATGAAGGAACCAATCCAAATACTTGTCAGATAAGAAGATGCTTGCATCAAAAGTTTGAAGGTTCGACCAGCGGTCCCTACTAGTTCCTTCACCCCATGCTTGAGCTAGCGCCTTCGCAAACTCTACATCAATATAAGATACCTCACGTGGGGCCCCTTCGAAGAGATAGGTGTCCTGTTGCTGACCAAACTGACGGAGCACCCGCTTGGGAAAATAAAAGGAGGAATCTCGCAAACCCGGGAGAACAACCCTGTCAAAACCCTTGGTATTGGCAACATACTTGTTCAATCTCCAATAAGGTGGACACCAAATGATATCGGCAGTCGCAATCTTCGCAAACAGCTTGGCCCACTCATCCACTGAAAGATCCTTGATCAACAACTTCCTCAGATGGTATGTGAATGGGGAATATTCCAACGGGGGACCTACCAACTTGAGATGTTCCCTAAGCCAAATAGTCAACAAAAGGGGACTCCCTTGAGTCATGGCACTAGTCTTATGCAACTCATCAAGACCATGCAAGGTTTCACCTAAAATTAGCGAAATGATGTTCCTGAAACGTTTCCTAGCCTGCAGAACAATTTCCACCAATTGGGAGTCAACCAAGCCATCCCTGCATACGAACAAAACATCTCCGAAAAGAGAAAGGGCTAGAAAGTTCCGTTTGTAAGCATGGAAGGCATCATCATCTGAATCTCCGCTAAAGCGCTCAGGAAAAGAAGAACAATCTACCCACCTGCGGTGGACCAACTCATAGCAAGTATCAAGGGGGATCCCTAACAATTCATTCAAAGCCTCTGTATGATTCCTATTATATTTAGGAACAGAAATCTCACCAGTCAAAGGCATATCCAGGATAATGGCAAATTCCTCAACAGTAGGCACCATCTCATTAAGAGAAAAACTTAAAAGATGAACAGATGGATCCCAAAATTGAGCAGCACCCTGCAAAAGATTCCAATCCGATTGGAGGTTCTTCAAGGTGAAAAGGATTCTGAATCCGAATTCTGCTATAAACTTATTGCGAGATCGATTGCGAAACGACCTCACGAAATATCTTGATGCTTGCTTGAATGCTTCAATTACGGGTTGGAAGAGAAGACAAGAATTCGACCCTGACAGAATATCTCTAGAGTTTGAAGGGCTAGAATGAGTTATCTGGCCGGACTACGGGTTGTTTTTATAGGGAAAACTGATGAAATCCTGTTCGAAGAAGGAAAGGAATTCTGCCTGGGTATCGTGTCTCGCGCGAGATGCCTTGTCCCGCGCGACACATCCCTTCGGCAAATTCAGCAGCAGTCCTGCATAAGCAAACAATCTAGCCCCGACTTGACGAAGCAAGTCTCGAAAACCTGCACGTACAGTTCCTAACATGCAGTACAACACCAAAACCAGGCTCAAAACTGTGACCCGAATGGTCATTTCATTCCAACCACGGAAGTCGAGAAAGTTAAAAAACTAACTAATTAGACCTAGGACTAGGAATTTAGAAAACCGTGTTTTTGTGTTACCTACGTGCTAACAGGTACCAAAAAGAAAGAAAAATTGTCTGGGCCCACACGGCCAATATTTACAAGTTCTCAAAAAGTAAATGGAGAGAAAGAGGGGGATCACGCCATCAAGTCGCTCGAGCCGCCGACACCTCCGCCTTCACCACCATTGGGGCTGCCGTCCCTCCTCGACCGCTTGGCTCCACAAGTCGGGGTCACCGCAGAGGCTACCGTCGAAGCTGCCAAAGACGCTTTCTGAAACAGCCGCTCGGACAGGTCCGACACCAGGGACATCAATCCCGCCATTCTGCTCACCCCACGGTTGTAATCAGCCGCGGACATAGTGATCTGACAACAAAAGAAAAGGGAATGCTCAGATGAAGTCGGACATATACACTTATATGGACGAATACGGGAAATAGTATGAACAGAAATGTACCGAGGAGACATCGGATGGAAGGCGGTAACCCTCAGGAATATGGTCTGGGATCGGGATGTGGCCCATCATCGGCATGCTCCCCATCATATATGTATAGCTCGGAGGACCATAATCTCGCGCAAAAGGCAGAGGACCGACATACTGGGAAGTGCTGGGGGCTGATGAACCTGAGGCGGAGGCAGAGGTGGAAGCCCGAGCAAATGACCGCCTAGCACCTACCAAGAGGGGACCCATCAAGCGAGGCAAGAACTCCACATAGGAAGCTCCTCGGACAACACGATCCGTCGCCGCACAACCCTCCACAAGATCTACATAATCATCATCTGGAATGAAGTGGGTAGGGTACATCGCCCTCGGCGGATCCGCTGGCACCATATATGACAGTGAACCCTGGCCATGCTGTGGAATGACTCGCTCGCCCAAATACATGGTATCCCCCTCCAGAGATACCAGAATCCTCTGCATCTCCGTGGCATCCCAATCACGGTGAACCTCCCGTTCCACCAAGGTCCACGGATAAAGGTCCAGCCGCTCAAACTCAAAAGCGTCCAACATGGCCCGCGCCTCTGCAACCGTCAGGGTCCAGTCCTGATCTTCCTCCTCATCCACAGTCCGATTGGGGTGGCTCCACCTCCTGATATCTGGAAACAAAGGGGTCCGGCTATCCAGCTCAAACTTATACAGACCGAAGGCGACATATCCCCATATCTGCACAAGAAAACAGAACAGATTCAGTACAAAACACATACAAGGAGTACAGATAAAAGACATAGACAGAATCAAGAGCATACCTCCCAAGCATAAGAATACCCTGATAGAGTATCCTTGGTATGCCTACACGCCTCATCCATGGCGTGATAACAGAAGGCCAGCCCAGCTGATCCCCAATCATAAGTCCTCACATCATCCAAATCAACCAACAAACCTAAAAGGGAGAGATGGGCCGTAGAAGAATGGTTCGCAAAAATGGTCTCTGACAGAATATACCAGAGGGCACCCCGCACCAACCGATCAGTATCCGCATTCGGCTTCAGCGCATAAGCCTCAAGTTGAGACCAGAGAGGTGACAACTCAGCAGCAAACCCCTTAACCTTGTTAGGGGCAAAACCAATCAGCTGCCTCCATACAGCCGAGCTCGCAGGCTTATAACCCGCAGTCTTTGGGAGGGGCTCACTGGTGAACTCCAGCCCCATGATAGCAAGAAAGTCCGTCAGGGTCATGGTAACTTCCCCGAAACGAAGATGCACGGTGTGGGTAGTGTCCCACCACCTCTCTCGGATTTCCTGAAGAACTTGGGGAGTCCATCTCATACCCTGGATGTTGTCGACGAAGGTCAAAAGCCCCATTTGAGCCATCCTAACTTGAACCCCATTGAGGTCCTTAATTTTGTCCCACAAAGCCTTGGCACATTTTGACTCCCGCGACAGTTTTTGGTTGTCCTGTACGCCTACAAAACAGAGGAGAAACAAAAGGGCAATGTTAGGCATCATCCCATGGCAAAATATCAAAGAAATAGAAGAAAATTCTCATTGAGGCATTTTGTCAAACATTTGGCGCGCGCACAAGAAAAGCATGCCCAAAGATACATTTGACTACCCGAATCAACCCCTCCTACAATCCATGATATGTAGGGGACTCATACGCACACAATGCAACGTTAAACATCCAACAAATTCGACAAAATAGAAGCATGCAAGATAGAACCAAGTTCTAGACAAAAACAAGAAAAGCTGCCATTGATGAAATTGGGATTCAAATTCAATGCAATACATAAAACGAGAGTTGAGGAAGAGGCTCTTACCAAACCTTCACGAATGGCGTGAGAAATGTGTACGCCCCTATCGAAAGTAAGGTCGTCACGGGGGTAATCCTTGCCAATCAAATAGCTCCCCAAAATTGGATTCTTCCTTTCTTGTGCCATTGATATTGGAAGGAGAAGGGATTGAAAGTTGATTGAGGAGAGGAATCAACGAGAAACAAGCAAGAAATCACAGAGAAAATTTGCCTTGGCTCGAGCTAGGGAGGGAAATTTGAAAAGAGGTGTTTTCAAAATAAAACAGCAGCTACTGTTATATTGCCTCGACAGGGGACGTGTCGCACGAGACAAGATATCTCGCGCCAGATATACCTTCTGGAAATATAAGAAATTGTCCTCGACAATAAGCGTCTACGCAACGTCAAAATTCAAAATTTTGACACATTTACCCTTGGAAGTAACACACTAGCAAGGAAACGTGGAAAAATCGGCACCGCAAGTCACGGAACGAGCCGAACGTGACGCCCGCACAATCGCCAAATACAGAATCGGTCGTCCGAAAATGATTGATCTAGAGATCAACTCATTCCACATGATTCAACGCCCAGACAGGTGGATCATCAAAACAAAAGCTCGATTCAATGCCCAGATAGGTGAACTGTCATAATGAAATCTCGATTCAACGCCCAGACAAGTGGATCGTCAAAACAAAAGCCCGATCCAACGCCCAGACAAGTGGATCGTCAAAAGAAAAGCTTGATCCAACGCCCAGACAGGTGGATCATCAAATCAAAAGCCCGGTTCAACGTCCAGACAGGTAAACCGTCATAATAAAAGATCGATTCATGCCCAAACAGGTGGATCGTCATCCTCAACAAGAAAAGCCCGATTTGGAGCCCAGACAGGCGAATCGTCACAAAACCGACAGGACTCAAAGGACCGGACAGGTAAGCCTTTGTTTTCTAACATATTTCCCCGCAAGTTCGAAGCCCAGACAGGCGAATCTTCAGACAGACAGGTATATTCAAAATTGGGTCTTGATTTGATTCCTCAGTATGAATTTACCTTTTCAAAACAAAATCTCCTCGATTTTCAAAAAATGATTTTCAAAATACCTAAAGAAGCCTTTTCGTGTTTTGGAGTCAAACTACGTTATGGTCTGATTCTCCAATAGAGATACGTAGGAAGCCGTACGGCCCGACCATCCCGATGTTCAAAATGATGTCTTTTCTATCGTCGACACGACTTCTTCCATAAGACTTATCGACGAGGGGCTCTGTAGACACCCCATTTTGAACCCATCGGAGCACATTTATACCGCTCTAAGTCTCGCTTTGAGTCAAGAAGTAGAAATCCACCATTTTGTCATGTTTCGTTATGTTTTGACTAACGACCGTTAGTTTGGGACTAAACTGCATAAGAGATAACGAGGGAAGGGCAGAATTGTCCACAGACTGCCTTATCTCGTGCGAAATAGCGTGTCTCGCGCGAGATAAAGAAGTTCTGCAGAATGCAGATGGCAGTTTCCTCGTCGATTTCAACCTCTTTTTGGGATAAAACTTTATCCATCCGGCCAGCCAATGAAGTTTTGATTCTGGAACCTTCCCAAGGTGTTTGATCTCATCTTCAACACCTCTCTAACACCTATAAAACCTGAAGACTTTCAGTATTTCTGATCCTGAAAATCCCAAGTAAAAACCCCACATTTACTGGTTTCTCTCCTCGAAAGATTCTTGTAAATCACCCCTAAAATCACCAAAAAGTTTGTTTGTCAACCTTGTTGATAAACAAACATCGTAGCCCGAATCAAAGGACTGAGGCGAAGCTCTGTCCGTGTCAAGGTTCAACTCTAAACTTGAGTCGAAACTCTACCCAAATTACCTCACGCGAGGTAACTTTCTTTCCCTTCTAATTGATTGTTAGAGTGGTATAAATACATCGAATCTAGGATCAGCCTAGAGCCTCCCCAAATCATGGGGATGGTCTCGAAGCAATCGATCCTATATTCCGTTTAACCCCGTTAAATGGATATTTACTTTATTTATTGTTTGAAATCTTTTCCTTCTTTGAAAACCTCTCTTTTCTTTAGCAAGACCGATCTCTGGATTGGGTGGAATGGGTGCTCCTTGACCTTACCATTCCATAACCTAAGCCCCGAACCCAAAATCTATTTCAAAATGGTTTTTCTATGTTTCCAAACGAATAATATAGGTGGTAACTCATAAAGATGTTAAAAAGATGAAAATTCACGCATCGCTACACCTCCTCACCAATATTGAAGAAGCATCAGGTCCTCCAGTGTCTTTGGTGACAATGCAAAGGGTAAAATTGTCGGTCGTGGATCCATAATAAGTGGTACAATTATTGTACAGAAGGTATCTTTGGTGGATGGTCTTAAACATAATCTTCTCTCCATATCACAATTTTGTGATAAACGTATGCATTGTGTTTTTACTTCTTCCAACTATTATGTCAAAAACATTGCTACCGGAGAAACTCTTCTCACTGGACAAAGAAAAGGTAACATATATGCTATAAATTTAAATGCTATTTCTAGTGTTACTAATGTTTGTTTTGTAGCAAAGAACATCAGTGAGAATTCATGGCTATGGCACAAGAGACTCAGTCACTTGAATTTCAAATATCTTTCAAAGCTAGCCAATGCAAATTTGGTCACTGGCTTACCTCAAGTGTCTGCTGATCATGGAAGGAAATGCAGAGCATGCCAACTAGGAATGCAACATAAAACATCATTCCAAAGAAAGCCCGGCATTTGCACATCTAAGTGCCTCCAACTGCTACATATGGATTTGTTTGGCCCCACAACAACTGTCAGTTTAGGGGGAAGCCGATATGACTTAGTTGTTGTAGATGACTATGCAAGATATACTTGGATGGAAACTTTCAGCTCTAAAGATGACACTTATGGAGTTGCCACCAAGATTTTCCGTCTACTTCAAACTCAAAAGGAAAGTGACATCATCAGTATGAGATCCGACAATGGAACGGAGTTCAAGAACAATGGCATTGCTCAGTACTGTGATGATCACGGAATTGATCACAATTTCTCAACTGCTGAAACACCACAACAAAATGGTGATGTTGAGAGAAAGAATAGAACCTTGATCGAGGCTGGCAAAATGATGATATCTGAAGCAAGGCTACCCAAGTACTTTTGGACTGAAGCTATCAAGACAGCATGCTTCACTCAGAATCGGTTATTGGTTAACAAGTTTCCCAACAAGACTCCTTACTAGCTTTGGCATGGCAGAATTCTCAACATCGATTTCTTCAAGATATTCCGCTGCAAATGTTATGTTCTTTATAACGGTAAAGAATACAGAGGTAAATTTGATGAGAAAGCCGATAAAGGTATCTTTGTTAGTTATGCCAAACATAGTAAGGCTTTTAGAGTTTTTAATAAATGCTTGTTGAAAATTGTTGAATCTGTTCATGTTACTTTTGATGAATTTGATTTGCTAGAGTCTGACAAGGCTCCAAATAGTACTAATGATTTTGGTGTTTTTGAGACAGGTGAATCCAGAAACTCTAACTCCAATCAAAACACCAATGCAAATCAACCTCCAAGTCAGAATTCAGGCTTACTAAGTGGTGTAACCGATATAACTCTAGTTGATGACTCATTCTTCCCTCAATCGGTTAGAAGAGAATCCGACCTTCAAAATTCCTCAACCGATTCATTACCAGCTAGTCCCTCTATCAATGTTCCGGTTACACCACCTGAACCTGAACAAATTTCTAACATTCATATACCATTTCCTTCACCTCAACCCGATTCTTCTGATCATCTGTCAACCTCACCATCTCCTAACCGATCCCCTCAACCGGTCACACCTCCCTCAACCGATTCTAATCCTCCCTTAGAAATCCTAAGACAAGAATCGGTCAGGCAAGACCTTCCAAGGGAAGTGAGACCAGCTAGAGGACATTTATTAGAAAATGTGATTGGTGATATTTTTGGTCCAAGAATGACTAGAGGCCAAATGAGGAGTATGGAAGAACAACATAGTATATTCTCCTCTGCCATGATCTCAAATATAGAACTAAAGAAAATAGAAGAAGCACTAAATGATCCCAACTGGGTAGAAGCTATGCAAGAAGAACTTAATCAGTTCGACAGATGCAAAGTATGGGAATTAGTGCCTTGTCCCAATGATCAGACAGTGATAGGAACGAAATGGGTCTTTAGAAATAAATTAGATGAGTCTGGAAAAATCACAAGGAATAAAGCAAGACTTGTAGCAAAAGGGTACAAACAAGAAGAAGGATTAGATTATGATGAAACTTTTGCCCATGTTGCTAGATTAGAAGCCATTAGGTTATTCCTTGCTTATGCTGCCTACAAATAGTTCAAGCTATACCAAATGGATGTGAAGAGTGCCTTCCTAAATGGAGAAATTCAAGAGTTAGTATATCTAGATCAACCTGCGATATTTGAAGACTCCAAGAATCCTAATCATGTCTATAGGTTAAACAAATCATTGTATGGCCTCAAGCAAGCACCAAGAGCATGGTATGAAACTCTCTCCAATTTCCTACTAACGAATGGTCATTCATTGTTAGTTCAAATATATGTAGATGATATTATATTTGGCTCTACTAACGAAAACTTATGCAAGAGATTTGAGAAACTTATGCAAAGCAAGTTCCAGATGAGCATGATGGGAGAATTAACTTTCTTCCTTGGACTTCAAGTTAAACAAACTCAAGAAGGAATTTTCATCAATCAAGCCAAATACACCAATGATCTTATAAAGAAATTTGGACTTGATTGTGCACACCCTCAAAGCACTATAATGGCTACTAATGTACATCTTGATAAAGATGAGTTCGATAAGAATGTAGATATGACACTTTATCGAGGTATGATAGGATCTCTACTTTACTTGACTGCTAGTAGACCGGATATCATGTTTGTCGTATGTGTATGTGCTAGGTTTCAAGCTGATCCTAGGGATTCTCATCTTCAAGCTGTAAAAAGAATCATAAGATATCTTGTGGGAACTATTCACTTAGGTATATGGTACCCTAGATATTCATCTTTTACACTAATTGGCTATTCCCATGCTAATTTTGCAGCTTGTAGGGTCACAAGAAAAAGTACCAGTGGGACTTGCCAATTTCTAGGTCACCGATTGGTTTCCTGGTCATGCAAGAAGCAAGCTTCAATTTCCACTTCTACAACCGAGGCTGAGTACATAGCTACCGGAAGTTGCTTTGCTCACAAATCCTATGGATGAAGCAACAAGCGGTGGATTATGAAATTCCTACAAGTTTATCCCATCTACCGTGACAACTCCTCAACTATCTCAGTATCCAACAATCCTGTGATGCATTCCAAGACGAAGCACATAGATATCAAATACCACTTCCTCAATGATCATGTTGAAAAGGGTGTTGTTCTTTTAAAATTTCATAATGATTATCAGTTAGATGATATTCTTACAAAACCCTTAGACACTAAACGTTTTTAATTCCTTAGAGGTGAACTAGGCATGATTGATATAAGTGGATAAAACTGTGCTAACTTTGTTACTTGTGTAAGATCAGCGATCAAAAAGGTGATTTCCTCATTTTACCCTCAACCTACCATTGCTCATCAACCTTAACCGAAGACAACAAGTTCTCAACCGGTCACATCCCCAGTAACCGATCGTAATCTCGGCCGATTACAAGCGATAACCGGTCAAGCCGTCAGCGGTTGCGCCCTAACCGGTCACCAAGTTCAATCGGTCAACAAATTGCTTAACCGACAACGAATCTGCGACCGGATCCTATTCGCTTTAGGCGGCTCGTCGACACTGTTGTCCTTTAAAGACTTTTACCGTATTTCGGCAGTTTGTTTACCAACTTTTCTTTTCTTTCATGGGTTGATCAAAAAGGTAATCTCTGTATCATTCCTATTTATCCAAAAAGGTTATCTCTTTGTTCATTATTATGTTTAAAATTTAAATTGTTGTACACACGTTCCTAATTTTATGCTTCCATTATGCATGCATTAAGTTCGTGTCCATTATCCCATATTTTTTAGCAATAGTTAAAACGTTTAAGCTAATTTTGCTCTTTCCCATGAAAACCCCTTCATCTCCTTTCCATTCTCTCTCCCTATAAAAGGAATTCATAAGCTTACTTTTAAAAGTTTCAAAACTCCAAATTCTCAAATGCTCTGAAGCTTTTCAACCGGTTAAATATCTGTAACTACTTGAAGTTCTTCGAATCTTCATATCTTTCTTCATCATTCATCAACCTTCTGGTAACACTTAGAATATTCATAAGTTTTTCTAAGTTATGAATATTTTTGTTTGTATGACTAATAAAATTTTCTAACTTAAAATGTTATGTTATTGATGTTTGATTTTTACAGATGGCTCCTAAATCATCAACCCTAAAGAAAGACATATATGGAGGTTACATTCTTCCCAACTTCTTTAAATCTGAGGAAGGAAATCTTCTGAAGGCCATTTTGTCTGGTGCTGGTGTTCTCCCCTTTCTATTGCCTGAAGCATCAGAGGATATTTATTATGAGATTGTCAACGAACTCTTTGACAATGGTGTTTTGGATGAAAATGTTAGGGCTGGAGAGATGCCTTCTATTGTTTCTACAATTGCTGGAGTCCCAGTTACCTTCTCCCCAGCCTCCATATCTGAAGCCTTCCCAAACTTAGCCTCAACCGATCCTTCAACCGTCTAAATGAAAAATATGGAGTTGGCCTGGTCACAAATTAGAGGAGATGAACCCTTTGTGACTGGTGAGGGAAATAAAAAGTCAGACCTGGATCCAATCAACTATGCTTTGGCAGAGATTGTAGACCGATGTATTATTTGCCGATCAGGCTCTCACCACTGTATCACTACGATTCAGTGGGAAGCAATGGCTGCCATCCTTCTCCAAAAGGAATTCAACTGGTGTGCCTTCATCTACAGAATTATCATTGTGGCTTTCAAGAAGTTTCAGAAAGAAAAGCCCCTTACTAGAGCCAAAAAGGCCAAACCTTGCCTTTAACTATTGATAAGTAGGGTATTAAGAAGAAACCCATCAATTCTTACTGCCTCAGCCAGTCAACCAAATTACCCTCAGTCATTTGTTAAATCACTTGACAAGTCTGAACAGGCAAGAATTTCTAGAGAAGCTAAGCCCTCTACCGGTGTTGTTGCTTCAACCAATGTAGCCCCAACCAGCGTTCAACAGGTTGAGAAGACGAAAAAGGCGTATAAGCAAAGGTGAAGAAATCAACTGATGCGCCTGAGTCCTCCAAACCGGTTACCACTTTACCGGCTAAGAGGAAGGCAACCGATGAGCCAGCCAGCAAATCTAAACCGATCATTGCCCCCACTCAACCAGCTGCCTCTGCTCAATCATCTGAGCCTTCAACCTCTCATCCTGCCAGGCAAAGAAAAACTGCAAGAAAGCTAGCTCCTCCGCCCAAACTAAACCTATACAGAAAACCCCCTCTCAGCTAGCTAAAGAAAATGTTGAGTGAAAAAGAATGATTGAAGCTGATCTAACCACATTTGTCCCCTAGATACCCAAACGGATTTTAGTCACAATTTCTTGACCGATGAGGTACCCTTAACTGTCATACTGCTCATCCATTGGTCAGGAAATGTCAGCCCATCAGAAATCCCACTTTCCACATTTTCTATAATAACCCATGGGCTATTACTGATAAACTTGTCCCTTCTCCAAAATGCGTTTATCCTATTGACCACCTACCCCCATTCCTCAGGAAGCCTCTACAGTTTCATGAGATGAATAAAGCCTCGAGTTCTTCTTTGCTTGACATTCCACGGTTATGTTGACTTTGAGAATGTTAACGAAGATAAGGGCATATATTTCAGCAAACATTGCCATCAAAATGGGACCTAGTAAAGCTCTACAACCGGTTCTTTGACTTGCTCCCCAACATGTGGAATGCTGTATATTTGGCACAAGACTGGTTGCGCAAGGATATGATGGTTCATTCAGTGTGGACAGACTTTGCCATGTTATATGGCATCCAAGACACTCTTATGGAATCGACCGCTATCGAGTTAGGCGAGATATAAACTTCCTAATGATCTGCTTCCTTCTTTTGATTACGAACCGATCATTCTCGGTCCAAGAAGAAACCAACTTATAAGAAATGTTATGGAATTGGTTGAAAATATGGTGGAAGTGGATAGAGAGCTATAGGCTATGGGGAACATCAACTTGGTTGATTTCTTCTCTTCATTTCACTCCAACAAAAATAAGTGGACATCCACTACTGATGAAGAGATAGAGGAATTATTTAAGGATGATGTTGCTGATGAAGATGTGGATGATAGTGGTAATGACAGTGAGCAGTCTAGCTCAGGTTCAAGTTCTGATGATGACCGATCAAGATTTCTTACTCCTCAACCGGCTGCCTTAGGTTAGTAGCTTAGGAGGAGGCATAAGCGACACTTCACCAGCTACAGCCTTAGGAGGAGGTAAGAAGATTGTGACCGATGCCTCATCGGTTATTCAACTGGTTGAGATGCCCTCAACCGATGGATCTATTGAACCGGTTGAGGAGGCGAAGCCTTTTGATTTTCTTTGATCTTTCTTGAAGAGATTGAATTGCGAAGGCTATGGCGGCTAGCCTCTTTGAATACGAGCTGGACCAACATCGATTATACGGTGATGAGTTGGCTACTCAACGAGGCCATTCAAGCATCTCTTTTTGGTCGATTAGGCGGTATTCGGTTAAAGGCAAATCAGTTGAGGAGACAATTGCTCCAATTTTTGAGGAGGAGGATCTATCTACTTCAGATTTCTTTGAAGATGATGATGAGATTGAATTCAAGGCCCCTGAGCCTTTTGATTATAACCCTTTTGATGATGCCCATCCTCCTTCCACTTTTGACTTCTCTGTAGACCAGAAAGATCTCATGTCTACTATGAACTATTATACAACAAGAGCATCCATTCCCCGGTTATCCAATGGGATGTTTCTTTTTGCCATTCATGATAAGGTCGATGCTTGATTTGAAGCCTCCAACCGATCCCTATGCCTTCATCTATTGCCGACGAGCTTCAACGTCAACGAAGACAAAATAGGATGCAAGTATTTATGGATGTGGCTAAATCAATGAAGTCTGGTGATCCTCCAGTCGATACCCCTCCCCACCTAACCAAAACCGATGGACCAGGTGAGACAAGCTTCAAATATATGGCTCCCAAAATTTTGAGGTTAAAGAAGAGACCTGCTGCTCCTAGAAATGCCAATATCATACCCGGTAAAGCTGAGCAACAACTGATTCTTGATTTTCCAACTAAGCAACGGCCAACCTATTCACCTCTACTGAGACGTCAGTCACGCTCTATCAAGATTCGCGGTCAGGAGGTTCACTGGTTACCTAGATCGGTTGAATCCTCCCTCTCAACCAGTAATATCATTATCCGTTATTTGTCTCTCAACAACCGTATGACCAAAGTGCTAGAATTGAATATTTTCAATTGGTCTTTTGAGGTGACAAAAATGGTGGGACCGATGCCTCAAGTACCTAGGTTATCTATAAGGAATGAAGATGGCAGTGTCAAGCCCCAAAGCAATATCAGACATGCTTTCCTTCTACTCAACATTTTGAGGATGCTACATTTCATCGAGGTTAAGGCGAAAGCCATATCTTTTGCTCAGTTGTTCTTGAGTTGATTGTTTTAGCTTTTGAGGAAGCTAATGACTTTGAGTGTGCTATGGGATTGAGCACGGAAAATAACAGTATGATGGCTCCGAGGTTTATTTGTTTACGATGACTACGAGAGTCGAGTTGATGAAGATATTGAGATCTCCCGATCGGTCATCCTTATACGCCCGGTCATGCTCTCCCGAAACCCGATCAAGCTCCTTCTCAACCGATCTCTCTCCCTCGCCAGTGAAACAATCCTACGGTGATGCTCCTTCAACCGTCTTTGTCATGCGATCTCCCCTCCAACCGGTTCTTGAGCCTTGAGAGGATGATTTACAATGGCCAATTGTTGTTCAAGACACGATAGAGGTTCATGATGCTTTGTTAGATGGGTTTGGTTAAGTCCAACCCGAGGAGGAGGAAGAAAGAAGACTATCAAGAATTGAAGCTGGATTTGCAATGGCTATTATAAGCTTTGTGGCACATCGGGAATGAAAAAAGATGCCGCCATAACTAACCTTGTCAAAGAACATACAAATTCAACTCATACCAACAAGGAGTTTTGTGATTAGGCTGTAGCGGTTCGGTCCAACCTCATTGAAGCAGGCGATGAAATTTGAAGAAAGCAAACCTTAAGATTCGTGACACAATCAACCCAAACTCGAAGATTCAAACTTTGAGCTGATCAAGAGTTAAGACTCTAAATGAAATTTTGTTGAAGATGGTTCTTTGGTAGTCGATCTGGAAAGTACGAAAGAAAGAAGAGAAGGAGAGAAGAGAAGAAAGAGAAGGAAGCCAAGAGATCTCAATCGAACCGGTTGCATCGGCTACACACCAACTTCATAGGACAAGGACTCCTTAACCGATCCTGCTCCTCCTGGCGATAATTAGAACGTAATCGATGACATATATGTGCTTTCTTTCCAACCGGTTCCGGCTCTTTTTCAATGAGAATTTCTTTCCCTCAAGACTTGTTCATTTCAATGTTTTGCTATCTTGAATTCCTTTATTTTTGAATGACTTAGTTGCTACTAACTCTTTCAATTTGCGGGTTATCTCATACATCCATCCTTCTTTACTTTATGTTTTATTTTTTGTAAGATATCATTTTTGTAAGCTTTCCTTAGGTTACATCAAGTTGTCACTTGACTTAGGGAATGACAAAATTAAAAGATAAACTCTTGATCATTATATTACTAAGTTAAGATAGATGTATACCTAGGATGATTGGACTTAAGTAATTAGGAGGAGATTGTTTGTCAAATATATGTATAACTTTAGAATTGCTTAATCCCAATCATAATAAGCATTATTGAGGACCCATAATTCTAACAAGACCAATTAGATTTTTCTATTTACCTTAGGTTCCCTTTAGTGCTAGTGCTAGTGTTTTTATAAATGTAATTTTCTCAAAGAATGAAGACTTGAAGACCTGATGATTTTCCAATGTGATATTGGTTACTTGATCAAGCGCCAAAGCCTCAGCCGGTTGGCCGGCCTCAACCGGTCATGCATCAGCCGACCAAACCCTTAACCGGTTAGGTCAGTCAACCGGCTATACTCTCATCTGTTGCAGCAAACTAGTCAAACTTCCTCAACAAGCTTTCCATCAGTTGAAGCATTTAATGTTCTCACCTACTCAGCCCACAACTTAGCTGAAGTTGGTAGAACAGTTTCTATGAAGACTTTGTTGCCGCCTTGTCAGTAACTACTTTAAGGAATGTTCAAGTTACCAGTACTCACAACAACAACTTTATCCTGTGGAAAATTTGAAGATGGTTGTCCTACAGATCTCAGGCATTAAATACAGAAGATATTCTCATTAAATGCTTGTCAGACCAAGTCATCCTTTCAACCCCTTCAAAGACAACATCTCTTCTATGGAGTCACTATAAATACCTTCATTAGAGCATTGAAGAGGGTTGGTGCATTGAATATCTTTGAGAGTGAGATTGTCAAGAATTGAAAGTGCAATCAATCATTGAAGTTAAAGGAATTCAAGTCCATATATTCATCTAGATTATTTATTAGGATATACCTTTGTGCACCTCGATCAATTATTGTAAGTGTTCCCCAACATAGGACTAAGTACGAAACACATTTATTGATCACACTACACACCCGAGAGAAATCAGTTCAACTTTGGTGAACACATCTCATGAAACACTTGAGGTCAAATCACTTATATCCACGATTCATTAGTGATCACTATCCTTTAGGCTGGCCTTCAATAATAAGAGGCTTGCAACTTGTAATAGAGCTAGTGACAATAATAGTGCACCTTTACACAAATTCAAGTTTTGACCAAACTTGGTAGGGCGTAGCAGATTATTTAACACTGTGAACCTCTCCAAATAACTTAGGTCTGTCTCCTTGTTTTTAGCTTGCTCATTATCTACTTTTCCTTGTGCAGGTTGAACTCTATCACCCGGTCCACTGAACCCCTTTAATTCCTTTAACGCTTATTTGTCTTTTCTATTGGAATACAACTTTGCATGATAAATTAACTCTTGTGAGACCTCTTTACTTAACCGATTACTAGTGTGAGTAAATCTTTACTTGTGTGAAGTAAACTAGTAATATTTTATCCGCTTAACTGGTTACCATCGGTTAAGCTAGTGATAAGTTACTTGGATATTTTATAAAAGATTTTAAAAAAGAACTTTAATCAGGGCTATTCACCCTCCCTCTAGCCTGTGTTTTCTACCAATTGGGCCTAACAAAAGATCTCATAGATGTCATATAAAAGACTTAAAACAAATATTGGACTTAATTAAAACATTTGTTAATTATATGTAAAATATAAGACATTTTTCACTCACATTAATTAGCAAATATTTCAAAATAATCTCATAATACTTAGCAAAATAGAAGCCATAAAAAACTAGAGAAAAAATTGTGAATTAAGTAAAATGTGATTCATTTTCATGCAAAATATTGACAAATATGCTATATAATCTCAAAAAATAGCAAAAAAGAGGTCATAAAAATAAAAGACATGAAAACAACTTGAATTGAGTAAAATATAAGACATTTGCATGCAGAAATTAACAAATATGCAAACAATTTAATAAAATATCAAAAATAGAGGTCGAGATAGATGGGGAAGACCGAGGGATCTCAATCATTAAAGTCAACCTGCATCGTCGGTTCGGAGCCACCGGCGAGATGCAATGAAGCTCTTATTCACTATGTCATGATTCGGAGTCAATTCGATTCGAAGTAGAATTATAATACATTTTCATGCAATTTAATAAATATACTACTTTATGTCTCATCAAAAAAACAATAAAAAGGACATAAAAATAAATAATTAAAAACAATTTGTGAATTAATTAAAATAGAAAACATTTTCACGTAGAAATCAATAAATATGTCCTAACAATCTCATAATATAGGAAAACAAAGAACATAAAATACTAAAAACGATTTGTAGATCCAAGTAAAATGGTGAGAATCCATTTTTTATGCGAAAAATTTATTGACAAATATATTTACATAATTGTGAATGTGGGGGCTTAAATATTTTTTTGTGTTTTATTTGGATTCACTCGAGTTTGAAAACATCCGGTTTAATTTGAAAAATGGAGTCGCCACGCCATTTTGGATTTCCTCAAAGCTTTGAAAAAAAAAGAAATTAGGAGTCAGGAGGGTTTATGTTACCACTTGGGAAGAAGCGTTTGGCGTTCACCCAAGGTGCCTTGCCGAAGCAAGTCTCCCGAGATTCCATTTTTCGTGCTTGCTTGCGTGCTTTCTTGTGTGCGTAATGTTGAAGAGAGGGGAGGAATGTTCCCGAGTTGTCTTCCGGACGTATAAACCATTTAGT